>OZ005648.1:306045155-306645155 GCA_963930645.1 Salticus scenicus
AATAACTTTACACTTTCGAAAAAATCCCCATTCGACTTGCAGGCCTCTAAAATCTATCTGTACCGATTTTGAACGGCCTAACTGTATTTCTATTTGTTTTTGACCATAGCCCCCCCCTTCCCGCCCCACCTAATAATTTTAAAAATTCGAAAGTATCCGCAATCGATTTGTAAGTATCGAAAACATCTATATACCAATTTTGAACGATCTAACTCTATTTTTATTTTTTTGCCCCCCCTTCTCCCCTCCCCCTTCTCCCCTCCCCCTTTCCCGGCCCTCCTAATAACTTTACACTTTCGAAAATGTCCCCATTCGACTTGCAGGCATCTAAAACCTAACTGTACCAATTTTGAACGGCCTAACTGTATTTCTATTTGTTTTTGCCCCATAGCCCCCCCCCCCTTGCCGCCCCCCCTTCCCGCCCCTCCTAATAATTTTACAAATTCGAAAATATCCGAAATCGATTTGTAGGTATCGAAAACCTCTATATACCAATTTTGAACGATCTAACTCTCTTTTTATTTTTTGCCCCCCCCCCCCCTCTCCCCCTCCCCTCCCCCCCTGCTGCCCCACCTGGGGGCTAAATTTCTAAAATTCCAGAAATTGGTTTTTAGATATTTGCATTAGCTATATTTTAGAGCAAAAACTTCACGCATATCTATTTTTTTGTTTGAGATATATAGGATTATGCGAAATCACGTTTTTACGCATGTGAAATCACGTTTTGCCCCCCCGCCCCCCTTGGGGACCGAATTTTGAAAATTCCAGAAATTGGTTTTTTGACATTTGTATTAGCTATATTTTAAAGCAAAAATTTTACAGATATCTGTTTTTTTGTTTGAGATATGAAGGATTTTGTGAAATCACGTTTTGCCCCCCCCCCTCCCCCCCTTGGGGGGCGAATTTTGTAAAATCGCTTCTTAGTGGATGCCTACGTCATAGAAAGAAAATTGTCACAAAATTTCATGCTTGTAGGTCCAGGGGTTTGGTCTGGGCGTTGATAGATCACCCCCTCACTCACTAACTCACTCAGGAAGTGTTCTTTTATATATATAGACTAGCAGGCAACGCCCGCTTCGCTGGTCCCTATTTTTAAATGAATCACTATAATGAATTCTCAAAATTGCATTAATTTTTATCACGTGAAAAAAAAAAGAGAAACAAAATCTGAGTAGGAAAAATGTCGCACCGGGTTCTCACTGCCTTCGGAAAAAATTCCCAAAATGCTCTAACTCTTATTTCTATTATTTTTCCCTTTCGCCCCCCCCCTCCCGTCTATCCCAATAATTTTACAAATTCGAAAATATCCGCAATCGATTTGTAAGTATGAAAAACCTCTAAGAACCAGTTTTGAACGATCTATCTCTATTTTTATTTTTTTACCGCTCTACTCCCCCCTTCCCGCCCCTCCCAATAATTTTAAAATTTCGAAAATATCCGCAATCGATTTGTAGGTATCGAAAACCTCTATGTACTGATTTTGAATGATCTAACTCTATTTTATTTTTTTTGCCCCTCCGCCCCCTCCCTTCCCGGCTCTCCTAATAATTTTACACTTTCGAAAATATCCCCAATCGACTTGCAGGCCTCTAAAACCTATCTGTACCAATTTTGAACGTTTTACATGTTCGAAAATATCCGCAATCGATTTGTAAGTATCGAAAACCTCTATATACCAATTTTGAACGATCTAACTCTATTTTTGTTTTTTTGCCCCCCCCCCTCTCCCTCCCCCCTTCACGCCCCTCCTAATAACTTAACACTTTCGAAAATATCTCCATTCGACTTGCAGACCTTTAAAACCTATCTGTACCAATTTTGAACGGCCTAACTGTATTTCTATTTGTTTTTGCCCATAGCCCCCCCTTACCGCCCCACCATCCTTCCCGCCCCTCCTAATAATTTTAAAAATTCGAAAATATCCGCAATCGATTTGTAAGTATTGATAACCTCTATATACCAATTTTGAACGATAACACTATTTTTATTTCCCCCCCCCCTCCCCCCTTCACGCCCCTCCTAATAACTTAACACTTTTTAAAATATCCCCATTCGACTTGCAAGCCTTTAAAACCTGTCTGTACCAATTTTGAACGGCCTAACTGTATTTCCATTTGTTTTTGCCCCATACCCCCCTCCCCCTTGTTGCCCCACCTGGGGGCTGAATTTCTAAAATTCCAGAAATTGGTTTTTAGATATTTTTATTAGCTATATTTTCGAGCAAAAATTTCACGTGTATCTATTTTTTTTGTTTGAGATATATAGGATTATGCAAAATCACGTTTTACGCATGTGAAATCACGTTTTGCCCCCTCGTCCCCCTTGGGGACCAAATTTTGAAAATTCCAGAAATTGGTTTTTAGACATTTGTGTTAGCTATATTTTAAAGCAAAAATTTTACCGATATCTGTTTTTTTGTTTGAGATTATGTAGGATTATGCAAAATCACGTTTTACGCATGTGAAATCACGTTTTGCCTCCCCGCCCCCTTGGGGATCGAATTTTGAAAATTCCAGAAATTGGTTTTTAGACATTTGTGTTAGCTATATTTTAGAGCAAAAATTTCACGTGTATCTATTTTTTTGTTTGAGATATATAGGATTATGCAAAATCACATTTTACGCATGTGAAATCACGTTTGCCCCCCCCCCGTCCCCCTTGGGGACCGAATTTTGAAAATTCCAGAAATTGGTTTTTAGACATTTGTGTTAGCTCTATTTTAAAGCAAAAATTTTACGGATATCTGTTTTTTTGTTTCAGGTATATAGGATTATGCGAAATCACATTTTACGCGTGTGAAATCACGTTTTGCCCCCCCATTCCCCTTGCGGACCGAATTTTGAAAATTCCAGAAATTGATTTTTAGACATTTGTGTTAGCTCTATTTTAAAGCAAAAATTTTACGGATATCTGTTTTTTTGTTTCAGATATATAGGATTATGCGAAATCACATTTTACGCGTGTGAAATCACGTTTCGCCCCGCCCCCCTTGGGGACCGAATTTTGAAAATTCCAGAAACTGATTTTTAGACATTTGTGTTAGCTTTATTTTAAAGCAAAAATTTTACGGATATCTGTTTTTTTGTTTGAGATATGAAGGATTTTGTGAAATCACGTTTTGCCCCCCTCCCCTCCTTGGGGGGGCGAATTTTGTAAAATCGCTTCTTAGTGGATGCCTACGTCATAGAACGAACATTGTCACAAAATTTCATGCTTCTAGGTCCAGGGGTTTGGTCTGGGCGTTGATAGATCACCCCCTCACTCAGGAAGTCTTCTTTTATATATATAGATGAACCGTGTTTCCAATCAACATAATGAAACTTGCATAATCAAATGTCATTTGCAATTCCCTAGCGGCTGTATATTGCGCTACTTGCTTTCGGAAAAGATTTTATATCAATCATCCTTGGCGGGGAAAAAAAAAAAAAAAGGATTGCCAAGTTATCTCGCAAATATATTTAATTTTTTCCATAACTGATGGTTTTTAATAATGTATATTAAGGGAAAAATCAATAATATGAAACAATATTCGTATAATATATACTATTACAAAATCTCTCTCGGGGGAGCCTGTAACCCCTAGAGAGCGCGTCCCCAGGTGGCGGATAGGGGAATGCCTCCATAGGTTTTCCTTTGGGTGGTAGGAGGGAAATAAAATACCTCCCGCGGACCAACAGGCAGAAGTCCAACCTCTCGAGGCTCTGGCAACCCTCTCTTCTATGAATTGTGCAATATCTACTAGTCACCATGCTACCGCGTCCGGGGCAGCCGACGCGATGCGACCTGCAGTCCGGGGACGTGTCGAGAAATCAGCTACGAGGACAGTAAATTTCTTACAGCTAAATATTAATGGAACCCAGAGAAAACTGGCTGAACTTTCAGACATTTTGCTTTCCAACAACATTCATGTTGCCTGCTTGCAAGAAACTAAACTTAACCAAAATCTTAGTCTCAAAATTAAAGGGTACACTACAATCAGAAAGGACAGACCAAACAGCAGCCGAGGAGGAATAGCTTTCCTTATAAAGACACCAGATATTAAATACATTGAAGTCCTTTCGACCTTCCTGTCTGATACCAGCACGGAGGCTCACGCAATTAATGTCCTTCTTCCGGACCACACTATCACCGTGATTAATGTTTACCACCCCGACAATTCTCCTATTGACACAGACCTCCTTCTGGATCTGGCATCTTCAAACTCTGAAACAAAAGTAATTTTAGGTGACCTCAATGCCAAGAGCCCCTCTTGGGGCAGCTATCTGCTGGATTCTAAAGGAACCCAGGTTGAGGACCTTGTAGACGACTTGAATTTAACCATCCTCAACACAGGTGAAAATACCTACATCTCTAGAACACATGGTACAGCGTCTGCACTTGACATCACCGCCATTAGCCACCTTTCAGCAGACAGAACACACTGGAGAGTTCTAGATTCTGCCATCAGTGACCATTACCCAGTTCTCACATCCTTCTCAATAGACCAAGAACGTCCTCCGCAATTCAAGCGCTCATGGAACTTCCGAAAAGCAGACTGGCCTGGGTTTACCCAAGAACTTGAGAACCTATGCGCTGAACCAACAGATGTAGTAACGTTGAGGAACTTCTCTCTCTCTTAACTAGCCGCATCCAAAATGCAGCAAAACATCATATCCCTAGAGGAAAGCGAAAGGACAATTGGATTCCTTTTTGGAAGGATTACAACATCGAGGCACTAATAAAGGAAAGAGACCAAACCAGTAAGGAAATACAATGCAACAACAGTGAAGAGTTAAGACGTAAACTTATAGAAGTAAGTCACAAGGTGGAAGAAGCCATCTCAGCTGGCAAACAAGAGAAATGGACAGAGCTCTGCGAAAAACTTGACCCAAGAAAAGGCACGTCCCAATATTGGAACTTGATTAAGACTCTAAATAACTCAAGCAGTCCAGCAGTCAACACACAGGCGGAACCTCAGTCAAATGTGATCGCCACAAACGGCTCATATGCCAGAACAAACAAAGAAACAGCAAACCTACTTGCAAAGCACTACGAAATTTCAAGCAAACTACAGTATACAGCAGGAGACAAAAAAGTTAATAAAAATTACAAATCTGTTATTAAAAGAAGCAGGAAAATAACTGATAACAGCATCTTCACATCTGACTTTAGTCCTGAGGAACTGGAATCTGCAATCAATCGCCTGGATCAAAATAGATCCCCCGGACCAGATCTCATTTTCGGACAGATGATCACGCATTTTGGTGAAAACGCTAAAAGAGATTTGCTGAATATCTTTAATACCTCATGGCGCACTGGTAAGTTACCCAAATCCTGGAAGAACTCTGTAATTGTTCCCATCCTAAAACCTGGAAAATCTGCAAGTAACTGCGCTAACTACAGACCTATCTCGCTCACCTGCATTCTGTGCAAACTTATGGAGCGCATTATACATTCCAGACTGATGAATTGGATCACTGAGAACAACATCTTGCACTCATACCAGACCGCATATAGAGCCAATCACAGCACCGTCGACCAGCTTTTCTACCTTTGCCAATCTATTATTGACGGTTTCCAGAGCAAGCCCCCTAAGATAACTACCATGGTTCTTCTTGATCTCTCTGCTGCTTTCGACAGAGTCTGGAGACAGAAACTGATCAACATCTTACACGAAACAGGCATTACATCAAATGCTCTAATTTGGATTAATGACTTTATCAGAAAAAGAAGCTTTAAAGTCAGAGTTGATGGCAGCTTCTCTACTACTCACCATACCTGGGCGGGAGTTCCTCAGGGCTCCGTACTTAGCCCTATCCTTTTCCTTCTGTACATGAATACGATAGACCCCCACATCAGTAAAGAAATCAAAGTTGCCTGTTATGCCGATGATATTGCAGTCTGGCACACCCACTCAAATCTCAAAGTTTCACAAAAAGCTCTTAACATCTGTATGAAAGGCATTGAAACCTGGTCAAAAGATCTTAAGCTCAAAATTAATCCAGACAAAACAAACTTTTGTGTTTTCTCAACAGATAGAAAAAATAGAAGCTCGTTCCATCCTATTATAAAGCTATTTGGTTCAGAAATTAAACAAACTTCTAACCCCAAGTATCTTGGACTAACTCTAGATGCAGAGTTAAGATTCTCTAAACACCTTGAAAATATTTCAAATAAAGCAATGAAAAAGCTTAACATCCTCAAAAGACTTTGTGGTGCTTCCTGGGGATCTAGTCCAAAAACTCTCAAGAATACCTACACTTCTATCGTCAGGCCTATTCTCGAATATGCAGCACCCATATGGGCATCGGCAAGGCCTACTGTTAAAGAAAAGATCGACGCTATTCAATACAGGGCCTCTAAAATAATCACTGGAGCTGTTTCATCAACGGATAACATCAAAATTGAAAAGGAATGTGGCCTTGCCCCCTTGGAAAGCAGAAGAAAATTAACAACCATTAAATTTACCAACAAAATCCAAACCCTTGCTGATCGCCATATCTCAAGTAGAACCTTTAGAGCGTGGAGTGGAAATTGCAGGCTGAAGAGATCCTCGACCCTCCAACTTGACCAAGATATCAGGAATGATATCAACCTCAAATATGAGACCCTCAAAATTTCCAAAGAGCCTTACAACATCCTGTGCCCTCTTCCCCAAACAAAAATCTATTTAAATCTCTTACAACCTTGCACCAAGAAAGATCCCACCACAATAATTAAAGAGAAAGGCGACCATACCATTGAAGTACTCACGACCTCAAATCAAGATCTGACGATCGCCTACACAGATGGCTCTTCTGACTCTAATCTCGATAGAGGAGGAGCAGGTGTCTTTTTCATCGAACCAGACGGAGCGCAGGAATGCCACGGTATTCCTGTTGGGAAAATCGCCTCCAACTACACATCCGAGCTCGTCGCCATCAAATGTGCTCTGGAGATTTATCTGTCTAAGGAGGACCAGAGTTCCAAAGGCATCATCATATTCTCAGATTGCAGATCAGCATTGCAAGCGATCCAGAAGGGCAAATGTCAACTCAGCCATCAGATCATTGAGCTCACAAACAAAATCATTGCTGCCCAGGGTTCCTGCATCTTGCAATGGATACCGGCTCATGTAAATATTTTCGGTAATGAGAAGGCCGATGAGCTCGCAAAGGCTGCACGTAATTCTCCTCAGCCATCCAAATGTCTAACCCTCGTTGACGCCAATGCCGTCGCTGGCCGAAGACTAATCGGTCAACAAGCTAAACGAAACTCCATTCCGGAATTGAACTGTGATAGAGCCTTATCAACTATTTTAACCAGACTGAGGACAAACCATTTAAAGGGGATGAGGATTTCTGAGGACGGGCAGCGTAGTTACACCAACTTTTGTCCTCACTGCCCAGACGACATCCCACTGTCTCCCCAACACATCTTCAGCTGCCCAGCAATCCAGGCCAAACTTCTTAATATCGGCTTTGAAGACCCAGTAGACCTACTTTATACAGATAGGGCTGTCGAGGTTGCTAAAGCTGTCTTCGACAGCTTCGGAGCCATTTAATTGCACTTTCATAGACACGACATCATCATCATTACAAAATCTGGTGTGAAACAACCACACGACTTCCATTACCCACTATTAAACGTATTATATACATTTCTTGGAGATATTAAGTACATGCATTTTTTTTTTTAGATTTTCCAGTAAGAGAAACTTGATTAACGTATAAAGACACCTACAACAAAGTTTACATAGTGAGTTAAAAAATAAGGGGAAAAAATAGATAGTTATTTTTTTAAACATGAATTACCGAGATCTAAAACTGAACTTCCTAATCAGGATGACCGTTAGTATTCCTGTAATATGCACGTAATACTTGAGAAAGGTTATCTAAATTGAATTAATGAAACAATTTTCAAGAAAATCGTCAGAGCCGTTTTTGAGATACCAACTTTTACCAAAACTTGGCATACTCAATTATTGACCGGAAAACAATAATTACATACAAAAGGATATTTAGTATTAAGTTAACATGGCGAGTTTGAAAAAAATTCGTACAGCCGTTTTTAAAGGAAGGCACTTATGAGATCTGAAATTGAGCTGTTTATAGAGGACGCCTATCAATTTTCCTGAACTAACCAATTATATCATTCGAAAGGACATCTAATAGATTGTTTATATAGCAACTTTGAAGAAAATCGTTAGGGCTGTTTATGAGGTACGGGCTTACGGTCCCATTTCCGGTTTTCGATGACCCAGTTCCGGTTTTTCAATTTTCACCAAAATTTGGAAAATTCATCTGTACATCAGACCTGAATCAATTGTGAAGATTTGTAGTTCTATCTTTATTAATTTTGGAGATATGACACCCGGAAAATTTCACACACACACACACACACACACACACACACACACACAGACCAATTGCCAAAAACTACTTTTTTTGGACTCAGGAGGCCTTAAAACATATAAATAAGGTGAAACTCTATATCACATTTTTGGACCGAATACAATACTTCCACTACCTACGGTAGTACGGTAATTGAAGTAAAAACATAGATCTCGTATTTAATACGAAAATATACAGATTTTCGTATTACGTTTTCGATCTCGAAATACAAAAATCGCCAAGGACGACCGATATCAAATCTATGCTTTATTTTCAATTAAAATATTGAAAATTTGAATTAAAAATTTATTTTACCAAAATTTATTATAGCCTCTAGCACTTAGAGACAGTGTAACTTTTGATTAGTATAAAAAAAAGAAAGAAATAGAAATCGGCTATTTAGTTCTAGCGATCGTTCTCTACATGTACATATAAACCTTTCCTCTTTATATATTAGTATAGAGCATAGATAGATTAAATAGGTTTCTAATCAACATAATGTAACTCAAAGAATTAAATGCTATTTGCATTGCAGTAATGGTTGTATGGGCTATGTATATTGAGTTACTTGTCATAACTATTAGTTGCTAAAAATAGTCGTCAAATAAATTTAAACTTCTCAATTATTCTTTTAATAAATGTATAATGAAATGCAGACGATATTTTTTTAATTCACTTTTTATATTATTATTCGTGAGAAAATATATTTTATTATACGTCTAAAAATGAATTAACCCGTAAATTTTTTGGGCAACAATTATAAAATAAATAATTTAATAAAAGTTTAGAAGTAACGCTTAGATCATTACATTACATCATATCATATCAGATTATATTATTAGAAAAATAAATAGTTTAAATTTATAATGGCGTCAGATTTAACGTGTAAGTTTAACATTTTGCAAAGCTTTATATGAATTTCAATTTAATTCACGTGCAAATATATTTCTTTTCTTTTCATGTCAAGATATTTTAAAAACAAAATGTAAATGTTTCTTTTATGTTGGCAACAGCTAATTCTTTTAATATTTCATTATTTCCATTTCTATTATGGCTTTTATGGGGATTTTAACCCTTATACCGGAACATCGGTCTCAGAGACCGCTAAAGGTTAGGCTTAGTGCAGGGAATTGCGGATGCAGATTCCTAGAATAAGGTACCGGCACGTTTGGCGATAAACGGCGAAGACGCCAAGTCTATCTAACTGCAGTACTAGTGCGACGTAAAATACACTCAACCTGTAGAGGATGGCATACCTCAGAACAACCCTATAATGAGTCCCGGACCGTTGCCAATTGTCCACAGCGTGGCACTACTACAACGTAAAATCTGTTCGAACAAGGAAACTACCCTTTGGGGTTGGAAGAGTGAGCAGGGCCCGGAGCCGCTTAGTGTTGACGGTTGTTTAGTTGTTTGGATGAGTTTTACGTCGCACTAGTGCTGCGCAATGGGCAATCCATTTAATGTTGAAAGAAAAAAAAAAAACATGTAAAATGTTATGAGGATATTAGGAATCTCAATTTTTGAGCGCTAACAGCACATTACGTAGATATGCCAATAATTGCAACTTCTTTCTAAAAGTTTTGTTTTTTAAGTTTGATTGCTTTTCTTAGTACAGTCGGTAACAAAAGTGTCCGAACACTAGCAAAAATTCCTATGTAAAAAATGTACACTTAATACAGTTTTGTTAAATAAATCGTTGTCGAATCCTGTTCTTAGTCAGTCTAAAAACAGGATTCATTTAACAAAACTGTTTTAAGTGTACTTTTTTTATATAGAAATTTTTGCTAGTGTTCGGAGACTTTTGTTGCCGACTGTATAATACCAAACTTCACCGACAGGTGATGTTATTCAGTGGGGAAATATGCTTCCGCAATTGATGATTATTTAAATTCCATTTTCACATTTAGAAAATTTCACAACCGTTAAATTTGCACTCATTTTCTAAAAAAGTTTAATTATTTTTAATTTTTACATTTTATTTTTTAATAAAAAATAATAATACAAATAAAAAAATAAACTGCTTTTTTTTTTTTTTTTTTTTTTTTTTGGGGGGGGGGGGGGGCGCTAGAAAATAAATTGCAAAAAACCAATTTTCGGAAAAAGAATATTAGGTAATGGGTATTGTGGAAACAGATATCCTCACAGAATAACATTGCTTTTGACTACTGGCAAGGGTACAGTCGGTAACAAAAGTGTCCAAACACTAGCAAAAATTCCTATGTAAAAAATGCACACTTAATACTGTTTTGCTAAATAAATCCTTGTCGAATCGTGTTCTTAGCCAGTCTAAGAACAGGGTTCGACAAGGATTTATTTAGCAAAACTGTATTAAGCGTACTTTTTTTACATAGGAAATTTTGCTAGTGTTCGGATACTTTTGTTACCGACTGTACATTCGGCAGCAAAAGTATTCGAGCAGTAGCAAAAATTCCTATGTAAAAAAAGTACGCTTAATACAGTTTTGTTAAAAAAATCCTTGTCAAAACCTGTTCATAGTGACAAACTGCCAAAAGTGGTGACTGTCCCCAATAAATTGAGACATTCAGTCACTTTAGTTAACCCCCTAATTTCAGGACATTTCGTCACCCTAGTTTAAATATCACATGATAGCTACGTAATGAGCAATTTGTGGAAGTCTAGAGTCCACCCCAACAAGTGGTCCAGGACGAGACATGTCATTACCAATGTGTGTACCAGCAAAAGTATCCGAGCACTAGCAACAATCCCTCTCAAAAAAAAAAGTACACTTAATACTGCTTTGTTAAATAAACCCTGTCGAGTGTCGAGTCATGTTCTTAGTCTAACAACATGATTCAACAAGGATTTATTTAACAAAACAGTGTTAAGTGTAATTGTTTGGCATCAGAATTATTTTCTAGTGCTCGGATACTTTTGCTGCCGGTTGTACAAGAAAGCTCAAGAATCACTTAGACACACGAATGTACTCTTTGCACACATAAAAAAAAATGACTGGGTAACCCTCATTGAGCAGATATACTAGTAGAGTACGGATTCCCTATATTGTCTATGGAGAAAAATTCCCGGAACATGACTACGGTTTTTGCGCCTTCTTTTGGTAATAATCGCTATCTTGGCAACTGGTTCTTGGGATTTTGCATGTTTTAAATGGTTTGTTCCTCATACAGTCGGCTGCAAAATTATTCGAGCACTAGCCAACAATTCCTATATTTAAAACGTACACTTAAGACTGTTTTGCTAAGTAAATCCTTGTCGAATCATGTTCTTAAATTGATTAAGAACATGACTCGACAAGGATTTATTTAACAAAGCTGTATTAAGTGTACCTTTTTATGGCAAGGATTATTGCTAGTGCTCGAATAATTTTGCAGCCGACTGTACCACCAAAACTCTAAACAAAAGTCCCTCTGGGGGTCACCGAAGCGGGAGAGGATCCCTTCCGTGAAGGATCAAAATTGTGATGGCATATCTCCGGACCACCTCTAGAGGTGTGTCCCAGACCGTCGCCAATTGCCCATCTGAGCAGCACTAGTGCGACGTAAAACCCAACCATCCATCCATCCAAACAAAATTCAAACGGAACAGCTTTTAAACAATAACAAGGATTAGGTTACGTGCTTTCCATTTCAGCTAGTCTAGGTTTTGGTATATGTTTAATTTACACCCAATCGAAATATAAAACAGCGATAACAAAGGTGGAGGAAACTTGCCTTGGTTGAATTTTCATGTCGGTTTGGTGGATGATTTGACTAAATGGTGGAGATCTGATGTTGGATAGCAAAAATGTTACTAGTCCGGGGTGTACTCTAATATCTTGTCGATGGTACCGCTTGTGAATGCATCTCAAAGTGCACGAAATTCGGTAACTCAATAGTCGAAACAAGGTGACAAAATTTCTTCCAATCCGAGCGCAGACTCATTTCCTGCAGTTCGAAAAATAATAAGAAATTGTTTATTTATAACTTTTTATTAGTGTGGTTATTTAGAATTCAAAAATCAACGTCGTAATTACATTCTTTTAATAATTTTAATGCTTCGTATTTATAAAAGTACTCTAAACTGGTCACTATAAACATATTAAAAAAGAATAATTTCAGAAACCAGATGATTCAATCATATAATATACCAAATTATGGCTCTGGGGGTCACCTAATCGGGCAGGATCAAAATTATGATGGCACGTCTCCGGACCATCCTTAGGGGTGCGTCCCAGACCGTCGCCAATTACCCGTTGCGCAGTACTTATGCGGCATTAAATCCAATCAACCATATGATATCCTATCGTCCCTATAATACGTCATGATTGAGAAAGTAAAGTTATGGCTGCAAGAATTCATAATTTATCGCCACGAAATTTCACTAAATACATTCAGTACCTTTTTCTAAAAATAGCGGTCTATGAGACCGGTGTTCCCGGTAAGCATGATGAAAACATGTTCCGGGCAAAGGGTTAATTAAAATGCTCAGATTTAAAACTAAAATTTATTTTATCAAAATTTAATATAGCCTATAACAATCAGGGATAGTGTAGCTTTTGATCAGTGAAAGAATTTTTTAAATCGGTTCTGTAGTTTCAGAGATTACCCACCACAAACATACAATTTTTTGCGCTTTATATAATGATATAGATATAGAAGATATAGATAACTTTTACATCTGATTTGTCAAATTGGTTATTTGAGAAATTTCATTTATAAAAACTGTCATCCATAATTGTCATTTACATAATTGCTCAAGTAAAATGTTAAAAATACATAAATATGACGTATGGGTAATATAGTAATTAAATTATTTTTAATGGTGGTAATAGTGATGTAAGTGAGAATTTCCACTCTCCCTTAGGGAGGCCTTTGGTTTCGCTTTCGTCGGAGGGCAATTAAAAAACTTAGATTGCAATGTCCAATCTGTCTGAGATTTTGAGTTGCACTGACGAAAATAAGATGTTAAGATGTTCTTTTATTGAAAGAATAAAAGATGAATTATACTTATTCGTGGCGCCTGCAAAAGCATTAACTCAAATTAATTTGTAAATATTAAACAATATGCACATTAAAAATTTGTGATAATCAAGAAAAAGAGGGGATTTTTTTTTTCTTCTTTTTGTCAGAAAGCAAAACAATTTTTCTCAAAGTAAATTCTTTAAACAATGTAAACTAATGTAAGGAATTCTACTTTCCCACTTCCAGAGAAAACACTCTCAACCAGCCTCTCATTTATTAGTTGATGCAGAATGGCAACAGCTGTTACCTGAAACGAAAGTTACGAGAAGAAGCGGGAGTTCGCGAGATGTCAGAATGATCAGACGGGATCAGATATATGATGTTTGAGCATAAGTGCTCAGAACTTTAAATTGTTCTCACTAGTT
Source organism: Salticus scenicus (assembly GCA_963930645.1). NCBI lineage: Eukaryota > Metazoa > Arthropoda > Arachnida > Araneae > Salticidae > Salticus > Salticus scenicus. Next base: position 306,058,854 of record OZ005648.1, read on the forward strand.
ATGAAAATTAGCAGAGACGGTGCTCAGAAGTTAATGTTATTTTCTAAACAGTTCTAACTGATGCATTGTATATATTAATTGTAAATTTGTGTTCGTCATTAAATAGATTAGTGTGTTATAGAATTTCAGCGTAATTCTCAGTGGCGTCGCCAGAAAAAAATTTCAGGGGGGAGCGAGGGGGTACAACCTGAAAAAATATATTTTTTAAATAAAATTCTGATAGCATAGTTTTAAATTTAAAGAAAAAATGCTTAGTAGAATTTTCCAGCCCCCCCCCCTTGCCCCTTCTGCCGACGCCCATGGTAATTCTTATAGGGATTCTTCGTCCATTCATTTTATTCTTGTGAATTTAATGGCAAAAATAGTATTATCAACGATTATTTCGCATTCTCTATTCTGTGTGAATAGTACTCATATATATATATATACAACAATTTTCAGTTTACTTAATTTTTAAGATTTAAATATATTTAAAACTTGTTATTTCATTCTCTTGAATAACACTTAATGCCAAGATGGACGCCATTGGAACTGTGAATTGTTTATCTCACGACGATTCCACTTAGAAAAGACCAGTCGAAATTCTAGAAAACGATTCCGATAATGAAAGCGATTCGGTAAGTTCGTTCTAACGAAATAAGAAAGGCTGTCGGAATGTGACGTCACATCGGAGAAATTCCGATAACGTGAGGATTTCGATAAGCTCGTTCTAGATCCCCTGAGCATAGTGTTTTCAGAAAGGATAAATTAAATTCGATGGATACAGTATACAAAGGTAAGCAATTCATGTTATTCTATGGTGATAGGAATTAACATTTTAAAATAGAAATGTTTAAAAGTGTAACAAAAGATGTTTTACTTGCCGTTTTGCAAGAGATAGGTGAACAAGCTGACTCTGATTTAAAAGTAGTGGAATTAAAGGATTTATTGTTAAAATCAAAAGAATGTATTAAAGTATTCGTGAGTGAATTTTTAGCAACCACAGTTGCGCAAAGAAAGGAGTCAGAAGAAATAAATCGTTTGTGTTTGTTAAAGCAAACCGAAAGTAACGATGATACGTTACATAATTCTGGTAATTCAGAAAATGTTTTGTCATTAGATAAGCTTTTGAAAGCTATAATAACTTTGGTAATACCAGTACCTAAATAGAATGAACCATGGAACCATTTTTTTTTATTCCATTGAAAGAGCTTTTAAGCATAAAAATGTTCCTAAAGAGTACAGATCTGAGATTTTACTAAAAGTAATTGGCGATAAAGCTGCGAATATTCTGATTTATGTTAATGAAGAAGAATTAAAGGACCATGAAAAAATTAAATCCTTAATTCTAAAAGAATATGTACCATCCCCTTTCACTTGTTTAGATAACTTTAAAAAAGCTACAAGACTATCTGGTGAAACACACCAGCAATTTCCTTCTCGTTTAAGATCCAGTTGGCTCCATTATTGTAAAATTCGGAATGTAAATGATTTTGAATCTTTAGTAAATTTGGTTATATCTGATAAAATATTTGAAAATCTAGATAAGGATGTGGCAACGCATGTAGCAGTCACACAGGGTGAAGATTTGTTACGCCCAGAACAATTAGCTAAAACGTGTCATATTTATTATACTGCTAAAGGTAGATCGTTTAAGGAAACAAAAAATGAAAAACGCGTCTATCGTGAAACAGTCCCAGAAAATCATAAAAAATACATCCCACCCCCGTTGAGAAAATATCCTTCTAATAATGAGAGTAAATATTCTTTTAAGCGGGTGTGTTATATTTGTTCTGAGAGTTCTCACGTAGCCAAAGATTGTACGAATCTGAGAAATAGATTTGATAAAATTAACAAACAAAGTAAGGAAATAAAAAAATCTAAAAGTAACACACAAGCGACAGAGAAAAATCTGTAGTTACTCACGTAATGTCGAAACATTTACAGAAATGTGAAAAATCGGAAAAAATTAATTTATACCCCTTACAGAAGGTTAATATTTATATCGCAGGTAAACAAGTACCCTCAATTATCGACACTGGAACTGAAATTTGTATTCTAAATAGCACTTTAATTCCTAATCTCCATATTAAAAGCAAAGGTAAAATTCTATTAGAATCTGCTTTTCGAGAATTAGTGGAGGCAAGATTAGCTGTAATCCCAGTTAATTATAAAATATCTATGTTTGTTCCGGTATTGTATCAAGATATCTGTACATCTGTTATGAAACGATTATTTGGCATTGTTTTTATTTTCATGTGTATATTTATGTGTCAGGTGGTTGCTAATAATTATCAGATTTTCATACGCTTGGCGTATCTCAATCTTAGCGTGGGGGCGGGGGGGGGAGGTGTCATGCAAACAAGCTCTCCTCAGTTTATTTTATGCAACCAACCAACCTTCATGGCCGCCGTGAGCGGGAGAAGGTATTTTAGAGCATAGAATAATAATAAAGGAAGAAGGAGCACGTCAATACTTTAATGTTTACAAACCACTTCTAGTGAATTGCCAGCGAAAGCTATTTTTGCTACTCAAAGCCTTAAAGTAGGGCACCCATGCTCGGCACATTTATCGCTGTTTGTTATGCGTGCTGCCTCGCTGACTGATTGACAGAGAGATGAGACGATTCAAAAATCTCGCCAACCAATCAGATTGAAGCATTTTTACAACCATATACCCGGCATTCCTGGATTTTACAAACCGAAACCAAAACATATACGCTCCTTCTTCCTTTATTATTATTCTATGTTTTAGAGAGAGTCTTGGCCACGGAGTAATAAAGACAGGAGAAGAAGGTAACGCTGAAATTTTGTGATGTTGTTTTATAATGTTTACAGATGTCGCCAACGTACAATACTTCCTTCTCTCCAGCTTCCGCAATGTTATTCAATGATCAAATGTATCGTTTTAATTATTTTTTTAAAAATAATATCAAGCTGAAAAAAGTTCGATTGAAAGCAAATTTCATTAAATAGAATATTCTAACCAACATGTTTTTTAAGAGCCATTTTATACTAATTTTACTTTGAAAGAGAGCTTTTAAAAAATGACGATCCTTATGAACCGAAGCTAGCTAAAACAGACAATTGTGAGGAAGGAGAATGGATGAAATTTTGTAAAGAAAAAATATAAACTTACTTTAGGTGCAAAGAACACGAACTCGGACATTATTTCTCTCCTAGGGCTTTTTTTTTTCTTTTCTTATCACTATCATAGCCTGTTTTACAACTAGGAACGAAGCATTTATTTGAAACATCTGAATTATGCAGTTTTAAGAACTTACAAAAAAATTAAATTGCTTAAAATAAAAAATTTAAAATGTACTCCAGCAAAATTCTATTCAAAACAACACTATATCCGCGCCGAGGTAGAGAGTAATGACAAGTGGCGCCCTCAATATTTACCAAAAATTTACATCACAGTTTCGTAGCTTTCTCCCATTGGACCTTCAACTCCTATTAATATTACTCCGTGGTCTTGGCCTTCGGTTGGTAACGTATGATGCAATGGACGACTAGAACGAGGCGGAGTTTCGTTTTGTTTGTGGGTAAAAGCTGCGCTATGATTGGCTATAGTCCTTTATTTGTGGGCTAAATGAAGACTCCTATAGGTTAAATTTCACCATGACGTCGAATGACGACAGACGTTCTAATCGTCAATTGGCGCACCAGCGCAACAGATTTATTCTGTTTTATTCTTATGGTTACATGTATACTCAAATGTATATGAAATACTCACTGTATATAATCATCTTCAAATTTGGTCTTTGTTATTATATTAATTAAAAGAGTAAAAATTCATGAGAGAATTTCTGTTCAAGTGTCTACACCCAGTTATATCACAATCTTTTTTTTTTTTTTTTTTTTTTCCAAATTACAACATTGCTATCAAATTATTCAATTATATTTTCGATAAATTTTAGATTTCGACAAATGTCCAACTATCGTAAAACTAGTATCCTAAAAATCCGCAGATTGAGACTAACAGTCCTCAGTCTTAAAAAAAAAAAAAAAAAAAGAAGGCAATCTCGTTTTTTTCAATGCATTTAAACAAAAAAAATCCCTTTTCGGCAAGCTTAAAGGCAAAGGTAGATTCCTTTACGTTAATGTTACAATTGTAAAGAAATTTTACATATGCATTAATACCTAGCCAATGACTTTGTTCCCACACATTGCATTATTTACGTCGCTATTCTGTTTTCAAGAAATTTAATTTTCAACTACAAAAGGGTTTTATTCATTCTACTTAAAATTTTAGGCTAAATTTATTGGTTTGTAAATGTTTCAATTTTTTTAAATTCAAGCTCATAATCATTCAACAAATAAAAGCCCTAAAGATATACAATCCCAGCAATGGTGAATCCCGGAGGGGCTATTGGGCTACACCCCCCTCCCCACCCAAGCTTAATCAAAATTATATTTTTTATTTAAAATCCATATAACTGTTGTTCAATATCTTTCGTTTAAAAGAAAAAGTAATTGAAACGTGAAAATGCACTTGTGATCTTACTAGTTCTGGTAAGCCTGGCGTTGCTATGGTCAAGTCAAATACAGATAAGTGGTAGCGGTTTTTGGATAGTTATTTCATTGTAATTTTTGTTGAATTATTGAAAGTTTTGTATTGTGTTTTTGTGATTCTTATTGTCAGGTGAGTAAATATTGTAAAGTGAAACTGTTTTGGTTCACATAAGGTGGAATATTAACATTAACATTAGTTAACATTTGACCATTTGGCACCGCTGAATTTCAGGGTTAATTGTTATGAATTTAGTTAATTGTATGATTTGGCGAGATTTTGGTGACAAAACTTGCGACTTAGCAATGGAATTTGTGATTTGGCGGCAAAAGTTGATAGTTGACGACGAAATTTTTGACTTAGCGACAAAATTTGGTGAGCTTGCAGATGGAGAAAGGCAGCTTTGGCGTCATTATATTTTCTTTCCACGCAAAAACCTCATATCTCTTCACAGACCAATATCTTGTTTCGACAAGATAAAAAGTCAAAGGAAGCTGTAACGTATTACTCTCAATCGTAAATTTTAAATTATTGCCTAAACTGACATTCTAAGCTATTCACCACAAACGATATTTGTATTAAGATTGACGTATTATTTTAATTTTATATTTTTAAATGATTAATTAAAGCGTTTAACAAGGTTTTTAATTAGCACACTTTTATTAACTTGGTATGATGCAACTATTAATGTATGTAACGGAATTTTGAAATTCAATTTTCGGCAACTTCTTGTCGTCCAAATGACCTGAAATTTTGCACACGACTTCATAATCAATGACAATACTAGATTCAAGTGTTTCCAGGCACTTTTCCCATCAGGGGCAGGTTCCAAGGGCAAACAAAAAATCTATATTTATACAAAACTATCGTATGTGACACAGGATTTGGATGTATTTGTATAATGTCGAGTGGCAACAATTAATTTTTTTTTTTAAATAAAGATCATAGAATAATAATAGAGGAAGAAGGAGCACGCCAATAGTCTTAATGCTTACAAACCCCTTCTAGTGAAATGCCAGCGAAAGCACCTTTTGCTCCTCTCAATATTGAAGTTTGTTAATAAAGGCTTGTTAATAATCGCTGTTTTTTGTGGCAACACAACAGCTTATGTAGAAACCTTATGCTCCTTCTTCCTTTATTATTATTCTATGATAAAGATTTAAAAGTATGTAATAGTTTTCTAAAACCTTTATTAGTTCATTTTTCGATAAAAGAGTGTTTCTTATTTTTTTAAAAAATGGTACAATTTTATTTATCAAAATAAGGGAATTCGAGTAATGAAATACTTTAATTTAAATTTTCATGAAAATAAACTTCAACGGAAAATTCATTAAAATCGTCCCTAGTTCATTTGATAAAGGGATACCTAAATGTCCCCAAATTTATTACATTTTCTACCATGCCAGTTTAACCCTTATACCGGAACATCGGTCTCTGAGACCGCTAAAGGTTAGGCTTAGTGTAGGAATTTGCGGATGCGTATTCCTAGAATAGAGTACCGGCACGTTTGGCGATAAATGTCAAAGACGCCAAGTCTATCAAACTGCAGCACTAGTGCGACGTAAAATACACTCAACCTGTAGAGGATGGCATATCTCAGAACAACCCTAGGGATGAGTCCCGGACCGTTGCCAATTGTCCATAGAGTGGCACTAGTACAACATAAAATCTGTTCAAACAAGGAAGCTAACCTTTGGGGTTGGAAGAGTGAGCAGGGCCCGGAGCCGCTTAGTGTTGACGGTTGTTTGGTTGGTTGGATGGGTTTTACGTCGCACTAGTGCTGCGCAATGGGCAATCCCCTTAATGTTGAAAAAAAAAAAAAAAAAAAAAAAACATGTAAAATGTTATGAGAATATTAGGAATCTGAATTTTTAAGCGCTAACAGACACATTACGTAGAAATGCCAATAATTGCAAATTCTTTCTAAAAGTTTTGTTTTTTAAGTTTGATTGCTTTTCTTAGTACAGTCGGTAACAAAAGTCTCCGAACACTAGCAAAAATTCCTATGTAAAAAAAGTACACTTAATACAGTTTTGTTGAATAAATAGTTGTCGGATCCTGTTCTTAGTCAGTCTAAAAAACAGGATTCATTTAACAAAACTGTATTAAGTGTACTTTTTTTGCTAGTGTTCGAAGACTTTTGTTACCGACTGTATAATACCAAACTTCACTGACAAGTGAAGTTATTCAGTGGGGAAATATGCTTCCACAATTGATGATTATTTAAATTCCATTTTCACATTTAGAAAATTTCACGACTATTAAATTTGCACTGGTTTTCTGAAAAAGTTTAATTTTTTTTATTTTTAAAATTTCATTTTTAAATTAAAATAATAATAATAATAATAATAAATAAAAATAAAAACTTTTTTTTTTGGAAGGGGGGGGGGGGCGCTAGAAAATAAAATGCGAAAAAACAATTTTCGGAAAAAGAATATTAAGTAATGAGTATTGTGGTAACAGAAGATATCCTCACAGAATAACATTGCTTTTGACTGCTGACAAGAGTACAGTCGGTAGCAAAAGTATTCGAGCACTAGCAAAAATTCCTATGTAAAAAAAGTACGCTTAATACAGTTTTGTTAAATAAATTCTTGTCGAATCCTGTTCTTAGTGACAAACTGCCAAAAGTAGTGACTGTCCCCAATAAATTGAGACATTCAGTCACTTTAGTCCACTCCCTAATTTCAGGACATTTGGTCACCCTAGTTTAAATGTCACATGATAGCTACGTAATGAGCAGTTGGTGGAAGTCTAGAATCCACCCATACAAGTGGAACAGAACGAGGCATGTCATTACCATTTTGTGCACCAGCAAAAGTATCCGAGCACTAGCAATAATCCCTCTTAAAAGAAAAGTACACTTAATACTGCTTTGTTAAATAAACCCTGTCGAGTCATGTTCTTAGTCAGTCTAACAACATGATTCGACAAGGATTTATTTAACAAAACAGTGTTAAGTGTAATTTTTTGGCATCAGAATTATTGGCTAGTGCTCGGATACTTTTGCTGCCGGTTGTACAAGAAAGCTCAGCAATCACTTAGACACGAATGTACTCTTTGCACACATGAAAACAAAATGACTGGGTACCCCTCATTGAGCAGATATACTAGTAGAGTACGGATTCCCTATATTGTCTATGGAGAAAAATTCCCGGAACATCACTACGGTTTTTGCGCCTTCTGTTGGTAATAATTGCTGTCTTGGCAACCGGTTCTTGGGATTTTGCATGTTTTAAATGGTTTGTTCCTCTTACCACCAAAACACCAAACAAAAGTTAAACGGAACAGCTTTCAAACAATAACAAGGATTAGGTTACTTGCTTTCCATTTCAGCTAGTGTAGGTTTTGGTAAATGTTTAATTTACACCCAATCGAAATAGAGCAGGCGCACGTGACGCCACTGTGACAGATGATTCCGCACGTACCTTACAATGTAGGCAAAAGGTGAAATAAAGCACCAATGGAAAGGCAGATATTTTGCCTACATGCGCAAAAGTTGCAGAATAGCGTCGCTTGTTTATAAACATGCGCCTGCTCTATATAAAACAGCGATAACAAAGTTGGAGGAAGCTTGCCTTGGTGGAATTTTCATGTCGGTTTGGTGGATGATTTGACTGAATGGTGGCGATCTGATGTTGAAAAGCAAAAAGGTTACTAGTCCGGGGTCTACTCTAATATCTTGTCTATGGTACCGCTTGTGAATGCATCTCAAACTGCACGAAATTCGGTAACTCAATAGTAGAAACAGGGTGATAAAATTTCTTCGAATCCGAGCGAAGACTCAATTCCTGCAGTTCGAAAAATAATAAGAAATTGTTTATTTATAACTTTTTATTAGTGTGGTTATTTAGAATTCAAAAATCAACGCCGTAATTACATTCTTTTAATAATTTTAATGCTTCGTATTTATAAAAGTACTCTTAACTGGTCACTATAATCATATTAAAAAGGAATAATTTCAGAAACCAGATGATTCAATCATATAATATACCAAATTATAGCTCTGGGGGGTCACCTAAGTGGGGGAGGATCAAAATTATGATGGCATGTCTATGGACCATCCTTAGGGGTGCGTCCTAGACCGTCGCCAATTACCCATTGCGCAGTACTAACTCGGCATTAAATCCAATCAACCATATAATACCCTGTTGTCCCTATAATACGTCATGATTGATAAAGTAAAGTTATGGCTGCAAGAATTCATAATTTATCGCCACGAAATTTCGCTAAATAGTACATTCAGTACCTTTTTCTAAAAATAGCGGTCTGTGAGACCGATGTTCCCGATAAGCATGATGAAAACATGTTCCGGGCAAAGGGTTAATTCGTTTAGTATCGATTTACAAGATTTTTTTTTTTTTTTTTTACGATGACATTTATCTTTTACATTATAGCATATATGTCATCAAGCTAAGTCTAAATCTGCTTAGCCCTAAGACATGTTGATTTTATTTACTTTTTTTTTTTTTTTTTTTTTTTTTTACTTTTATTTTGTTTAAAATCACTGATAAAATTTTTTTCATTTTTCTCAGTACATTGTTGTAATTGTGACGTCATATTTTCTGTTAAAATAAACTTTTTTTTTTTTTTAATCAGATTATTATATAGAGCATTTCCTCGTGACGTCTGGTGGTTGGCAAAAAAGCGCGCTCGACTTTCCCGCGCCCCGCCCACCATTGATTTTCCGTTGTAGTAATCAAGTAATCAAGAGATCCCAAGCCTTTTTGCCCACCACTCATAAAAGGGACTCATACAAGGAACTGCCCTATAGGGCAGTTCCTTGTTTGTAAACAAACATCTCAACTTTTATGAGTGGTTGGCAAAAAGGCTTGGGAAAAGCATAGCGATGGCGATTACTTGATTACTACCAACGGAAAATCAATGGTGGGCGGGGCGCGGGAAAGTCGAGCGCGCTTTTTTGCCAACCACATGACGTCACGAGGAAATGCTCTATTGTTTAAAAACATGATTAAAATTTTATTATATTTTTAGTGATCTTTTTTATTATCATTTGCACGTGACATAAGAATCAGATTATAAATTTTTGCAATGAAAGCTATAGAAAATGTCGGCTTCATCACAAGAAAAATCACTTTTTAACTTGTAACTTTTAAGCAATTGAAGTTATCGAAAAAGTTTAAATACAAAAGTTGTTCTTTAGGTAAGGCGGTAATTCGCCTGATTTGAAGTATTTTCCTATTTTCAATATTAAAGAAATTATGGGCAAATGAAAATTTCCACCCCCCACCATTTCCACCCCCTTTGAGCAGGATACCCCATCTACGAAATCGACCGAGATTTTTACTGTCCTGACAACATATCCCGAGCTGGTTAAATTTAAATAAAAATTACTCAAGTTATCGTGTTCACAACTTAACATGGAAAAAGCGTTATACATATATATATATACCTACATATATATATATATATAAAATCCCTTTTCGGCAAGCTTAAAGGCAAAGGTAGATTCCTTTACGTTAATGTTACAATTGTAAAGAAATTTTACGCATGCATTAATACCTAGCCAATGGCTTTGTTCCCACACATTGCATTATTTACGTCGCTATTCTGTTTTCAAGAAATTTAATTTTCAACTACAAACTCCTTCTACTAAAAATTTTAGGCTAAATTTATTGGTTTGTAAATGTTTCAATTTTTTTAAATTCAAGCTCATAATCATTCAACAAATAAAAGCCTTAAAGATATACAATCCCGGCAATGGTGAATCCCGGATGGGGGTATTGAGCTACACCCCCCTCGCCACCCAAGCTTAATCAAAATTATATTTTTTATTTAAAATCCATATAACTGTTGTTCAATATCTTTCTTTTAAAAGAAAAAGTAATAGAAACGTGAAAATGCACTTGTGATCTTACTAGTTCTGGTAAGACTGGCGTTGCTATGGTCAAGTCAAATACAGATAAGTGGTAGCGGTTTTTGGATAGTTATTTCATTGTAATTTTTGTTGAATTATTGAAAGTTTTGTATTGTGCTTTGTGATTCTTATTGTCAGATGAGTAAATATTGTAAAGTGAAACTGTTTTGGTTCACATAAGGTGGAACATTAACATTAACATTAGTTAACATTTGACCATTTGGCACCGCTGAATTTCAGTGTTAATTGTTATGAATTTAGTTAAATGTATGATTTGGCGAGATTTTGGTGACAAAACTTGCGACTTAGCAAAGAAATTTGTGATTTGGCGGCAAAAGTTGATAGTTGACGATGAAATTTTTGACTTGGCGACAAAATTTGGCGAGCTTGGAGATGGAGAAAGGCAGCTTTGGCGTCATATTTTCTTTCCACGCGAAAACATCATATCTCTTCACAGACCCATATCTTGGTTCGACAAGATAAAAAGTCAAAGGAAGCTGTAACGTATTACTCTCAATCGTAAATTTTAAATTCTTGCCTAATTTGACATTCTAAACTATTCACCACAAACGATATTTGACGTATTATTTAAATTTTATATTTTTAAATGATTAATTAAAGCGTTTAGCAAGGTTTTTAATTAACACACTTTTATTAACTTGGCATGATGCAACTGTTAATGTATGTAACGGAATTTTCCAATTCAATTTTCAGCAACTTCTTGTCGTCCAAAGGACCTGAAATTTTGCACACGACTTCATAATCAATGACAATACTAGATACAAGTGTTTCCAGGCACTTTTCCCATCAGGGGGAAGTTCTAAGGGCAAACAAAAAATCTATACTTATACAAAACTATCGTATGTGACACAGGATTTGGATGCATTTGTATAATGTTGAGTGGCAACAATTAATTTTTTTTAATAAGGATTTAAAAGTATGTAATAGTTTTCTAAAACCTTTATTAGTTCATTTTTCAATAAAAGAGTGTTCTTTTTTTTTCTTTTTTTAAATGGTATAATTTTATTTATCAAAATAAGGGAATTGGAGTAATGAAATACTTTAATTTAAATTTAAATTTTCATGAAAATAAACTTCAACGGAAAATTCATTAAAATTGTCCCTAGTTCATTTGTTAAAGGGATACCTAAATGTCCCCAAATTTATTACCTTTTCTACCATGCCAGTTTAATTCGTTTAGCATCGATTTACAAGATTTTTTTTTTAAACGATGACATTTATCTTTTACATTATAGCATCTATGTCATAAAGCTAAGTCTAAATCTGCTTAGCCCTAAGATATGTTGGTTTAATTTACTTATTTTTTTATTAACTTTTATTTTATTTCTTTAAAATCACGGATAAAATTTAGTTTCATTTTTCTCAGTACATTGTTGTAATTGTGACGTCATATTTTCTGTTAAATTAAACTTTTTTTTTTTTTTTTTTTTTTTTTAATCCGCGTTTGTAATGATCGATAGATGGCGCTCTCTGAACTGCAGTTGTTAGTAAATATAATAGCCACGTGGATTAATAATTGTTCTTTCTCCGCCATTACATCATGTAAAATCGATTGCATAATATGATGATATGCAGTGGTGTGATAATTTCACCTTAGCCCACCAGAGGGCGAGCATTTCATTACAATCGCGGATCAGATTATTATATTGTTTAAAAACATGATTAAAATTTTATTATATTTTCAGTGATATTTTTTATTATCATTTGCACGTGACATAAGCATCAGATTATAAATTTTTGCAGTGAAAGCTATCCGCGTTTGTAATGATCGATAGATGGTGCTTTCTCAACTGCAGTTGTTAGTAATTATTGCCACGTGTATTTATTGTGCTTTCTTGTTGTTTTATCATTGTTTCAGCTTGAAAGCTATCAGTGGTATGATAATTTCACCTTAGCCCACCAGAGGGCGAGCATTTCATTACAATCGCGGATAGAAAATGTCGGTTTCATCACAAGAAAAATCACTTTTTAACTTGTAACTTTTAAGCAATTGAAGTTACCGAAAAAATTTAAATACAAAAGTTGTTCTTTAAGGTAAGGCGGTAATTCGCCTGATTTGAAGTATTTTCCTATTTTCAATATTAAAGAAATTATGGGCAAATAAAAATTTCCACCCCCCTTTGAGCAGGATACCCCATCTACGAACTCGACCGAGCTTTTTACTGTCCTGACAACATATCCCGAGCTGGTTAAATTTAAATAAAAATTGCTCCAGTTATCGTGTTCACAACTTAACATGGGAAAAAGCGTTATACCTATATATATATATATACCTATATATATATATATATATATATATATATATATACTTTTGAACGGAGGGTGGTTTTGGGTTCTAGGGGTCATGATCGATGAAGATATGAAGAAATTTTCCAGAAGTCGTGTCATGAGAACCATTGCAATAGGTAGATCTCCTATAAGGAATCTACCTAAAATCTGATGTGAAACAACCACATTCCTTTACCCACTATTACACGTATTATATGCACTTTTTGTAAGAGAAAGTTAATACACGTGTAAAGACATATAAAACAGAGATTACATAGTGAGTTCAAAAAAAAAAAAAAAGGTAGTTTTTTTTTAGTGCTAGAGGCCTATTTCAGTCGGTACAGTTGTCGAATTTTTATAGGTCACTCTTAATTAGTGCTAGAGGCCTATTTCAGTCGGTTTATTGAATGGGGATTTATTGAATGAAGTCCCCCCAAGGCACAACTTTGACATGAGTCCTCCCCAGGCCCAACTTTGACACGAGTCCCCCCAAGGTACCCCTATTTCAGTCGGTACAGCGTTGTCGAATTTTTATAGGTCACTCTTAATTAGTGCTAGAGGCCTATTTCAGTCGGTTTATTGAATGGGGATTTATTGAATGAAGTCCCCCCAAGGCACAACTTTGACATGAGTCCTCCCCAAGGTACCCCTATTTCAGTCGGTACAGCGTTGTCGAATTTTTATAGGTCACTCTTAATTAGTGCTAGAAGCCTATTTCAGTCGGTTTATTGAATGGGGATTTATTGAATGAAGTCCCCCCAAGGCCCAACTTTGACATGAGTCCCCCGCAGGCCCAACTTTGACATGAGTCCCCCGCAGGCCCAACTTTGACATGAGTCCCCCCCAAGGTATAACTTTGACATGAGTCCCCCCCAGGCCCAACTTTGACATGAGTCCCCCCCAAGGTACAACTTTGACATGAGTCCCCCCCCAAGGTAGACCTCCCCCTCATTGGGAAAAAGAGAAAAAACGTTGTTTTGCGGCTATAAGACAGTTTGGACTTCCAACGTTATTTGTTACAGTATCTGCAGCTGAAACACATTGGTTTGATTTAATGAAAACTTTATCATGGAATTTAGATCGTCACGAATTAACTAAAGAAGAATTTGTCGATATTAACAAGTTTAGCAGTAGGCCTCTGGCACTAAATTAAAATCTGTCAATGTCAGATTTTGATGTTTCAAATAATGAAATAATGTCGTGCCTGTATATTTTATTTATAATACACAGAGTTCTTAACGAAAATTATTTTTTTTTAACACCAGTTTCCAAGATCTAAAACTGATCTATCTGATCAGGATGACTATTAATTTTCCTGTAATAACCGCGTAAAGCATGAGAAAGGATATCTAAAAATGGTTTTTGCAACGATTTTCAAGAAAATCGTTAGAGTCGTTTTTGAGATATGGACTTTTACCAAAACTTGGCATGTTCAATTGTTGACTGGAAAACAACAATTACATACAAAAGGCTATTAAAAAGAGGAGAGATTCACTTTATATTGAAAGTTTGAAAAAAATCCATACAGCCGTTTTGAAAGGAACGCACTTGCAGTACCTGAAATTCAGCTATTTATACAGGACGTCTATGGATTTTTCTGAACTAACCAACTAAATCATTCGAAAGGGCATCTAATAGCGGTTACAGTTACTCAATCTGTATAGAGTTTGGAGAATCTGGCACTTATAGTTTTTTTTTACAGGGACACAAAGAAAAATTCTTTATCATTATGGCCTATGGGACCACAAAATTTAAAAAGTGCGATAGCGTCTAAAGCCTTATTAAACTGAACAAACAATTTATACACATATTATAGGTAATAGTTGTATGAACTGCATAGATTTTAGTGAATCTAGCACTTATAGTTTTTTTTTTTTTATAGAAAAATTCTGTATCATTATGGACTATGGGACCAAATTTTAAAATGTGCGATAGCATCTAAACGCCTTATTCAATTGAACAAAAAAATCATACACATGTTATAGGTCACAGTTTCACGATCTGTATAGTTTTTGGTAAATCTAGCACTTGTAGTTTTTTTACAGGGACACAACAAATACTTCTGTATCATGGCATATAGGGTGAAATTATTTAAAGTGTGAGAGCATCTAAATGCCTTATCCGTTTGAGTGGAAAATTTATATACGAATTATAGGTCACCATCACACAAACTGTATAGATTTTGGTGACTAACGAGTTTTACAGGGACACAAATAAAAATTGTCCATCATTAAGACCTATAAGCTCAAATTATTTTAAGTGCGACAGCGACTAAACGCCTTATTCCAATGAACTGAAAATTTATATACATGTTATACGTCACCGTCACACGAACTTTAGAGAATATAGCACTTATGGTTCTTTTTACAGGGACAAAATGCAAATTTCATCATTGTAGCATATGGGCTCAAACTTTAAGTGCAATAGTGTCTAAATGAATTATCCGATGTAGCTGAAAATTTATATAAATGTTATAAGTCACTGTTGCACTAACTCTAAGCATTTTGGTGAATCTAGCATTTGAATTTTTTTACAAGGGACACAACGAAATATTCTTTATTATTATGATCTACGCGTTCGGTAAAATAGCGTTAAATTAAACATCGTGTACTATATAAAGAAAAATACTCAAACACCCTATTATAATTTTCTCATTTATTTATCTAACAATTCCTCTCACTTTACTTTATCTACAAAAGCGTTAATTACTCAATGTTCGGAAAGTCAAGTGGAGTCCTCCAGATTTATTTGTGTGTGTGTGTGTTTGCTTTTTAATTTTTTTTTTTTTTTTTTTTTTTTTTTTTTTTTTAAAGAAAAAAGGATAGAAGAAATAAATAATTTTTTGGTAATTTTATTTTATACATATATTATTATTATTATTTAGAGCATTCTGGTTTTGTTTTAAATTTCCAAGTATGGCGTTTTTAACCAAAGCTAAGAAACACGAATTAATTCAAATTTGTGAGGAGATCGAAGTGGACAGGGTAGAAGTGGACACTTCCAATAAAGTTGTCGATATTAAAAAATTTATTTTGGGTAGCAAGTTCTATAATGAAGAAGAAGTAAAGATAATATTAGAAAAACTTCTTGAAGATAAAAACTTCAAGAAGAAGAGAGAAAGGGGCAAAAGAAGAGAGCATCAGACAGGAAGAAAGAATGACCCGAGAAGTTCAACAATGTGAGACTGAATTAAAGACATTAGAAATATCAAAAGAAAATCCTGAAAGAAAAATGGAATCAGAAAAGCCAGCTGAATCGAGTCCAAGAATTTAGACGACTCAAATTACACCTAAACATGATGAAAAGCATGAAGAAAGGGGTTTATAATAACAAAAGACTTCGGGTTGGAATATTAAAACCCGAATAAACTACTACGTCAGAAACGCCAAAGAAAAATATTTGAGATGCATACAGCTGTTTTGGTAGCCTTAAGCGTACCGTCTTCAGTGCAAAAATAATTCTGAATCTGGAGAAGTGATCGTATATATAGGAGAGGGACCGAATTTAGTTCAACCAATAGGATTACGGGAAAGGTGGAGTGTGTGGCCAATAGGGATTTAGGAATGTTAGCTGTGTAAACAGTAGAAAAAATTAAGAAAATGTGGACTGAATGTAAAATTTACAACTATCAGACAAATAGGGAACAGCGAAATCACAATTTACAAGGTTTTTAAAATTTTTAGAAATATGAAAATCTTCACAGAAATCGAGTTCATGGATGGATTTAGGTCTGCAAATTATTTTAGCTGAATTAAATTTAAAATTATGATTTTCCTCTCAGCAATGTTTAGAAATAGCCGATTTATAGGGTTCTTGTTTGCGGACGTAATTCATATGTTCTTTTAGACGAAATTTAAGACTGCGTTTAGTTTGGCCAATATATGAGAAACCACACTGACAGGAAATACTATAAAAGCCCCAAGAAATATGCATATCAATGGGATCTTTTAACTGAGAAAAGGTGAGTTTATTGGAAGCGAAAATATTATTTTAAAATCATATTGTTTGAGAATTTTAGCTATGGTATGACTGGATTTAGGAAAATAGAGTAAAACAATACTGATATTAGAAGAGACTGATTTAGTAGACGAAATACGAGGAAGCTGTAATTTTTGGATGGACGTATTTTTTTGGATGGCTGTAATTTTTTTTTTTTTTTTTTTTTTTGTCTATAATGAAAGGGTCATAACCTCTATCAATTGCAATGGCTTTCAGGTATTTAATTTCAGATTTTAATAAAATAGGACTAGCGAGCTTCGCCCGCTAGCGGGTCAGTATTTTCAAATGAATCACTAAAATTAATGAATCACTAACAGTAACTTTTAGTGTTAAGAAAAGAAATTTAAAAAAAAAAAAAAAAAAAAAAAAAAAAATCATTTCTGATTGGGTAAAAAGTCGGCCCGGGTCCCCACTGCCTTCGGCAGCGCTGATGCGCGTATTCCTTCCCTGACCCACCGTGCCCCCCCCCTCAAAAAAAAAAAAAATCTGATCGGGTAAAAACTCACACCGGGTCCCCACTGCCTTCGGCAACGCAGACCCATGCGCGCTGCGCACGCACGTGTGAATTTATACGCGCGCTACGCGCAAATATTCCTTCTCAAATCAAATTTTTATTCTTAAGAAAAGAAAATGAAAAAAAAAAAAAAAATTCTCATCGGTTAAAAAGTCGGACCGGGTTCACACTGCCTTCGGCAGCGCTGTCCCGTGCGCGCGGTGCACGCCTATATCTTCCCCATCCTTTCAGCCCTTCCTAATTAACCTACATATACCAATTTTGAACGGTCTAACTGAATTAGCTGAGATGCAAAAGAAAACCTAATCAGGACACCTCAAAACGTGCAAATCTGGTTAAAACTTTCGATAATATAAAAGAACTTTAATATATCTTTCGAATGATGTATTAAAAACAATTTAATCATAATTAGAAATTGAAATATTGAAATTTTAAAATATTACAGCGCCATCTGGCGGTAGAATTTTCTGTAATCTACTGTTCGATTTCAAACCAACAAAGCTATCTTATGATGTATTACTTATGGAATTATTTTAATTAGTAGCTCAGATACAAAAGAAAACCGATTCAGGAGACCTCAAAACATGTACATGAAGCGAAATCTTGAATCCCGCTTTCGATAATATAAAAGTACTTTAAAATATCTTTCGAATGATGTACTAAAAATAATTTAATCATAGTTAGAATTTGAAATACGCGTATTATAACATTTTTTATTTATTCTCGAAACCCGATGATATTTGAACTGGAACTTCGTCTTGTGATGTTAAAAGTTTGTAGCAAGTTTGAATTAATTTTGAAGAAAATTGAAGCATTTTGAAATTTGCAATTTTTATTTCCAGTACAAAATCAGTAAAGCTGGGAGTAAAATCTATTTATTCTTTCGCCCGGCGCCATGGGAACCGAAATACGTCTATTGCGAAATTAATAGAACTGTTGTGATTTGTTGCCACCTTTTTTTTCATACTTTAGTTAATTTTAAAAAATCTAATTGCCCTATAGATAAGCTATTTAAACCGTCGGATTCAGAAAAATCGGACCTTTCATTTGATATCTTATTTGTAACGATACGACTGATATTTCTAATTTATTTTCCACTTTTTCCGTAAAAATGTCGCTTTTTAAGCATTTAATCATGAACTCTGGGTCATTTTTCGGTAGATATGGGTCGACGTTTTAATTAATATCTCCGCTAATTAGGGTCGCATCGCTTAGCGAATTATCGCGATGTCGAGATGAAGAAATTCTGCGTCTGTCGACACCGGTTTCGAAGCGCTGCGACCATTAGCGCCGGAGCTTTAGCTATGACAAGGCATTTCTCACAGACAGACAGACAGAAAGACAGATGCGCACAGATTTTAATAATATAAGGAGATTTGGACAAATATTAAGGGCACGGTTTACAAAAGTATAGAAAGCAGCCATTTTTTGGTTAGGTGGGTGACATGAACGCGCATGGGGAGGAAGGGAGACTGCAAAATTTTTAGAGAGAAAATAAATTTTGAATATCTCAAAACTGAAAATTTCAGATTGTTAAATGAAATCATATGTTTGCAAGGGGAGATGGTAGAGAAGAGAATTAAAGAACAAGAACCGTCTTCCGAAAATAAAAAACTTACTGAAGAGTTAGAACATACTACTAAGAATTATTCTGAACTGAATAATGCCTTAACCCTTTATCTACTGCATTATGATACAGACAAAAATTGTATTTGAAACATATATTTTTAGTTACTAAAGTGCATTATTTAAAGATATATATGTTAAAAATTATGCATATCACCTCATTATAATAATTAATGAGAATTTTGTGAGGTCGTACTTTAGTGTACCACTGGTACATAGAGGTTGAAAAAATTACTTCGACATGAAAAAAGTGACAGAAATATTTACTCTTTATGTTTCTCATATTTTTTCTAATATTAGTGGGATATTTGCAAATGAGAATAAATAATTTTCCGAAAAAAGATCACTTTATTGTCTGCTTCAACACTTCATCACAATACAAATCGGCTTTTTAAACATTTGTTTTTTAACTTGCGATCATCTCGCTTGTATGAGCAACTTGGTTGCCTAAAGCCAAATTTCCAGTTTTAACAGCCTAAAAATCTTATAATTTACTAAAAAACATCTCACCAATATTTCGATAACATTTAAGTATTTTGCCATCTCACGTATTAAAAAATTTTTTGATTTTCATTGTAAAATTAATACTTTTTGTGGCATCGTTAATTGCTTTATCCTTGTCATTTTTTAAATAATTCCATAATTACAATTTTCCTGACAATTGCATTTTGTTTTTAACATGGGCTCAATCATTCAAATCTAAAATTTACGTGTAGGACGACGTAATTAAATCTGCTCGAAAATTTGCTTTTTAAACGATAAAATTGGCAGTTGCAGAAAAAAAAAAAGGGAAACTATCCAAGTGCGGCTTTTTTTTTTTTTTTTTTTTCCTCACTGTATTTATTTATTTATTTATTTTTTGGGGGGGGGGAGGGGGGGGGGGGAGAAGGTACGTACTGGAAAAATGGAAAGTTAAAATTCATTATTATGTCCTTTTTCTTTTACTTTCTGAATTTGTGATATGTAAGAAATGCATTGTAATCATTAAAGAATACCAGTATGATATTTTTGTGTATCGATACGTTTTGAGGTTTCTTGAAATTTCAGAATATAAACATAAAAATATTTTTAAAAAGTTAATTTACAATTTTCAGTGCTGTAACAAAACCTGAAAAAAGATCTGGATATTAGGTTTCATTAAAAGAAGTCTGGGGTGACACTACTCGATTTTCCGAACATTTAGTAGTTGATGCTTGTTTAAATAAATTTAATAATCTGGCGTGTTACTCACACGACTTTCTCTTACCCTGAAATTTAATATTGTAAATACAGATTGGAGATCAAGGGGTAAGATATCGAGTACTGTAATGCAAACCTATGTTAAAACAATTCAAATTAGGCTTCGTAACAGCTTTATTTGACAATACTGTATGAGGGGGCTATCGCCCCCCTCAACCCCCCTTTCATTCCTGTACCTACATTTATATAGAATTCGAATCTGTTATTAAATTCAAAAGTTCATTTAAAATTATTCCGACAACTTTCACACCAACATTCCTTGAATCTTATCAATCTTGACCAAATTTTTCTGGTAACAAACAGATTAACTTCAAAATACAGCATTTGGATCACGTAAAATTATTTGTTTTTAATTTATTCTAACAGACAGAGACAAAGGTCAAACGGTAAAAAGTTTGACTTAGGTATTCAGGACGCCTCAAAATGTCTAAATATATATATTAAAAAAAAAAAAAAAAAAAAAAAAAAAAAACAATCGATGAATATTTAGCTTTAAAAAAATACATTATTTACCACATGGCTATGAGGAATTAATTTCAATTCCTGAGCAACTTGTCTGGACATGGAAAAATATTACATGGTAAAATATTATCTTTTAATAATCATTATGAAATTTAAAAGGATTATTTGTAATAGAAATAGTCAACTGGAAAAAAAAAAAAAAAAAAAATGTGTATGTACGAGCATCGCCCCAAACCTCCCCCCCCCCCCTTGGGGAGAGTGCCCCCTCGAGGGAAGTAAACTTTCATGATGGGTATCTTTCAAAAGAGCTCGCCAACCTTTAAAACGAATGGTTGAACCATCGATCTGCGATAATTTAAAATAAAGTTATCGATTTTTTTCATTTTTAACAAAAGAATATATTTTTTTTTTTAATGTAATATTGGGAATAAAATTGACATATATATATATATATATTTAGTGTTATACTACTTCTCTAATCTGCTGGATTTATTTTTTACTATTTGGCTATTTTTATTAAGTTTTTATTCTTTCTTTTTTTTTTACTTTCTCTTACTTGCCGAGAAAGTATTGTTTTAAGGTCAAATTTTTGAACGTGAGTTTATGTTATATTTACATGTTCGGAGATCCCCTAAATAGGAAAATCATGTTTTTAGCGAATGGTCTGTGTGTCAGTTATCAGCATATCTCAAGAACAAATACTAGCAGAAATTTCAAACTCGGTATTCTAAATGTGTATCTTATAGGGATGCTACACTAAGCTTTTCGTTGAGATGAAGCAAATGGTTCGTGTGGAGGGACACTCACAGAGTATTCAAATACATTACGTTTATGGGGGAAATTGCAGGTAAGTAGAGTTTAACATGTATAGATTGCACTAAACCAAAGGAAACGAGATATTCAACAGGGGAAAAAAATGTGTATGTAGGAGCCTCGCCTCCCCCCCTGGGTGGGGGGAGTCTCTCCTCGAGGGGCGTAAATTTTCATGATGTGTATATTTTAAAAGAGCTCGCTAATACCTTTAAAACGAATGATTGAATCATCGATCTGCGATAATTTAAAATAAAGTTATCCATTTTTTTTTATTAAAAAAAAAAAAAAAAAAAAAAGTAATGAGAATAAATTCAACATTTTTTTGGATCAGGGTTTAACCTGGCAAAAAAATTACTTTAGCATTTTAGCGAAAATAGGCAAGCACTATTTTAGCTTTTTCGAAAGTTAATTCTTTGAATACCGTTGATTTCTTTTACTTAGCTTTGTTATCCTCAGTTTTGTTTTCTATTCCTTTTGTTCATTGATGATTTTAACCAAGCATCCATATTTGTGACTTTAAAAATATGAATCAGGGAAACTATGTTTTGATTTTATCAATAGAAAAAGAGGTACTCATATCATATGTGTAAAATGAAAAAGCAATTTAAAAATCAAGTAAAGTGTAGTGGTAGATAATTGTGAAATACTAGTGCTAAAAATGCATCTAGGAAGCAAATTCTGAATTCTAACATACTTTTAAATATTTTTGCATTTAAATTTAATCATTGAAAATTAAAAATAAATCCAAATTACTATATAAATAAGGATTCCCAAAAATTTCAGTCCTTTCGTAGTTTTTGCCTGCAAATATCACAAAAAAAAAAAAAAAATATCTGAATTATTATTTTGAGATATTTTATACAGTTATACAGTTTTAGCTTTTTAGCGAAATTCTGACCGACTTGTTTTAGCAAAATATGATACCTTTTAGCAAAATGCTAAAAAAAACTAATGGCAGTTTAAACCCTGTTTTGGATATTTGGTGTTATACTACTTCTCTAATATGGAAATCGTCTGCATTATCATAAAATATAATTTGTTTAAATAATAATTTTAATAAATTATTTTTTAAAAACAGAATTAAATTCTATTTAAATGTAGGTGCATTAATGAAACGGGAGGTTAAGGGGGGCGGTAGCCCCTCACACAGAACTAATTATCATATAAAACTCTTCCGAAGCCTAATCTGAATTGTTTAACATAGGTTTACATAACAGTACTCGTTATCTTACCTCTTAATCTCCAACCTGTATTTATAGTATGAAATTTCAGGGTAAGAGAAAGTCGTGTGAGTGACACACCAGATTATTATTAATTGTTAGTTCAGTTTGCTGCTTTCTGCCGGCATGCCCGAAAGCGATCTCTGATTGGTCGAGTCCAAGTCTAAGACATAATTCCGCCGTTTTTAGCTCTAATTTTTTCAGAGAGGATTGAGAATAACTTGCAGGTTGTTGATTGGTTCACGGATCCACCTCAGAACTTAGTTCTTGATGGAAACCCAAGGTCTCTTGATTACTTTACTATAATGCTGAAAAACCGGCTAAGACTAAAAATGAAAAACCTTCCCTATTCTTTATTGAATGCTCGAAAAATTGGAATGATACTGCTAAATCAATCTCCGAACTTTGCCAAGTCAATCCCCTAATTAAATTAAATGGCAGACTTATCAAAGTTACCCCAAAAAACTCTGATAATTTTAGAATTATTCAAATATACCTTTCAGAAAATAATCTGAACTTTACCACTCTAAATACCGTTGATAAGCGACTAAAGAAAATATGCCTCAAAGGTATGCCATGTTATACTGACTAGCAAACAATAATAAATAGCTTCGCTGAACATGGCTTCATTGCTACTCGTGCTGCCATGCTCAAAAATAGACGCACTGGACAGCCTATGCCATTATATATGGTTAACATTCTTCCACAAAAAGACTTAGAAAAAATTTACGAAATTACTAACATCGCCTGTATCTCAGTTATTATTGAGCGTTTCAGATCGGATCCCGTTAAGCAATGCATATTCTGCCAGCTCTTTGGGTATTCCAGTGATACCTGCGGACTTACTCCTAAATGCGTTAAATATGCCGACGAGCACTTAACATCCGACCGCCCTAAAAAAGGGAAATTTACTTCTAAATGCGCTAATTGTGGCGATAACCATCCTGCCTCTTACCGAGGGAGTCCTGAGTATCCCCTAAATCTAAACAAAAAAACTAATATTGAAAAATCCAAAAACCAAAATAAATTGCACAAAGAAAGTCAACAATTTGCTAAAATTCTCTCCGAATTTAATTACACGCGGAAAAATCCTTGCTCTAAAAATCCTAACGTAGCCCCGCCTCCTACGAGCGATAATAATCAAACTGAAATTAATTCCAACAAAAAGACTAATGTAATTGTTAATTACGATGAACAATTCCCTACCCTTCCAAATTCTGAAAATTCAAGCAATACTGACCGTTCTTCTATTCCTGTCGTAAGTGAATTAGGAGAAATCTTTAATACCTTCAAAGACCTAAAAGAAATTTTTGAAATTGCCAAATTTATTAATTTTATTAAAAAAATAGCCCAAAAAATTAAAAATCTTGATTTTAAAAATCTGTGATTTTTGCGTTGTCGATTTCGATAGCTGGACATTTGTCGAAATCTAAAATTTATCGAAAATATAATTGAATAATTTGAAAGCGATGTTATAATTTGAAAAGAGAAAAAAAAAAAAAAAAAAAAAAACCTAATAGTCCTCCGTCCTAAACTAAATTCTGCTTTTGCTAGAATCTCATCAAAATCTTTTATTATTATTATTATTATTATTATTATTATTATTATTATTATTGAAAGAAAAAGAAAATTAATAATAATCAGTATCGTTACAAGCGATATCGGAAAAGTTTTTTTTAATAATTTTGAATTAGGAAATAAAAAGTGCGCGTGAAATAATATGAAATAAAAGTAAGTAAAAAAATGAATTTCATGTTTTTGTTTTTCGGGGGCTGCTCATGCATATAAAAAATGCGTATTAAAACGAGGCGAAGAAGGAAGCGAAATAAGTATTGAGTTATTTTACGATAAATACGATATATAATATAATACGATATATTAGACCTATCGTCCAGGGTTAGTAGGCATTTTCGTTGAAAGAAATAGTTTGTTCGTTCTGTGCAACTTGCACATTAGTCCCGTCAGGTACAACTTGCACATTAGTCCCTTTTTTTTTTTTTATTTACTTAGCCGACTTTTCCAATTTTTCTAGCTCTTTTCAATGGACTCTTCCCACCTGACGTCAGAGGTCACATGATAGAGGAAAAACAAATAGCAGACGAAGTCTTGTTTATCTAGGGCGATTGCTGAAATAAAATATTTTCTATTCTTATTTTTGATCAATCGTATTTAAACTGTGTTACTTTTTATACATCTTCATTTTTAATCCATTTTATATCATTACTGTTATGACTGTGGTGGCGAGTAGCCGCGTATTGATGAAGATAATGATGAATTTTTATAAACATTTAATTAACATTTAGCACCATACATTACTTTATATACATATATACAATTTTTAAAGAAATTTCGATGTATTTTGATAGTCGATAATATTGATCATGGAATAAGTTTTTATCGATGTTGCCAGATTCCTTTTTGGAAAGTACAAAACTCGGGAGAAATAGAAATAAGTAACCAAGGAGAATACAATAATTCTGCCCCACTTGAAAACATGCAGTGCCGAGTCAACCCTTAAGATAAAATATAATCTTGTAGGTATGCTGGTTGACGCCTTGTTCTAGTAGATCTTCGTACAGGTGGTGAAGGAATCTGTGGTTGATCTGTGGCTGGATATGTGTTCAGCTCATTTCCTTGAGGATTGATAACTTGATAATAAGCAGGGTCATGATTTGTGTTATGGGAGGATTTCTGGTTTTTTTTAATTGATGGCGATGCTATATTTTCCCTTTGAACATTTGATTTCTGTATAGTCTGTTCAACTTAAACTGGTACCGAAAATAAACAAAACCACATGTTGTTTGGCGACATGGATAATGTCACTGTCACTGTTGGCGCTAGCCAAGGTCACTCATTTCTCCCCTTCTTTTGTTAGAATTTTCCCACCTCTTCTTTTGTTATCTTACACTTGTTCTTACTTTAATGGGTCTTTCATTGTTGTACACCTTGTAAGGTACAATTTTTTGTCATAAACTCCAAAGTACAAAAAGAAGTGGTGGGGGATAGTTTTATCTTTTAACGAGCTATTTTTTGTTTGGGGGGGTGGGGTGGTTAAAGGATAAATCTTA
The DNA here is from genome assembly GCA_963930645.1 of Salticus scenicus. Lineage (NCBI taxonomy): Eukaryota > Metazoa > Arthropoda > Arachnida > Araneae > Salticidae > Salticus > Salticus scenicus. The sequence goes on from OZ005648.1 coordinate 306,084,456, forward strand.
ACACATTCTTTTTCATGAATAACAAAAGTTGCCATTTCCGCGAGAAAGACACAAATGTGTAACCCATTTGTTTACTTCGGGTATCACTTTAACTTGAACGGACTATAGTTGATTAATATGTCTCTTGATTTCCCTGCCTTCATCTAATTTAACTATATAGTGAATATGTCCAAGTTTTCTTGTTATAACTCCTAGTTTCCATACGGTTTTATTGTGTATAAAGAATTTTGCTCTCCCTCTCTCCCCCACATAGATTTTTCGAGTGTGAGCTCTAATCTTCTGTTCAGACTTCTTTTCGTGGTATGGAAACAGTGCGTCAAGTTTAATACGAATTTGGCGATTTAGATACATTTCTGCTGATGACTTCCCATTTGCTAAAGGCGTTGCTCGATATCGAAAAAGAATCTTTTGAAGTTTTAAGTGGATGGGAAGATTTTCTGTGGCCATTGATTTTAGTCGATCTTTCAGTGTTTGCACGTTACGTTCCGCAAGGCCATTGGTCGCTGGGTGTCCTGGTGCTATAAATTTTTGCTTTATTCCATTCATACGACAGAAATTTTTAAATTTTTCCTTCGTGAAAATTTTAGCGTTATCAGAAACCATAACTAGTAGATATCCATGCATTGCAAAAATTTCGTTAAGTAATTTCATGGTAATGTCAGCATTTGGAGCTTTCTGTGAGACTTTGATTTCTACCCAACGTGATTTTGCATCTACAACGAGTAGGTAATAAAATCCCTGGAAATGACCTGCATAATCGATATGAATTCTATCCCAATTATTAATTGGTAAATCCCAGTGGTGAAGGGGTGCCTTCGCAGGATTATGTCTCACTGAAGAACAATCTGGGCAAGATTTTACTAAGTTTTCTATGTCCTTGTCGATATTCTTCCATATACAATAACGTCGAGATAACCGTTTCATTTTTGTTATTCCAATATGCGTGGAATGTAATTCTTTTAGGACTTCAGGCTGTAGTTTTCTCGGTATTACAATGCGATTACTCTTAAATAAAACTCCATTATCCAAAATGTAGTCACTGTTGATGGAGCTTGATTGAAGTTCTTTTTTTATCTGTGACAACTCCTGATCGTTTTCTGTTTCTCGTATGATAGCATCTGCAGTTAGAGTTTCAGTTGATATTTCAAAAATATTAGATGCACATATTTGATGAACTTCATCGTTTATATATGTGTCTGCCGATGCGTAATTCTGGTTGACAGGAGATTTAGATAAACAATCTTTCAATTTTCCAATCCTTTCCTAAATTTGACGGTGTAATCAAATCCAGCTAAATAAGAAGCATAGCGCAACAGTCGAGCTGATGTCATTTTTGGAAGACTTGCTCTCCTATGAAATATCCTGGATAAGGGCTGGTTATAAGTGATTAGGACGAAATTTCTACCATAAAGATAATCGAAAAAGTGAGAAAATCCAAATACGATTGCTAAAGCTTCTCGGTCAAGTTGAGAGTAATTTCTTTCAGCTTCTGTTAAGGAACGGGAAGCAAAAGCGATTGGCTTTTCTACATCATCGATGGTATGTGATAAGATAGCAGCAACTCCGACTGGACTAGCATCTGTCGCCAGTGTAATAGGTAATTCAGGATTGAAAGGTACTAACACTCTGTCACTGGATATCTCTTCTTTAAGCTTAATGAAAGCCTGCTCACTTTCTTTATTCCAGCAAAATTTCTGATGTTTCCGCAGAAGCTTGCGTAAAGGGTAAGTAATGGTCGAAACGTTTGGTATGAATCGAGAATAGTAAGTTACCATACCTAAATATTGCGCAGTTCTTGAACATTCTTTGGTCGTGGCATGCGTGTTATAGCTTCAACTTTTGTGGGTGATCGTGATATTTTATTGTTTTCTGTTACATGACCTAAATATTCAATTTTTGTTCGAAAAAATTCACATTTCTTACTATTCACGCGTAAATCGTAGTCACGTAATCTTTCTACACATGAAAGGAGGTTTTTTGAGCATTCTTCTTTGGTTTTACCATGAACGACAATATCATCAAAATAAGCGATGGTTTTTGGTAAACCCTTCAGGATTTGATCAATTACCCGGTTAAATTCAGCAGGTGCAGTTTTAATTCCAAAGCTTAACCTATTCATCCTGTATGTCCCTCGATATGTCGAAATAGTTTGGATAATGCTGCTCTCATCATCAGTTTTTAAGTGAAGATAAGCTTTAAACAAGTCTAACTTGCAGAAATACTTTGAATTCCTAAGACTGTTTAATACTTCATCGATTTTCTTTATTGGATACTTTGATTTCATCAGTAGATCGTTAACTCCAACTTTATAGTCAACACAGAGTCGAACTGTTCCATCCGCTTTAGGAATTACAACCAACGGTGATCCCCAATCACTTGTAATTGATTTAGATATTATTCCAGCTGCTTCGAGATCATCAAGTTCTTTTTCAACTTTTTCTCGTAAAGCATAGGGTACATTTCGTTCAGGAGTGTAACTAGGTTTTGCCCCATCACGTAACTTCAGTTTGATTAAGAAATTTGGTACACAACCAACCTTTTGTTCGAACACTTCTGGAAAAAGATTTATAATCTCCGAGACATAATTGATTGCAGCGATTTTATTTCCTATTCTATTTTGGGGGTTGTTTTCTGTATCGATTTCATATAGATTGATTTTTAAATGTCTAACCCATACTCTGCCTAGAAGAGGATCATACCCTTCAGGAACGACATATAAATATTCATTAGATACACACCCTTTATATTCAATCTTCACTCGCACTTTCCCTAAGGGCACAAACACATTTTCAGTATATGATCTAAAAACAATATTTGTTGGTTCAAACTGTTCCTTGAGACCTAACCTTTTAAATTGACTTTCTGGTATGAGAGTGTATCCTGCTCCTGTGTCGACTTCAAATTTTTGATAGCGATTTTCGATTTTTACTGTAGTAAAATATTTTTTAGCATCAGGGGTAGAATCTGAGATATGGTTGTCGTAAATATCAACAATCGTGTTTATGTTATTATTTTCATATATTTCTATTTGATTAAGTGGTATTCTTGGACTATTTGATCTTTTAGCTTTAAGTAATGTCTTGATACAGACTCTTTGTACATGTCCAGTTGATTTACACGACTTACACTTCAAATTATTTGGATTAATGCGACAGTCTTTTGATAAATGGTTGTTTTTCGCACAGCGTAGGCACAAATTATTTATGCCAAGTTTTTCGAAATCAATTTAATTTTGTTTGGATTTCATGCGCTGATGGGAAAAAGCCTCTTTTTTCTTCATGTTTTGAGTGTTAAAGGATGTTTTCCCGTATTTCGATTGCCTATTACTTTTGGAGACTTTATTGATATCCTCTGAGATAGATGTACTGGTATTTAAAGTTTTAGATAACTCGCGACTGTCAATTTTTAAAGCTTCAAGTGCAATAGCTTTATCAACAATATCGTTGAAATTTTTTAATTCTGATTGCAAGAGTTGCTCTTTGATCCAACTATCTTTAATGCCACGAATAAATTGTGCTCTAAGGAAAATATCAGCAACAGATACCTTTTTACTGCATTCACAGTCAACAGTAAACTCGCATTCGGAAATATCACGCCATAATTCTGCCACATATTCGGAAATAGAACTGTCCTGTTTTTTGATAAGTTGATAAAAAGTAATGTTGTGAAACTAAAGGATTTTTCTTTGGTGCTAAATGATTTTCTAACACTTTAAGTAGTTCATCATATTCTAATTCACTGGGAGCCTTTGGCGCAATAACAGCCGCCAAGATATTGTAATTTGATGCTCCTATAGAATTTAACAAAATTTGTGCGCTTTTATATTTATCATGAAAAATATCTTTCATCCTTAAATAATTTTCGAAACGTTGACGATAATATTTAAAATTTTCTTTCTTATTATCAAAACTTTCAAAAGGAGGAATATGGGAAATGTTAACAACTGGAATCTTAGTTGAGTTAGTGTTACTACTATCAATTAGCCATTTCAGATTTGTCTCTTGAAAACTGTTCAATAAACATTTGTTGGCCCCTATTTACAGTATCAACCAATTTCTGAAATTGTTCTGGATCCATTATCTATTTAAAATGTAAATTATAACTTTTTTCAATAATTAATTATATTGTATATAAAAATTATTAAGTTGAATTGAAAATAAAACAACTTTACCTCGTCGTCAAAACTGTTATGACTGTGGTGGCGAGTATCCGCGTATTGATGAAGATAATGATGAACTTTTATAAACATTTAATTAACATTTAGCACCATACATTACTTTATATACATATATACAATTTTTAAAGACATTTCGATGTATTTTGATAGTCGATAATATTGATCATGGAACCAGGCAAATCGATGTAAATAGAATAGAATAGAATAGAATAAGTTTTTATCGATGTTGCCAGATTCCTTTTTGGAAAGTACAAAACTCGGGAGAAATAGAAATAAGTAACCAAGGAGAATACAATAATTACTGATCATCTTTTGTTTGCACCTGTTATTGATGTTCATTAAGACCATGTTTAAATACTCTGAATTTTCGTACTTAAATCAGTGACAGTGTACTCCGTAAATCCATTTAGACCAGTAACTAAGTTAATTAACTTGTTGTAACACCTTTATGCAATTAAATTAAATGAAAACATTTTAAAATTTCAATTTATAATCCGTAAACATTCCACAAAAAGCTATTATTCATTGCTAGATCAGTTAATGTTACAGTTACACTACAATATACAAAAATCGATTCTTATAGGTAAAAATAAACAAACACATAAAAAGTTTTTTAAAAATTAATTAATTTACAAATACAATTATTCTACTGTTTACAAATGCACAATATTACTTTTATTTTATTTTATATTAAATATTAAAATTTTTATTCTTAAAAACAATATTTAATTGAATTCGATTATTCGTTTTCCTCTATCACGTGATTGAGCAGACGACGGTGGGAAGGGCCCATTCGTTCACCTTTTTGCCTACAGATGGCAACACCAAAATTCGTTGAAATCTTTCTGATTTCTTTGCTTTTTAGCTGTATATTAATACCTTCAACTTATTTTATTTTCTGACTTTGAAAATTTATTTTCGATTACCATTTCACTTTAAAAAACTCTCTTCTTACTTTATTAGACTATTGTATGGCCACTGTATAGTGCCTTTTTTAATTTTTTCCAGAGTTTCCTGCATTTCTGATCGACTCTTTCACGGCTCTTTTTTTTTTTACTTTCTTCTATATGTAATATAGAGAAAGTGTAGAGCAGGCGCATGTTTATAAACAAGCAACGCTATTCTGCAACTTTTGCGCATGTAGGCAAAATATCTGCCTTTCCATTGGTGCTTTATCCCACCTTTTGCCTACATTCTAAAGTACGTGCGGAATCACCTGTCACAGTGACGTCACGTGCGCCTGCTCTATTGGATTCGTAAAAATTTTCGACCTCGGGTTTTTGATGGATTTACACGTTTTGAGAGCTGTAGAACACGATTTGACCCTTTTTAGAAAATGTCTGTCTGTCTGTCTGTCAGTCTGTCTGTGTGTGTGTGTGTGTGACAAAATTTTGTGGCAACTGTATTTCAGGAACTACTGCACAGAATTTCATACAAATTAGTATGTAGTTGCACCTTGACATAAATTAGTGCCTATCAACTTTCGGTAAAAATTGTCTTACAGGTTGCGTTGCCATCCCGCTTTTTCTAAATTTTTAACATGGTGATATAAGGACAAAATTTTGTATAAATGTGCATAAAGAGAATTATTTTTTAGTAATCATTATGAAATTTAGAAGAATTATTTATAATAGAGGTAGTCAACTGGGGAAAAAATTTTGTATGCGTAGGAGCCTCGTGAACTCCCCTGGAGGGGAAGTCCCCCCTCGAGGGGAGTAAATTTTCAAGATGGGTATCTTTCGAAAGGTCTCGTCAATACCTTTAAAACGAATGGTTGAACTATAAATCTGTGATAATTTAAAACAAAGTTATCGATTTTTTTTACTTTTAACAAAAAGTAACTTAGAAAAAAATCGTATTTTTTTATTTTTTTTTTTTTTTCATTTTTTTTTTTTTTTTTTTTTTAACGAAATTTAACCAGACTTGGTATTTAGTTGGCCCCTGACATAAACTGGGGCTGATTAGATTTGGGGATCAATCACTCAACAGATGGTGCTGTGATCGTATTTTTTCTAAATTTTTAACATGGTAGTATAGGACAAAATTTCGTATAAATGTACATAATGGGAGTTATTCTTGACCTGTGATTGTGAAATTAATATGAATTATTGATAATAGTAGTAGTTAATTAGGAAAAAAATCTCGGTCATCGCTTCCCCCCCCCCCCCCAGGGGAGTAAATTTTCAAGATGGGTATCTTTCGAAAGGTCTCGTCAATATCTTTAAAACGAATGGTTGAACTATAAATATGTGATAATGTAAAACAAAGTTATCGATTTTTTTTTTTTTTTTTTTTTTTTTTTTAACGAAAAAAAAATTAAAAATCGTATTTTTTTTAATATTGTTACTGCGTGAATTTGTATAGGAAAATATAGAAGAAAGTCTTATGGTGGCCACAGCATACTAGTTTATTTTGGTTTGGATCTGTGAACTATTTTTAAATTATATAACTTTTTTAGACCTCTCTCTACACATCTTAAAATGCTTGCTAACACTTTATTTTCACTGGAATCTAATTAAAGACATTATATTATAGACGTATAGACCGAAGGTAAAGAAGTGTATTCTAGGTACTCCAGAATGTGAAATCCAGTTCCAAACACTGCATTTTCTTTCTCTTTAATCCTCCTCTGAATTTTTCTTATTATTTTGTGTTAGAAATTATAGGGGGGAAAAGTATGGCCCCCTCTTTTTTTTTTTTTTTTTTTTTTTATTAATTGCGGGACTCTGAGCGATTTCCTGTGCTCCTTGGGGCGCCCTGCTCAACTCTTAATTCCTTTTAGCCATCCAGACTGTCTTCGTCAACGCACTCAACAGTTTTCTGTGCATTTAGGTTTTTTTCAGGGAAATTTTTATTTTATCTTATTTATTTATTTATTTAATCTCCTGCAGCTTCACTCAGAAAAATTTCTGAGACTAAATTCTAAATTTATTTTTTAATTAAAAACCTTCGGCTTTTTATTTATTTTTTCTTTTCTGTAAAATTATTTTTATGCTTTTGGCACTTTCGATTGACGTAAGCATTGGTTGGGACCAGTTGGGACTGGGACCATATGCAGGTACTCCGAAGAAACTACGTTGACGTTGACGATGGAAATCGTCTGCATTATCATAGAAGATAATTTGTTTAAATGATAATTTTAATAAATTATTTTTACTGAGTGGATTTGTATAGGAATATATGGAAGAAAGTCATGTGGTGGCCTCAACATACCAGTTTAAATTACTCTTTAATAACAAGATTGAACAAGAATTGACTACATTTATGATCTTTTTGTTACTTTTCCAAACATACGTATATGTATGTAAGGGAAGTATTGTAATCATGTCAAAAATACGACTTTGAGATTTTGTAGTTTCTACACGTTTTGAGGTCCTCAGAGTTCGTTTTAGATGTTTTTACGGTGATCTATGTATGTATGTGAGTAGAACACAATAGCGTCTAAACGCTTAGTTCGAATGAGCTGAAAGTTGGTACGTATGTTATAGGTCACCGTAGCACGAACCCTATTATTGATTGTGGCGAATCTAGCACTTATAGTTTTTTTTTTTTTTTTTTTTTTTTTTTTTTACAGGGACATAAAGAAAAATTCTTTATCATTATGGCCTATGGGTACAAATATTTTAAAGTGCGATAGCGTCTAAATGCCTTATTCGATTGAGCTGAAAAATTATACAAATGTTATAAATCACGATCGCAAAAACTGTATAGATTTTGATGAATCTAGCACTTACACATGCACACATATATGTATATATATATATATATATATACATATTAGTTCCCCATCATACTATAGGTATGGGGAACTTAGGTAATCGTGAAAATTTTCGACCTCGGTTTTTTGACTTTTTTACACGTCTTCAGGTGTGATGAATCCGAAAATGACAAAATTTGTATGGTGTCTGTTAGTCCGTGTACTCGATATCTCAAGAACAAATTGTCGCAGAGAGGCCAGATCAGTTTTAAAATATTACTTTCCACAGTGGCAAGAACCCTATTCATTTGCAATATTCGATTTTAAAAACTTCGTAAGTTATTAGAAATTTACGATTTTCTTAACATGGGAGAATAGGACAAAAATTAACTTAAACGTGCATTTAATGGAAACTTTTTACTGTAAAAATGTCAGACCAGTTTTAAAATATCCGTTTTGATGCCGAAATGAACATCAGTAACTATAAATATGCTACTTTGAAAATTTCGCAAGTTATTGGAAATTTACGAATTTCTTAACATGGCAGTATAGGGCAAAATTTCACATAAACGTCAATTTTTAGCGATATTTTCATCGTAAAGATGTCAGACTACTTTTGAAATATTATTTAGAACACTGGTATGAATATTAATGACTATGAATTTTCAAATATAAAAATTTCGTAAGTTATTGGAAATTTACGAATTTCTTAACATGGCAGAATAGAGCAAAATTTCACATAAACGTCAATCTTGAGGGATATTTTCATCGTAAAGATGTCAAAACACTTTCGAAATATTATTTAGGTTACTGGCATGAATATCATAGACTATGATTTTTCCAATTTGAAAAATTCGTAAGTTATTTGGAATTTACGATTTACTTAACATGTCAGAATAAGGCAAAATTGAGCATAAACTTCCATTTTGAGGATCATAAATACATTAGACAACTTCAAAATTACATTTATGATATTTTTTTGAACATGATTGAAAACAAATATTCTAATAGGAAAATTTCGTAAATTATTCGTAATTTACGATTTTATCAACATAGCGAAATTGTAATTTTTTCATATAAATATGAATTTTGAGGATTATTGCATTGGAAATAGTAGCATGAAACATAAACAACGGAATTGACCCTGATAAAATAAATTAATAGATTAGAATAAGATAAATATATCGAAGTGAACGATGGATAGCCTATTAGGCGGGGATTTCTTTCTGTCACTGTATCAAGCTTTGGTCAAATTCATTTTTTTTTTTTTTAACATGATGAAATATGTCTCGCACTAGAAATTTATGAGACCATAAATATGGTGGGGAACTGAGCAGAGTTCACCTATGCCAACTAGTTTTTTACAGGGACACAAAGAAAAATTTCTTACTATGGCCTAACAGGCTCAAATATGCTATATCTTCCAAACGCCTTTGTTTTTTGCGCTGAAAATTTATACACTAAATCACCGTCTCACAAACTGTATAGATTTTGATGTTGACTTATAGTTTTTTTTACAGGTACACAACGAAAAATATTTTATCATTATGCACTATGGGCTCAAATTATTCAGAGTGCAATAGCGTCTACACGCCTTATCCGATTGAGCTAAAATTTTATACACATGTTATAGATCACCGTCACACAAGCTATATAAATTTTGGAGAATCTAGCTCTCAGTGTTTTTCCAGGAACATAAAGAAAATTCTTTATCATTGCAGCGATAATGTCTAAACGCCTCATCCGATTGAGTTGAAAATTTATATTCATGTTATAGGTCATCTTCCCACAAACTGTATACATTTGATGAGCCTAGTATTTACAGATTTTTACAGGGACGCAACGAAAATTTTTGTCATTATGATCTATGGGCTCAAATTATTTGAAGTGCAATAGCGTTTAATACTATATAGGAAAAAATACTCAAACACCGTGCTATAATTTTTGCTTTTGTTTATTTAACTTCTCTTTCTTTAATTTATTTATACAACCATTAATTACTTAATGTTCGGAAAGTCGAGTGCAGTCACTCCAGATTTTGTAAATATTATATTAAAGAAACCCACACGCACACAAAGATTTAAACAACAAAAGAAAAAAAAAATAAAACCCTTGATATTTTCCATAAGAGAAAGAAAGAGAAAATTATAATTGTAGCAATAATTAGAATATGTGAATATTTTTATTTATTATTATAACTAAAAGATTTTTTAAAAAATAGTGTGTTAAAACTTTTTTATGCGCAATTATTTGCATACATTGAAATAAATAAATAAAATCAGTTTACATACTTTTACTGCAGTTCAATCCGTTCAGCCGAATTATTCGTTCAAAAGGTAAAAAGAATTTAAGATAAAAGCTGACAAGCAAAAATCGTTCATTGTATCTTTTGATGCCATTATTTCTTTTTTAATAAGCAAAAAGAAAAAAGTTACAATGTTAATTTTTGCAGACGATATTTATTTACATATTTCTTTCTTTTCATTCAGATTCCAGAGTCATTCAACAAAAACTTGAGCCCAGCTACGTCCCTGATATATAGGATTTATGTTTTGTTTGATATGCCAGTGTTATAATCAAATGTGGTCCAGTTATAATTACATTGAAACGATACGATCAATGTTGAAACGATACGATAATGATCTAATTAATAAAATAGGCAAGGGAAAAAAATAATATTTATAAATGGGCAATATTTAAGCACGCACACTCAGCTCAATGATCTAATAAGAAACCATAGATATAGTAATACGCAAGCGAAGTGTGACTTCACTGACTGCCCGTGGATGCAAGAAAAAGATTCCCCATGTTAATCACCGACTGGATTTTTTGTAAAAAATTATTAAAAATCTAGGAAAATTATTTCCCGATTTTAATCCCCATATTTGGATATAGATATGTATTAGTTATCGTAAAAATGTCTTAGATTGAGTTATTTTGCTGTCAAATTAGAAAAATTTTAATTTTCAAAACTATCACCCTTGGCGTTTTTTGCATTTGGCGATCAAAAACGTAATACAAAAATATACATGCCAGATGTATATTTTCGTAATATGTATTGTACGAAATGTTGCTTTATATTATTCGTTACTCTCTTAATATAAGTTGTTGAAATAACCATGATTTTTGAAAGGAATTAAATATGTTCGCCAGATAATTTGGCGATATTTTTTTCCCTGCCAAGGATGACAGATATGAAATCTATTCCGCTACAACATATGAGTATCTTAAATCAGACACTTTATTTAGACATTTGAAAACAAATTTGGCTTCAAATTATGATAGAGTATTTATAATTTTACTTTTAGTTAGTATATTAGTTGGATATTTATTGTGTAATTATCATCCTTTGAAATGAAATATTTATGTTTTCAATCGAATATGGAAGTTTACCATTTTCTTTTCTAGAGTTTTGAAATTTAAAATTCAAATTTTATCAATTTTACAGCAAAAACAACTGAACCTAACGCATGCACACGGTAATTAATACACATCTGTATCTAAATATGGGGATTAAAATCGGGAAATAATTCTCCTCGATTTTTAATATTTTTTTACAAAAAATCCAATGGGCGATTAACATAGGAAATCTTTTTCTTGCATCCACTGACGGCCAGCGACGTCATCACTTCGCTTGCGAATAAGACATAGATTGATCATGGGGGGGGGGGGGCATAGAATAATAATAAAGGAAGAAGGAGCGTATGTGTTTTGGTCTCGGTTTGTAAAATCCAGGAATGCCGGGAATAGGGTTGTTACTATGCTTCAATCTGATTGGTTAGCGAATTCTTGGCGAGATTTTTGAATCGTCTCGTCTCTCTGTCAATCAGTCAGCCAGGCAGCACACACAACAAATAGTGATAAATGCGCCGAGGATGGGTGCCCTACTTTAAGGTAATAAGGAGCATAAGTAGCTTTCGCTGGCAATTCACTAGAAGGGGTTAGTTAGCATTAGAGTATAGGTGTGCTCCTTCTTCCTCTATTATTATTCTATGGGGGGGGGGGGGATGATTCCTTTTTACTCGAAGAAAAGTCCACAATATGGCCGTCTTTCTCCGAGTGAATACACACCACACATAATTTAGAAAATAAAATTTATGAATAACTTATGTACTGAAGGTGAATAAAAAACTGCAGATACAATTTCAAATTCATTTTACTTTTTCTTTCTTTCTTTTATATATTTATTAATATAGTAAATATTTAAAGTTAAACTCTTTTTATATACTAAAACTAACGTTCTTTATCGACGCCGCTGCTAACTATATTTAAAAGAATTTTGAAAACTCTATATTAATTTATAACTAGTATCGCCCAGTGGTCGAAACTCGACCATTTTTTTTGCAAAGCGAGGCAAAGCAAAGTTATTGCCTTGTCCTATACGGAATGCAATTGCAACACAGCTGCGGCAATTGTTTGCCAATATTCACTCTAACTGAATCAGCAGAGTTTTACTTAATATAACTATTTCTCTCTGTAGATGTTAGCCTTTCCTGAAATGAGAGAAAATCGCAACGTGCAAACGCCCCTTTTTGTGTGATACAGCCCAGAAGCTAATAGGTACCATGTCAGACCAAGGTCCAATCAAGTATCAAATTCTGTTAAATTAATTCGATTGGTTCATAAAGTACAGTGTTTGGACAAAAAAAAAAAAAAAAAAAAAAAAGATATTTTTCAAAAATGGTCGAATTGAGTTCGGGAAATTTCAAAACGTGTAACTTTATCGAAAACCGAAAATCTAAATTTTTTCTGAATCTTATATTTTCTACTTATATATGCAGAGGAAAGAATAATAAATCCACTTTTAAAAAAATCAAAATAAGTAGTCAATTTCACTAATTTCACTTAATTAAAATGCAAGGAAATCTCAAAACGTGTAAATTCATCGAAAACCGGAAATCAAAAGTTTTTATGTATCTTCTACTTGCTTCTTCTACCCACAAAAGCTAGCAATAAAGACACTTTTTTAAAAAATAAGTAGCCAATTTCAGTTAATTGAAACGTAAAGAAAGCTCAAAACATGTAAATTCAGCAAAAAACGGAAATCGGAATTTTTTCCGTATCGTCTACTTATAGTTGCAGCAGTTAGTAACAAATCCATTTTCCTTTTATTTAGCATATTAGTTCAATATTTATTGTTTAAATATCACCCTTTGAAATGAAATGTTTATGTTTACATTCGAAACTGGAAGTTTGCCATTTTTTTTTTCTGGAGTTTTGTGATTTTAAATTAAAATTTTATCAATTTTACAGAAAAAATAACTCAATCAAACACATGTAGACAGTAACTTATATATAACTATCCGCGATTGTAATGAAATGCTCGCCCTCTGGTGGGCTAAGGTGAAATTATCACACCACTGCATATCCTCATATTATGCAATCGACTTTCCATGATGAAATGGCGGAGAAAGAATAATAATTACACGTGGCTGTTATATTTACTAACAACTGCAGTGTTCAGAGAGCGCCATCTATCGATCATTACAAACGCGGATACCCAAATATCGGAATTAAAATCGGCAGATAATTTCCGTTATTCTTTAATAATTTTTTACAAAAAACTCAATGGACAATTAACATAGAAAATCTTTTACATGGCTCCATGGACAGACAGTGACGTCATCACTTCGCTTGCGTATAGTGATGCTACATTATACAAATGACTGTGTCTATGGTTTCATTTGAGCTTTATGAAATTGCCAGATTTAACAACTTTCTACTTTTAGGTCTTTTTTAATGTGAAGGAATACGTGTATAAAAGGGAAAAATGGGGGGAAATGCATAAAAAATAAATGTATTTTTAAATACCTTCTTGACATCGTAAGAAAATAATATTTGTATTCGCACCTTCCGGCTAACCATACCTTTCGAATGATACCATTTTCAATCCTCTACTCCCATAATTAATATGTTAAAAAGGGACAACAAATTTTATGCTTGCCTATCCGCGTTTGTAATGAACGATAGATGGCGCTTTCTCAACACTGCAGTTGTTAGTAAATATAATATCCACGTGTATGTATTTTGTTCTTTCTTGTTGTTCTATCATAGTTTCAGCGTGAAAGCTTCCAGTGGTATGATAATTTCACCTTAGCCCACCAGAGGGCGAGCATTTCATTACAATCGCGGATTAACATATAGATATAAAATCTTAAAAAATATCAAACTTTAAAAAACGTATTCCATTAAAAATCAAACCAGTTTTTGTTTAATAATAATAACAAAGCAACTGATTATAAAAATTATATTTTTCATAATTTAGTCAAATGTAATTTACTTTTATGATAACTTATGCATTTCTTTTCGTAAATTTATTAGAAGAATTAAAAGACGCAATATTTCGGCATTTTGAAAATCCATCAACATTCTATTCTATTCTATTCTATTCCAATTGCCGAGTTTCAATCATAGACCTATCCGCGATTGTAATGAAATGCTCGCCCTCTGGTGGGCTAAGGTGAAATTGCAATTAACATGAATAGCTTTCGGCTTTCTTCGAGACGCCATTGCTTGCCGATGTTTAGTTTCACATATATTTATTCAATAAAAATGAATAAATCCGGTAAAAAAGATAACACATACTGTTGTGTGGTATAGTGTAACTCCAAAGGATCATGTTGACGATACTTTTGAATGGACTGTATATCATTTTAATAATTAATAGACTTGAAGCTATTACTTCACAAACATTTAATTAAAGTATTATACATATATACAATTTATAGATGACGTATTATTAACGTATTTTAACTATGTTGACACCATAGTCAACGCAAATCATGAAAAAAGTGAACCATATCACCGAACAAGATAAACAAAATATATTGTTACCATCTTAACGAAAAACAATACAACTACTCCGCTAAAGCGGGAAGGCAGGTGAACAAGAGATGCGCGCCAAGGTTGGCGCATATAGCCAAACTAAGGTGAACGGAAACATACCGGCCCACCTTGAAACATTGTTTCAAAATTACTGTTCTAATATCTAATACCATAATTACAATTAATTATACGAAAATATTATATATGCAATTTAAATAATAAAACTTATATAAGAGAAATATTAATAACATTGTAAACAATAAAATAATACAATGAAATACAATAAGCAAATTAAGTTTAACTAAATACATTATTCATTTTCAAACAGTTTTTTTTTTTTTTTTTTTTACTTTTCTAAAGGTAAAAGAGCAATTTTTGAAATAGGTCGTTTATATGTCCCATTTCTTGTTTTAACAGAAACTACGCGTATGATGATTACGATAAACCCATAAAAGACATCAACTTCGTATATTAAAAAAGAACACATACAGTTTATTTACATGATCTATATACATAACTTGGAATAGTAGGTATCACACAGCATCATTATACTTTTACTTATGTGATTCATAAGCTTATAATGAAACTAGCTCTTTAAACATAATTATAATTACCCGCAGATATAACTCCAAAAAGATTTATACACATAAAAATCTTCGTATTTAAAATTCTTCCTCTAAAATTTAATCTCTTAAAACGAAAATAACTTCCTCATTTCTTTTTACAAGTCAGAACATAAAACTCTCTCTATTCCACAAAAAACATTCCAAAAAAAAAAAAAAAAAAAAAAATCTCAAAACTGGTTGCCAAAAATGATCTTTTAGTAATTTTGAAGAGACCATGGAGTTTAGATAGTCTCGTTCAATCTCTTTGATTTTATGGGAGAAAAGGAAGCATTTCCGAACATCCTCCCACCTAAGTTAACCTAAAACTCCAAAAGTTAACTTACAAAACTAGGGAAAAAATTATAAATACACATAAAAATTACATTTTTGCCTGAGAAATTTGGGTGACTAAATACTTTACAACAAATGAAGAAAAATTTATGAGTAAAAAACAAGAATCATATATACATATTTACAACTACAGTGATAGTGCTAATATTAAAGTCATAAGTCAAGTCTCTGTGGGGACTTAATTACACGTCCTGCTCTAGTAACAACTGGTATGCGGCCGGCAGATTCACTGTCAAGTGCACTGTTCTTAACTCCCACCGTGGGGATTACCTCTACTGGAGTAACAAAGGAGTCAGTATCAGGAACTTCTAACGGGTATATCCGTTGAATAGCTCTAAAAAGGTCTCCATGTTGTATCTTTACTTTAACTCGACGAACGATACCATCAGAACCTGGAAACACTTCAACTATTCGACCAAGAAGCCACGACTGTCTTTTCTTTTCATCGACTCCAACAAGAACTAATTCTCCCACCTTTAAGGTAAAAAATTGTTTATTTCTCTGCTTCGTACAAAGCGCTCCTAAATATTCTTGACGGAATCTTGATCGAAAAGCTTCACGAATAGTCTGAATGTAACTCAATCTTCGTCGTAAGTGATTTGGGTCTGAAGAAGTTTTAATGTCTGGTAAGGTGCTACTTTTTATCTCTCTCAGAAAATCTGCAGGAGTGAGAACACTGAGACTTGGGTCTGAAGTTACTGCAGTCAAAGGTCTATCGTTCAAGATAGCTTCACAATTGCATAGAGCTGTTGTCATCTCTTCGTGGTTCAAACTTGCTCTTCCTAAGATCTTCTTCAATATAGCCTTCATCATGCCTATTAACCCCTCCCACCATTTCGACGAAGACAACTGTAGAACAGTGCAACCTCTACTAGGAAGGTCTGCTGGATTCACGGAACCAGGGACATACCTCCAAGCCTCTTTTGGAGTCAAACTCAGTATCTCAGTTACTCTATTTTGCACAAAAACTCCCCACGAATCTTCTCTTCTTATCCACGCAAGTACAGTGGTGGAATCAGTCCAGTAATATACATCCCTTACAAGAAGATCTTCTAGTATGTTTGAAGAAAGGCGAGCAGCAATAGTAGCCCCGAGAAGTTCCAGACGAGCAATACTAGTCTCCTTATTTCCACAAGGTGCAACTCTGGCTTTAGCTTGAACAAGTTGTATGTGCACACAATTTTCTCTTTCAACTCTCAAAAAGGCACACGTTGCATAGGCGGATCGACTTGCGTCACAAAACACATGTAAAGATTTCTTCTCATCTTTGACTTTAATGTCAAATCTAATCCACCTTGGGATTTCAATTGTTGACAAAACTGGCACATACTTCAACCATTTTCGGAACTCTCTCTCAGTTTCTAAATCTACTTTTTGATCCCAAGTCATATTAGTCTTCTACAAGCGTTGTAACAAAAATTTTGGAAGGAGAGAAACTGGACAGGTGATACCTAAAGGATCAAAGATTTTGTGAGCTGATGATAAAATGGTTCTTTTTGTTACTTCCTCACTACACACCTCTTGAAAACTTTCGGTGTTTATTCGTAGAGTGTCAGCTTTTCATTCCATATTAAACCCAATACGCCAGAACCAGTTGTACTTTCGGCGTTAGGATCGGTGAATTCCCATCCTCGTAGATCAAATTTTCTTTCTGCCATAACTTCAGTAGCTACTTCCATGAACTGTTTACGTTCTGCTTCATTCTTCACGCTGTTAACACAATTTTCTATGTAGAAACTAGTCAAGAGTTTTTGAACGACATCTTTCGGGTATGAGGACTCACCAACCTCTATTTTCTCTAAAACAGTTCTTAGCAGATATTGAATCGTAGAACTTAGCAGAAAGGGACTGCACGATACACCATAAAACAACTCTACAGTGCCTATACTTTTTAATTTGCCCGTCACTGGTGCTCCATAGAAATCTTAAGTAATTTGTAGCTCTAGTGCGACGTTAAACAAACTCAATGAAACTCAATAAAATTTGTAGCTCTAGTGCGACATTAAACAAACTCAATGAAACTCAATAAAATTTGTCGCTCTAGTGCGACATTAAAACAAACTCAATGGAACTCAATAAAATTTGTAGCTCTAGTGCGACGTTAAATAAACTCAATGGAACTCAATAAAATTTTGCAGCTCTAGTGCGACATTAAACAAACTCAATGAAACTCAATAAAATTTGCAGCTCTAGTGCGACATTAAACAAACTCAATGAAACTCAATAAAATTTGTCGCTCTAGTGCGACATTAAAACAAACTCAATGGAACTCAATAAAATTTGTAGCTCTAGTGCGACGTTAAATAAACTCAATGGAACTCAATAAAATTTGTAGCTCTAGTGCGACGTTAAATAAACTCAATGAAACTCAATAAAATTTGTCGCTCTAGTGCGACGTTAAACAAACTCAATGAAACTCAATAAAATTTGCAGCTCTAGTGCGACATTAAACAAACTCAATGAAACTCAATAAAATTTGTCGCTCTAATGCGACATTAAAACAAACTCAATGAAACTCAATAAAATTTGCAGCTCTAGTGCGACATTAAACAAATTCAATGAAACTCAATAAAATTTGTCGCTCTAGTGCGACGTTAAACAAACTCAATGAAACTCAAAAAAATTTGTCGCTCTAGTGCGACATTAAAACAAACTCAATGAAACTCAATAAAATTTGCAGCTCTAGTGCGACATTAAACAAACTCAATGAAACTCAATAAAATTTGTCGCTCTAGTGCGACGTTAAACAAACTCAATGAAACTCAATAAAATTTGCAGCTCTAGTGCGACATTAAACAAACTCAATAAAATTTGTCGCTCTAGTGCGACATTAAAACAAACTCAATGAAACTCAATAAAATTTGTCGCTCTAGTGCGACGTTAAACAAACTCAATGAAACTCAATAAAATTTGCAGCTCTAGTGCGACATTAAACAAACTCAATGAAACTCAATAAAATTTGTCGCTCTAGTGCGACATTAAAACAAACTCAATGAAACTCAATAAAATTTGTCGCTCTAGTGCGACGTTAAACAAACTCAATGAAACTCAATAAAATTTGCAGCTCTAGTGCGACATTAAACAAACTCAATGAAACTCAATAAAATTTGTCGCTCTAGTGCGACATTAAAACAAACTCAATGAAACTCAATAAAATTTGTCGCTCTAGTGCGACGTTAAACAAACTCAATGAAACTCAATAAAATTTGCAGCTCTAGTGCGACATTAAAACAAACTCAATGAAACTCAAAAAAATTTGTCGCTCTAGTGCGACATTAAAACAAACTCAATGAAACTCAATAAAATTTGTCGCTCTAGTGCGACGTTAAACAAACTCAATGAAACTCAATAAAATTTGCAGCTCTAGTGCGACATTAAACAAACTCAATGAAACTCAATAAAATTTGTCGCTCTAGTGCGACATTAAAACAAACTCAATGAAACTCAAAAAAATTTGTCGCTCTAGTGCGACATTAAAACAAACTCAATGAAACTCAATAAAATTTGCAGCTCTAGTGCGACATTAAACAAACTCAATGAAACTCAATAAAATTTGTCGCTCTAGTGCGACATTAAAACAAACTCAATGAAACTCAATAAAATTTGTCGCTCTAGTGCGACGTTAAACAAACTCAATGAAACTCAATAAAATTTGCAGCTCTAGTGCGACATTAAACAAACTCAATGAAACTCAATAAAATTTGTCGCTCTAGTGCGACATTAAAACAAACTCAATGAAACTCAATAAAATTTTCTGAAATTGTCCCCAAAAGCATAACCAATTTCCAATGCCCCATTATATGTAGGTAGTTGAATTTTGGGGTAGTGCAATAGTGTATTATATGGTAGAACTTCAGAACTCTGAACAGCATTATTATTTATTGAGACTGTTAAATTATTTAATTTTTGCCATAACATACGCCAACGATCAAGATAATCCTCAGACTCATCAATTTCTGACTCAAGCAATTTTTCATCCGTACCTTCAGTACAAAGTTGTTGAGCAATTTTTCCATCACACTCTATCATTAATTTAGCTTTTTCTTCAATTAATTTTAACTTTGCTATTTTATTTACATTATCTAATGTATCTTCTATCCTTTCAAATTCATTACAAGCTTTTGTAAATATTCTCCGATGCTGCGTTCTAATTTTCTTTAAGTCTTCCATATTATAACTCAAAATATTTATTTTAAACTTAATTTTCAATTTATTTAAATTCGTGAACAATATATTCAATTATATACATTAAAAATAATAGCTCTTGTTATTAGATTCATCAAAAAATCTTCACATAAATTAAGAAACAAATATCGTCTGCTTAATGCTATCCGCGATTGTAATGAAATGCTCGCCCTCTGGTGGGCTAAGGT
The DNA here is from genome assembly GCA_963930645.1 of Salticus scenicus. Lineage (NCBI taxonomy): Eukaryota > Metazoa > Arthropoda > Arachnida > Araneae > Salticidae > Salticus > Salticus scenicus. Next base: position 306,104,484 of record OZ005648.1, read on the forward strand.
GAAATTATCACACCACTGCATATCATCATATTATGCAATCGATTTTCCATGATGTAATGGCGGAGAAAGCCACGTGTATTTATCAACGAGATATATAAAGTACAGTGATAAATGGTAACCCTTGAGAAGGTCCAAGATGAATCATGTGACATGCTCTCCTTGCACCTGCGTATTCGATAGTTCCCTTGGTAACAGCTTATTTTCAGTAAATTTCTATGGCAACGGTTTGGAGATTGTTCTTCGTATAAGTCATAAACGCCAATGTTTTTGTTTACTGCATTCTATTGTTCTAAATCATTTTGATTTTGATTTTACTTCTCCTTTATTTCGTGTAGTTGAACTTTAACCGACAAAATGCTTAAAAATAGTTGAAAAATTATTAATTGTTGTCAGGGTCCGCTTTACAATTTTAGCGGCCCTAGGCAATAGATTTTTGGCGGCCCACTCTAATAGGTATTACAGGTTTCATGTGACATCATGTAAATTTTCAGATTCGGATCTTTCAACCCCCCCCCCCCCCCCAAGTAACGAAAAAAAAAAAAAAAAAAAAGGTCACACAGAATACATATTTTTGATTTTAAGTTATATTAAGACTCGACTTATTCTAATAATATAAGAGAACATAAATTTTAATAACATTCGCTTTTTTTTGTAAAAATTAAGTTGGACCGGGCATATTTATGAATAAGAAAAAATAAACAGGTTGAATCAAATTTTTAGCTTTTCAGTCAGACCATGCTAAACATTCGATTAGGAAAATGGCTTAAAATTTCTGCCTATACGAATCTCCATTCTGTACATGGCATCGCATGTATTGATTCACCACAAGCTGTTGGCTGAAATTTCGAGTAAAAACGACAATTGCAGTGGGTTAACCCCCCCCCCCCAAAAAAAAAAAAAAAAAAAAAAAAATATTGCACGTCCAGAAAAAAGGGTAAAGGGAAGCACATTATTTCTACTATCTTCCTCAACACTACATTGCCATTGCTTACACTATCAAAATGCTGCTGCAACTCATCACAAACTGAAGTGTGAATCTTTGAAGTTGCTGAATTTTTTCCACCGTAAAAGAAATTCCACTATGAATATCTGAATAATAATATTAAAACGCTACTGCTCTTTTTTTTAATTAGTTATTATTATTATTTTAATTGTCCCATAATAAATGATAATTTTTGGTTGTACATTAAATGATAACAAGAATTCATTTCTATCTTTAAACAAGAAAGAAAAATCATGCATTTCGCATAGACTATTAACAATTTTCATCTGTACTTGCTTGTTGCATCGTTTAAAGAATTTTGTCTACATGATCACACGATAGACAAAAATACAAAGAGGTAAACTAACTGAATTCATAATCACTTTTAAACACTGTTGGAAAGTGTTAAAAACATAACCCTTAACGCAATCGGAAATGCAGTTCCAGTAATTTCCAATCGTAGCTGTTTATGTATCTGAAATATTTTAGAGTGCCCCTGTAAATCTTAACGCTAAACATACCATTTTCTACAGAAAACATTTTTTTCTTCTTTTTTTTTATGTATGAAAAGTAAATGTAAATTGTAATATGATTTGCACAGTACAAAGATTTCAAATATGATTTTATAAAAATGCATCCAGTGATGGAACACAGGCGCAGAATTCATACCGGAATCCGTTTAAGAAATTTCTCTACCTATAATAGCGTTGATTTAAGAAGTAGAAAATTTTCTTACATTGATAGTGGTATGAATCCTGCGCCCGTGTTCCATCCCTGTGCATCTCATAGAAAGCAAAGCATTGTCATTAATTTGAGGGTGTCCCTGTACACAAGCCAGTTGTGCTATTTCTAACATTTTAAATAGAGAACATTGGATACGGCCTTTCAGACAAACTGGAATCATAAACATTTTTAAAACTTTGTTGGGCGTATTTTGTGTAGGCTATTATTATTTCCAAAGTAATCATTTTAAACATAATGAGGAATTTGCACGTTTTCTAATTTTATCGTTAATTAATAGAACATCAAAAAATAGAAAACGAGGCACACGCGTTTCTTCATTTTGAATCTTGATTATTAATTTCTGATAGTTTAAATAACGCACTATTTACCGTATCCTGAAAATGCAGCGGAATACATATGACGTCACACTTTATGAAGAGTTATCGAAACCTTCTCGCTCTCTTTAACTTCAACGTGAAAACCAGGCTTTTCAGCTTGCCTTCTAACCCTAAAACACTAGTGTAACGTAAAATTTACGTATACGTAAATTGTACGTGCGGTCTTCCTTTATTGGTATACATTTTTATAGTTTTCAAGTAGATTTTTAAATACAAATAACACTGCTTGGCACGAAAATTACCTCTGACACCATTTCCTCATATTCTTATGTAAAATGACCTCCTGAATCCGAATATAACGCCCATTTTGCCCCATCACCCACCGTTTTTTAGAAATGGCCCCCTATTTTTATCATTTTCGGTGATTTTATGGCTATAAATTAGATTTTTAGGAGGGGGAGGATTATTTTAACCGTTAAATATCTTCTGAGGGGCTGCAGAGTTGGAAAATTCTAAAACATGGATATTTGCGATAAAGGAAAAGTTTTTTTTTTTTTTTTTTTTTTTTTTTTTGGGGGGGGGGGTTGCCACTGAAATTATGCATTACATATCTTATGTTTTTTTAATCTATTATTAATGTTATTTTTTAAACTTTATATTTTTTTGTTTTTAGGTGTTAAATTGATTATTTTTTATTCTTCAAATCAAATTCATGATCATAAAATTATCGAACAGGGAATGAAGTTGAGGGAGGGGGTGGTGTATCTAAAAAACACTGGGTAACTGGTCAAAATGGGAGTCATATTCGGATTCAGGAGGTCACTTTATATAAGAATCAGCAAAAATGGTATCAGATCTCGAAAACAATTTTTTTTTTTTTTTTTTTCAGAACAGTGTAATTATTTAGTTAATGAAAAGTTAGTAATATTAGGTAAAATAGCAAATAAATAAACATATTTAAAAACAAGATTAATGTAATATAAGCAAATAAAACGAATTTTACATGAGCAAGTAAATTTTGCGTATCTCTAGTGATAGCGGCAGATATGAATACGCTATAGTGTTCTAGGGTTAAAATATTCTTTTTCTATTGCTGAGATAGTCTTATTAAAAATATTGTATCGTGTGAATCTGTCCAAATATAGCGTCAATTTTTAGCAAAATAAATAAATAAAAATAAAAACTAGTTGGCATAGGTGGACTCTGCTCAGTTCCCCATCATATTTATGTTCTCAGAAATTTCTAGTGCGAGACATATTACTAGTGGATGTGCAGATCAGGAGCCTCAACGTCCTATTTGCATCAGACATTATTCAATAGGTCATTTTTATTTATTCCTTATTATATAATAGTATATATTGATTCGATCGACTTATTACCAAAATCAAATACATTCCTGAGGGGGGCGGCAGCCCCCCTCAACCCCCCGCTGTATCTCTCTTTGTATACCTATTTGTATATGATATAAAGTGTTACGAAATTGTAAATAATTGCATTTATTTTTGTATAAATTCTTTCAAAGAGGTTTAGTAAGTTGATAAAATGCTAATTTTGTGCCTTTGTAGTCGTTTTAGTGTTAAAATAGCCAAAATTTCCTTTAAAAACGCATTAAAAAGCTCCTATAAGGGAAGAAATGAATTTGGCGCCAAATTTGGCGACTATTTCCCTCCTTGGCGATTTTTTTGGCGATCTTGGCGAGAAAATCCTTATTAGGGATATACCAAATATGGAAGCTCTAATCTCATTGGCTGATGTGATACGAGAATTTTCCAGAACAGTCTGGGCCCACCAGCGGCCGAGCGGTTCTGCGCTCAAAGCTGGTAGATGGGAGGTGCCGGGTTCGATCCCAGGTCGCGCTCATCGACCTAGCCGTTCGGAGTTTTCCGTGGTTTCCTCCGAAACTCGCGTAAATACGGGCTAGGACCCATTAGAAAGACCCCCACGGAGGGCATTCCCCCTATAGGCCTAGGACACATAAGGAGTCAATCGGCCTTAATCCTCCAACCAACCAACCAGAACAGTCTGTTTTCGATAGAAAAGTATAAAAGGAGCATTATTTTCGCCAAGGCGGTCAGTCTCAGATCTATATCAGTTTCATCAAATGCTTGCTCAATGGGCTCATGAATATGTGTACCAAATTGCAAGTCAATAGCGTTATTTTGGGGTCCGCTATCGCGGTACATACAAATTCTTCCCATAGGCCATAATGGTAAAAAAAAACTTTGGCGTGTCCCTGTACACGAACTTACAAATGGAATGCACACCGAAAACTATACAGCTAATTTCGTGGGCATCATGAACATGTGTACAAAATTTCAAGTCAATAGCGTGTTTTTTGCGGCCGCTATCGCATGACAGACAGACAGACAGACGGAATCCAAAATCCTTTTGAGTCTCAACAGAGGGCCTCCATTCACATTTCGGCAAAAATTGGAAGTCAATAGCTTGATTTTTGCGGTGGCTATCGCGGTACATACAGATTCTTCCCATAGGCCCTAATCATAAAAAATCTTTGGCGTGTCCCTGTACACGAACTACAAATGGAATACACACCTAAAACTATACAGCTGATTCCGTTGGGCTCATGAACACGTGTACCAAATTGCAAGTCAATAGCGTGATTTTTGTGGCCGCTATCACGGTACATACAAATTCCTCTCATAGGCCGTAATGATAAGAAAAACTTTGGCGTGTCCCTGTACACAAATTACAAATGGAATACACACCCAAAACTATACAGCAGATTTCGCGGGGCACATGAACACGTGTACCAAATTGCAAGTCCATAGCGTGATTTTTGTGGCCGCTATCGTGATACATATAAATTTCTCCCGTAGGCCGTAATGATAAGAAAAACTTTGGCGTGTCCCTGTATACGAACTACAAATGGAATACATACCAAAAACTATACAGCTGATTTCGTGGGGCTCATGAACATGTGTACCAAATTTCAAGTAAATAGCGCTTTTTTGGCGGCCGCTATCGCGCGACAGACAGACAGACACAGCCCAAAACCGTTTTGAGTCTCAACAGAGGGCCTCCACTGACGTTTCGGCAATAATGTTAAAAGAAATCAATTTGACCAAAGCTTCATACAGTGACAGAATGAAATCCCCGCCTAATAGGCTATCCACCGTTCATTTCGATATATTTATCTTATTCTAATCTATTAATTTATTTTATAAGGGTCAATTTCGTTGTTTAGTTTTCATGCTACTATTTCCAATGCAATAATCCTCAAATTCATATTTATATGAAAAATTTACAATTTCGCTATGTTGATAAAATCGTAAATTACGAATAATTTACGAAATTTTCCTATTAGAATATTTGTATTCAATCATGTTCAAACAAATATCATAAACGTAATTTTGAAGTTGTCTAACGTATTTAGGATCCTCAAAATGGAAGTTTATGCTCATTTTTGCTTTATTCTGACATGTTAAATAAATCGTAAATTCCAAATAACTTACGAATTTTTTAAATTGGAAAAATCATAGTCTATGATATCCATGCCAGTATCCTAAATATTATTTCGAAAGTGGTTTGACATCTTTACGATGAAAATATCCCTCAAGATTGACGTTTATGTGAAATTTTGCTCTTATTCAGCCATGTTAAGAAATTCGTAAATTTCCAATAACTTACGAAATCTTTATATTGGAAAATTCATAGTCATTAATATTCATGCCAGTGTCCTAAATAATGTTTCAAAAGTAGTCTGACATCTTTACGATGAAAATATCTCTAAAAATTGACGTTTATGTGAAATTTTCCCCTATACTGCCATGTTAAGAAATTCGTAAATTTCCAGTAACTTGCGAAATTTTCAAAGTAGCATATTTATAGTTACTGATGTTCATTCCGGCATCAAAACTGATATTTTAAAACTGGTCTGACATTTTTACAGTAAAAAGTTTTCATTTAATGCACGTTTAAGTGATTTTTTGTCCTATTCTCCCATGTTAAGAAAATCGTAAATTTCGAATAACTTACGAAGTTTTTAAAATCGAATGTTGCAAATGAATAGGGTTCTTGCCAGTGTCGAAAGTAATATTTTAAAACTGATCTGACCTCTCTGCGACAATTTGTTCTTGAGATATCGTGTACACAGACTAACAAACTAACGGACTGACCCACTAACACACACCCTACAGACAGACACCATAGAAATTTCGTCATTTTCGGATTCCTCACACCTGAAAACGTGTAGAAAAGTCAAAAAACCGAGGTAGAAATTTTTCATGATTACCTAAGTTCCCCATACCTATAGTATGATGGGGAACTAATAACTGTGCAGAAAAATGAGGGAAATGAATCCACAAATACTTGGAAAAAAATTTCTTTGGTGTTGTGAAGACAATTTTTTCTTTAAGCAACATTTGTTTTTTCTAAATATTACTAACTGAAAACATTTAATAACAGCATGTACAGTTATTTAAAAATAAATAAATATAAATAAATAAATAATGCCTTAAATTCTTATTTAAATATTTCAAAAATACTGAAATTCAAGTATTTTCATACTTATATGATGTTTTACAGCCATATAATATCTACAAAGGTTTATAAACAATAAAAAAAAATTTACAGTCAGTTTATTAATAACTGACAAAATGTAGAAACATCCAAGGAATGACTCACATAAAATCCCTATTTTAAATTCACACTTTTTTATTCATAAATGCAAGACGTAATTACTCTTATACGATGATATGATGATACGAATCATCGTAGCGTTTACTTTTTCCGTATGAATGTAAAGCCTGTCTAAATCAATGCTTTAAAAAGATTTTCTAAACACAATAGTCGAGAAAATTTGGTTTTTATATAATTTATATATACTCTTATTTGTTTTTTAATTTTAATTTATATACTTTGACTATTTTAAATACATGCTTTTAAGACTTTCTGAATCTGAACTATTTCCTGACTTATTTATGAAGCTATGTTTATGCAAACATATAAAACTTTCAGGTATTTTTATTTAGATACGTTGAAATTGAATAGTATTTTCTATTTTCTTTTTCTTAGTTCTGTTATTTAGTTAACTATGTATGAATTTGATATAAAGAGTCGGAATTTGAAATAGGATGAGTTTAAAAATAAGGCCGTCATGCGAAACTGTGTCAAAGGCTTTAGTAAAGTCAAGAAGATGAACTTCGACATTTTTGTATTTAGTAAAAATTATCGTGAATGAATTCTGTTTAAATAAAGATCTGTTATGGTGGGATGTTTAGGTCTAAAACCAAATTCTTCGGGTTGCAATTGTAAATCACTTTAACCCCCCCCCCCTTTTTTTTTTTTTTCATTTAATTAAAAAAAAATCTAGCCTTCATTCCTTATCACTATACAATTCAAATCGTATGTTTATTAAAAGTCAATATTTTAATACTGTACGGTGTTTTTACACAAACTTAAAATCTTTAAAGAAGATTACATTTTATTAACAACTTAATACTCACATATGCCTTAAAAAAGAGAAAATCACAAATTGGTTTATGATTTTCGCTCTTTTCTTTCTTTTAATTTTTGCGTAGTGTTCTAATTATTTTTGGCGGCCCTGCTTTTCTGGCGGCCCTAAGCGGCCGCTTATGTTCGCCTAATGGTAAAGCGGGCCCTGATTGTTGTTAAATTTAGCTCTTTAAAAGTTTAAATTTTCTTTTATGAACAGTTTTAAACTTTGTTGGGAAACGATGAAAAAAAAGGTATTTTATTATTTATTAAAATGTGAAATATGTGTAAAATTATTTTAAAAACAATTTATTTCGGTCATAGGACTGTCATGTTACGTAATAATAATGACAATTTGTCGAACTGATATTTTAAATGCCAAAATAGCGATAAAGGGCCAAACACAGCAACCTATTCGAGCATGTCACGTGATTCATCTTGAACCACGGAAAGTTAATCCTTCATCCATTGAATCAGCACTCTAATTTATATATCTCGTTGGTATTTATACACGTGGCTATTATATTTACTAACAACTGCAGTTCAGAGAGCGCCATCTATCGATCATTACAAACGCGGATTAAATCAATTCTCTTTCATAAAATGTTCTTCGTTTAAAATAATTCTATCTCAAAAAATATAGAAATAGCTTACTTGCAGCCGAGTCTTGTTAGCGGACGCCAGATGATTACGATAAACCCATAAAAGACATCAACTTCGTATATTAAAAAAGAACACATACAGTTTATTTACATGATCTATATACATAACTTGGAATAGTAGGTATCACACAGCATCATTATACTTTTACTTATGTGATTCATAAGCTTATAATGAAACTAGCTCTTTAAACATAATTATAATTACCCGCAGATATAACTCCAAAAAGATTCATACACATAAAAATCTTCGTATTTAAAATTCTTCCTCTAAAATTTAATCTCTTAAAACGAAAATAACTTCCTCATTTCTTTTTACAAGTCAGAACATAAAACTCTCTCTATTCCACAAAAAACATTCCAAAAAAAAAAAAAAAATCTCAAAACTGGTTGCCAAAAATGATCTTTTAGTAATTTTGAAGAGACCATGGAGTTTAGATAGTCTCGTTCAATCTCTTTGATTTTATGGGAGAAAAGGAAGCATTTCCGAACAATTTTGTTATCCTTTCCTGGAATAATTTCTACTATTCTACCCAAAATCCAACTACATATGGGCAAATTTTCTTCCTTTAATAATACCATATCCCCATTTTTAATATTATTTGTTTCAATTCTCCATTTGTTTCTTTGTTGTAACGTGTTTAAATAATGACATTGCCATTTTTTCCATACCCCTTGAACTATTTTAGTTAATCTTTGCCAAATATCTAATCGATTATCTGGAATGCCAGAGAACTCGGGTTCAATCACCGCTGTGATGGGTCGACCAACTAAAAAATGGCCGGGAGTTAAGATTCCAAATCTTCGATACCGTTTGAAAAGGGGGTAAGGGGTCCAGAATTGAGGATTCCCTGAATTTGACAAACAACGGTTAAGAATTCCTCATATGTCAATTTAGCGTTTCCTACGGCGCGTTTCAAATAATACTTAAACGATTTTACGCCTGCCTCCCATAGCCCTCGAAAATTTGGGACACGGGGTGGCAGAAATTTCCAATTAATATTCTCTGAATTTAAAAAATTAGTAAGGTTTTCATCAGACTGAGTAGCTAATCTGTGTAATCTTTTCAATTCATTATTTGCACTAACAAAATTTGTTGCATTATCACTGAATAATGTTTGGGCTTTGCCTCGTCTAGCAAAAAATCTTTATAAATTTGCGATAAAAGCTTCGGATGTTAAATCGCTAACCAGTGTTGGGCAAAATTCAATCATCTCGATGACTAACGATTAATGATTAAATTAATCGTTAATCAAAAATATTTTGACTAATGATTAATTCAATCGTTAATCAAAAATATTTTGACTAATGATTAAATTAATCGTTAATCATAAATATTTTGATTAACGATTAATTTAATCATTAATCGCAAATGTTTTGATTGACGATTAAATTAGTCGTTAATCGTAGATTTTACGACTAACGAATAATTTAATCATTAATCATATTTTTTATGACTAACGAATAAATCAATCGTTAATCGTATTTTTACGACTAATGATTGAATCAATCATTAATCAAAAGTTTTATGACTAACGAATAAATCAGTAATTAATGATAAATTTTATATAAGAAAGAATAAGAATTCCCAGTAAAACATTTTTCAATATCGTTTAAATGTGTTTAGGACTTCACATTTCGGCCTGTCTATATGACTGTCAATCTGTCCATCAGATTTCTTATCATAGTTTTAGAATGACCTGAAACTGATGTATATTATTCAGGTAGCGTTCTGCGACGGGTGCGAGTCGGGTTAGCATTAATTTTTGACCCACGGATAAAAACGTGAGTCTACCAATATTAGAGAATTTTTTTATGTTGCTTTTTCAGGAATACAATCTCTTGAATGCATCTTTTCTCATGTTTTTACAATCTGGTGCGGCTCTACACGACTTCTCTCACACCGGACACTATTTCTATTACACTTAGACCTCACAAAACCGTGAGAAAGGCCAAAGCCGCCATTTTTCTCACGTGTTTACAATCTGGTGCGGCTCTACACGACTTGTCTCATCTCCGGAAACTGTCTCTATTCCAGTTAGACCTCACCAAACCGTGAGAAAGCCCAAAGCCGCCATTTTGCTCACGTTATTACAATCTGGTGCGGCTCTACACGACTTCTCTCACTCCGGACACTGACTCTATTGCAGTTAGAACAAAAAGTGAGAAAGACCTCACAAAACCGTGAGAAAGATCAAAGCCGCCATTTTTCTCACGCTTTTACAATCTGGTGCGGCTCTAACCGATTTCTCTCATCTCCGGACTCTGTCTCTTAAAGATTGCAGCCGGAAACGTTGCAGTTAGACCTCGCAAAACCGTGAGAAAGGCCAAAGCCGCCACTTTTTTCATGTTTTTACAATCTGGTGCGGCTCTACACGACTTCTCTCATCTCCAGCCACTGTCTCTTAAAGATTGCAGCCGGAAACGTTGCAGTTAGACCTCACAGAACCGTGAGAAAGGCCAAAGCCGCCATTTATCTCACGCTTTTACAATCTGGTGCGGCTCTAACCGACTTCTCTCATCTCCGGACACTGTCTCTTAAAGATTGCAGCCGGAAACGTTGCAGTTAGACCTCACAAAACCGTGAGAAAGGCCAAAACCGCCATTTTTCTCACGTTTTTACAATCTGGTGCGGCTCTACACGACTTCTCTCACTCCGGACACTGTCTCTATTGCAGTTAGACCTCACAAAACCGTGAGAAAGGCCAAAGCCGCCATTTTTCTCACGTTTTTACAATATGGTGCGGCTTTACACGACTTCTCTCATCTCTGGACACTTTCTCTTAAAGATTGCACACGATAAATTCTCATTTACTAATATATCTTCAAATTATACATAGTTTTTGTTATTTTAGTTTTCTAGTCAGGAAGACAAAACTCAAATCAGTTTTTCATTCAAGAATATGCACAAACGCAAAATAAATTCATTACTTAAATAATTATATAAACGGTTGTTGTAGCTAATATGTTCTTAGTAATATTTTTAAGAAATATTATTTTATGCATTTTCAGTAGACTTACGTAAACTGAAAAGAAATTTCAGTTTAAACTTCATTCTAAGTATTTTTAAAATAAAGAAAAGTATCGAAAATTGAGCACCTAATAGTTTTTAATTTTAATTTTTATAATTTTAATTTTTGAATTTGCGAAAATACCATGTAAACTATTAACTATGTATAAAACAAATTAAAGACCTCTATTTAAGAGATATGCAACCTACCAATAAGTATTTGGGTACTTGCGAATTAAGAAATTTTGTCAAATATCTAGAAGAATTCTATAGGAATCATTTTGAAACTTCGGTAGTGTAAAGAACATGTTATACCTCGCATTTTTTAGCAAAATTTGTGTCCTGAAGAGGAAAAGTGCACCAGTGTAAAAAAATAAACAAAAACCAAAATGTTTTGGATCACCTTGTAAAAGGTAATGCTTTAAACTCGTTTTGGTTGTAGCATATGATTATGAGGATATTTTCATTATATGTATAAATTTTAAGAGGTTACCTCATATATTCATGGAGATATAACGGTTTCTTTTTTAAAATCGCAAAGACAAATTCTCCTTTTTTAATTAAAACACGTAGGGCATTAGATGCAGAGGAAATCCATTTTTAAGAAATATAGTATGCTACATTAGGCACACATACAGCAATCAGAATGCGAAAATGTTAAATATCTTATGAAATACGAGCACTTTTACTAAATAATTTTCAACTACGTATGCACAAGCTTTATAAAAATTTCTCTTGTATAATTTAATAGCCAAAAGTATTGAGCAACTTACATGAAAACCCCCAAACAAATATCATGTAAATTTAAAACCTTACGAGAGATACGAGGCTTAACACAAAAGAAAATGCACATGGTAAATTATAATTGCAGCTATTAATGTATCTGATATTTTAGTGTAGTCCTGTAAATCTGAAGGCTAATCATATCATATTCTATACAAAACATTATGTTAGATTATTAACAATGCATAAAATTTCTTTATGATTTTTACAGTAGAAAGTTATTTAAATATGATTTTAAAAAATGTCTGACCTAAAACGCAAACCTGACCCTGTACACAAACTAGTTGTACACGACCTATTAATGCCATTTTATATAGGGAACATTCCATAGTAAACTCGACTAATATGTAACATTTTTTAAAAATTTCTAAAAGTATTGCTGGGGGCGGGAGACAGGCAGGTAGAAAAATAAACAATCGGACAGACAGACACACAAGTTGAAATCATATTCACACCTAAAAATAGTTAGAAAGAGTTAACAACGCTTAACGTAACTGAAATTGCAATTCCAGCAAATTTTTATTAATAGTTCTTAATGTAACTGAATATTTTTGTGTAGCCCTGTAAATCAATTGCTAATTATATTATATTCCATGGTGCCTATGAATAACATATTTCAATTTCATTAAGCTTTGTAATAATGATATCAAAATTTGGTTTATAGAAATACCTCACAGAACGCACGGCTTTGGAATGCTTTGAAGTGTCCCTGTACACAAACCAGTGGTGGTATTTAAACAATATACGTAGAAAACAACCAATTATGAACTTGAATAACATATTTCAATTTCATTAAAATTTGTGTTCAATAAAGGTATTAAAATATGGTTTATAGAAATACCTCCCATACGACACAATGCTTTGAAATAGTTTCGGGTGTCCCTGTACACAAACCGGCAGAGGTATTCGCTCCAATTTCAATAGGGAACATCCAGTAGTAAACTTGAATAACATATATCAGTTTCAAGAAATTCTATAAATATTTATGACAATTAGAGCGTGGACAAACAGACGAACAGACAGACAGATACACAAACTGAAGTAAAATTTACACTTAAAAATTGTTAGAAAGTGTTAAAGATACTTAATGTAAACAAACATGCAATTCAAGCAAAATTTTACTAATGTCTCTTAATGTAACTGAAAATTTTTGTGTGGCCCTGTAAATCTAATGCTAATCATACTATAATCTATAGAAAGCATTCTTTTGCGCATATAAATAACATATTTCAAATTCATTAAGCTTTATGCAAAGTAAAGTTACTAGTGGATCTGCAGATCAGGAGCCTCAACGTCCTATTTGCATCAAACATTATTCAATAGGCCATTTTTATTTATTCCTTATTATATAATAGTATATATTGATTCGATCGACTTCTTACCATAATCACATACATTACAGAGGGGGGCTGCCGCTCCCCTCAACCCCCCCGCTTTATCTCTCCTTGTATACCTATTTGTATATCATATAAAGTGTTACGGAATTGTAAATAATTGCATTTATTTTCGCATAATTTCTTTCAAAGAAGTTTAGTAAGCTGATAAAATGCTAATTTTGTGCATTTCTAGTCGTTTTAGCGTTAAAATAGCCTAATTTTCCTTTGAAAATGCATTAAAAAGCTCCAATAAATGAAGAAATGGATTTGGCGCCAAATTGGGCGATTGTTTCCCTCTTTGGCGATTTTTTGGCAACCTTGGCGAGAAAATCCTTACTAGGGATATACCAAATATGGAAGCTCTAATCTCATTGGCTGATGTAATACGAGAATTTTCAGAACGGTCTGTGTTCGATAGAAAAGTATAAAAGAAGCATTATTTTCGCCAAGGCGGTCAGTCTCAGATCTGTGTCAGTTTCGTCAAATGCTTGCTTCACACAGAAAAATAAATTGGTCACAGTGACCTGCCAAAATGCTCAGCTGACAATACAGAATTGACTAACCAAAATAACTGACTAGCCAGAAAGTGTACTTGCTGAACTAGTCTCCAAAACTGAAAAGTGTACTTGCTGAACTAGTCACCGAAACTGAAAAGTGTACTTGCTGAACTAGTCTTCAAAACTAAAAATTGTACTTGCTGAACTAGTCAAAAAAACTGAAAAGTGTACTTGCTGAACTAGTCTCCAAAACTAAAAAGTGTACTTGCTAAACTAGTCACCAAAACACTACTCCAGACTAAGAAGGTTAATATTATTAGACAAAGAAGGCTAGTTGATAATCATAATTATCAGACCAGGAAGGTTAGTCAACAACCGCAGTTGCCAGACAAGGCAAGTTAGTCAGAATCTGCACTTGATTAAGACGGTTAGTCAGCAGCCAACAGGTATTTTACGAAGCAAGCTAGTCAATTTTCAATGAATATCTGAAGAGGCAGGATAGTCAAGACTATTTACCTGACTAATCTGTCTGGTAATATTTGAAAAGGAAAACTAGTCTCTATTTGACTAAGCTGCCTCATAATATTTGTGGAGGAATTTTATCCCGAAAAAAAAATATTTGACTAGCCTGTCTCAAAATATTTGAGAGAGATTAATCAAAAAAATTTAATAGATTAAAATCCCTCATATTTTATGAGGAAGTGGCCTCATACTTGTTTGCAGGGGCTTTTGAAAAAGCATTGATGTTAGTTTTAACCTCTTTACTTTTGTAATTGTTTAATCCCCCCTCCCCTTTTAAATGTTCAACCTTGAAAAAATATTTAAAAACTTTTCTGAAAAATATTACTTGTCCATCAACTGGAATAAAATACTCATAGCTGCCAACTTTTTCAATTTATTCCGGAATGTTGTTAACATTCGCCCTATTCTTCATACCATATTCTTAATAGAATAATTTTCTTTAGCATGTAATTACAATTAAATATGAAGATAATTACTCCTCAAAGAATATGGTTTGAAGATAGGGCGATATACTAACAACATTCCGGAATCAATTAAAAAAGTTAGCAGCTATGAATACTGGAAATTTTACAAACTACTGAAACAAAGAATTTGCTAGTTTAATCATTCTTCCCTACCTTTATTCATCATTAACGCACGCATTTATCCAACACTTTTTTATCAAAGCATTCCAAGAGGATTGTGGCGCCACATGATTTAGTCCACTTTTTATGCACATCCTCATATATGGATTTAGAAAAAAATATTTTTTTTTTCTCATCGGTGCTTTCATTTTATACGCTGTGGTTACAAAAATAAATGTAAACTTTTTTTTTTTTAAGTTCCTTTTTTTAATATTTAAGCCACCTGAATATATGTATATATTTTTTTTAATAATGGATTTTTTCCACCTGATTAAAATTACAGATAAGTACGACGATACAATGTGCTTTAACAATTGATACAGGCAATATAAACAATATGCACGGTATAGACGATACAATGTACTAAACTATAAATAACATCGAACTCCAAATTTCAGGTTATTTAAAGTTTTAAAATCATAAATATTAATGATATACTTTTTTTTTTTTTTTCAAGGTGAGGGTGGACATAAAATTTGCATAAAAAACACTTTAACATATAGAATAGGAATTTTTATTTTTAATCATCTCTGTAAATTTTATGCTCAGAGAAATTTTAATATATAACAATAATTAATAAGTATTTGATCATCCAAAATAACTCTCACTTACCTGATAACATTACTTTCAACATTCTTAAATCAAGAATTTATGTGGCTTATTTAAATAAGATTTTTCCTTCATTAAAACTATGTAATTGAAATAATACATAAAAGACAAAAATCAAGATAAAAATAATTTTATTGAAAATTATAAATGTTTCATATACACGAAGAAGATTGCTCCATAATTTACATAAAAATTAATCATAATAATAATATAAAAGCGCAAATATAATTAGGTAATAAAACGTAATTTGTTTATCCCTAAAGATGGCAAGCCGCTGAAAATTGTAGGAATAGCACCATCTTTAACAATTGGTTTATTTCTTGGGACTTGATATAACTTTCCTTCTTTTTCATCAAAATAAGTTATTGTTTGTATAATTCCATCAGGTTTAAAATAGAGCTCACAAACCTTAAAAAAAAAGAAAAAGAAAAAAAAAAGACATCAGGACATTACTAAGAAATACGTTATATGAGGTGTAAATTTCACCTCATTGCATAGGTTGCATTCAATTAAGAAGTTGCATATACCATAGATGGCTTCATTGGAAATCAAATAAATCAATGAGGAGACGAAATATTCTATCAAAACCTTTCTTAATCTATGCATAAATTATATATATATATATATATGTGTGTGTGTGTGTGTGTGCGTGCGAAAACAGGGCAGTTTGGAATCGCCTAGCAGAGGCCTCCATCCTGCAGTGGGTTGATAGAGGCTGAAATTGGTAATGATCATATATATATATTGTCATATAACACCATACCTTATAATTCGTATGATTACTTTAGAAAAGTAAGCACGAGATTCTTTTTAAAATCGATCTGGTTTTATTGATTTTTTTTTTTATTGAATTATTATTATTTTTAATGAATATATCCCTGTTAGAACACTATTGTTAAGCATATTTGAAAGTTGACAACCATATATTATAAATGCTATCGCTGCATAGCAGCTCCACCTTTCGAGCGATTGACACCAAAAGTTGATAGGCACTAATTTAGGTCAAGGTGCATCTACATATAAATTTATATGTAATTCTGAACAGTAGTTCCGTAGATACAGTTGCCACAAAATTTTTGTCACACATACATACACACACAGACGGACAGACAAGACATTTTCTAAAAATGGTCAAATCGTGGTCTAACCTCTCAAAACTTGTAAATCCGTCGAAAACCGGAAGTCGAAAATTTTTACAAATCCAATACTTTCTTCCAATGAACATACAAGGAAAAAAAAAAGATGTAATTACTAATTGTATTGCGTTAAAAATCTGAAAAAAAAAAAGACTAATAATAATGATTAAACACTTATGTGAGTTGTGAACTTCAAGGTCAGTGATAGTAGTTCATTGTTTAATGCTTATATTCTGAATAAAAAAAGTATCTTTATTTATTGCATTTGTTTGACGGGAATCTTTATTTACTATAATAATTTGGGTTGCACGGATATATATGATTCGAAATTAAACATCTGCTTTGCTTTTATTTGTTCTAGAAAAGACGATAAAGAATATTATTATCTGCCTTGATGGAATCAGTTTCCTAAATGTGTTTATTTTATATTGTTTTTTACTATCTTCCGTATTCAATAGAAGAAAGTATTTCAATCGTAAAAATTTTCAACTTCCGCTTTTCAATGGATTTACACGTTTTGAGGGCTCCAGAACACGATTTGACCATTCTTAGAAAAATATGTGTCTGTGTCTGTGTGTGTGTGAGAAAAATTTTGTGGCAACGTATCTCAGGAACTACTGCAGATAACTGCATATAAATTTATATGCAGATGTACCTTGGCCTAAGTTAGTGCCTATCAACTTTTGGTGTTATTTGCTCAACAAGTGGCGCTGCTTGACCACGATTTTCGCAATTTTAGGAAAGGCTATATCGCAGAAACTACTTAACGAATTTGCATAAATTTATATGCAGATAAACTTTGACGTAAGTTAGTGCCCACCAATATTTTTTGTCAAATGCTCAACAGTTGGTGCAGCTATACATCGACTTTCGCGTTTCCAGGGAAGGCTGTATCTAAGGTTCTGTTGTGTATAATCAAACAAAACTTGACACGTATCAACGTAGCCATTATATGACATTACGCAGATTCAATTTGGATGCATATCAGCCAATAAGTGGCGCTGGTATACTGCAATTTTCTTAGAGAACAGGATATGGCTATATCTCAACTTCTGTGTCATACTGTACAAAACCTGATATATGAGGTAACCATTATGAAGAAGCATTTTTTAAGACTTTATTTATAGAGAATTAAACTGTCTTTCTTTTCTTATTATTAGTGTTAGTTTTTTCTAAAATGAAATTATCTGCATTCATTATGGTAGATAATTTTAATAAATAACAGTTTTAAGAAAATATTTTTACTGGGCGAATGAATTTTCCTATAGGAAAATATAGAAGAAAGTTTTGCGGTGGTCACAACATAATAGCTTTAAATGAAATCACGACAAGTATTTCCTCTATATTTTCTGTATATACAAGTATAAATGGAGAAAAATTGAAAATTTCGTTCTCATAAAAGCGAGGATTGAATTTTATTAAAAATAAAGGTATTTAAAAAACAACAACAACAAAAAAAGTATGTTGTGGCCACCACAAGACTTTCTTTTTATATTTTCTAATACAAATTCGCTCAGTACAAATAATTTATTAAAGCTCTTATTTATTTAAATTACCTACCATACTGAATGCAGACGATTTTCATCTTAGAAAAAAATTGCATTGAAAGTACAAAGAAAGAGAGCTTTATTCTCTATAAATAATATATTAAAAAATGCGGTTTCATAATGGTTATCTCACAAATCAAATTTTGTACAGTTATACACCATAAAAGTTGAAATATAGCTTTTCCGTTCTAGGGGAAAATTGCAGTACAGCAGTACCACCTATTGGCTGATATGCATCCAAATTGAATTAGCATAATGTCTGATAATGGTCTTTTCACATATCATTTATTATTATTATTGTACGCAACAGAACTTGAGACATCTTTTTTCCTTAAATTATGGAAATCGCTATATAGCACCGTCACCTATTGAATTATTGATACCAAAAGTGGATGGACAATAATTTATCTCGAGGTAGATCCACATATAAATTTATGTGTAGTAGTTCCTGAGATATAGCCTTCCCTTGAATTGTGAAAATCACTGTATAGCAGCGCCATCTTTTGAGAAATTGACATAAAAAGCTGATAAGGACTAGGTTATGTCAAGGTGCATCTACATATAAATCTATATGCAATTCTCTGCAGTAGTTCATGAGACATAGCATTCCCTTAAATTGTTGAAATCGCTAGAGACCCTGTATAATATAGTTTCCTAATATATGGTCTCTAGAAATTGCTGTATAGCAGTACCATTTCTTGATGGATGGGCACCAAAAGTTGATAGGCACTAATTTATGTCAAGGTGCATTTACATATAAATTTATATGCAATTACGTGCAGTAGTTCCAGAGTTGCAGTCGCCACAAAATTTTTGTCTCTCTCACACACACAGAGGCATATCTAATATTTTCTAAAAATAGTCAAATCGTGTTCTGGAACTTTCAATACGTGCAAATTCATCGAAAAACGGAAGTCGAAAATATGAATCTAGTACTTTCTTCTATTGAGTATAGAATAAAGTAAAAAAAAAATTGTAAATTGCGAAATCTTTTCAATTTCCAGGATGTAAATACGAGATTATACTGTATTTATTTAATTTATATATTAATAACAGTCAAAAAAGATTTATAATACTTTTCTAATTTTCATACAATTTCTACAAAAGATACATATTAGTTTCGTTGAAGAAAAGAAAACAGATCCATACAAATACGGATCTATTTTTCTGGATACGAATAGGGAGCTCCGATACATGTCTAGCATGTGTATAATGTTTAAATTAGTTACAGAGTTATAAATATGCCTATAAATTTAGATTTATAATTGTAAAAAATATTTTGAAAGGTGAGCAGTACGATAGCTATGAATTGCAGTCGTAGATCGAATGTGCGCTATCGAAGATAAACAAACACACACACACACACACACAGAGAGAGAGAGAGAGAGAGAGAAAAGGCTGTCTGTTGTTTCAGAAAGAAAATGAGAAAAGGTTTATCAATTATTCGCACCACAGAACTAGCGTTGCAAAATAATACTTGCAAAACTTTGAATAAACACCATAAAATAAAAAAAATTTTGCAACAATGGTTTCGGGTCGAAAGAGCATGCGACCCTTCGTTAGGCGACCAAAGTAGGCACGAGTACAGCAATCAAAGTCGTGCATTACCACTTTGACTGCTGCACTCGTGCCTACTTTGGGTGCCTGACGAAGGGTCGTGTGCTCTTTAGACCCGAAACAATTGTTGCGAGATATTTTATTTTTATGGTGTCAATTTAAAGTTTTGTAAGTATTATAATATTCATGCCCACTTAAATAAAGTATTTTAAATTACTTGTTGTAAATTATTAAAAAAAGTTTTATTGTTAAATTGGAAATGTTTGCCATTTATACCATTAATGATAAAGTTTATATACCTTTACCGTGTCTTGATACTATTGTGGGGAAAAAATGTTACGTATTAATGAATTTAAAATTTTTTCTGGGGGAACTATATTTGACAATTTATAAGTAAATCATTCATAATTACCAGTTGCAAATTACTAACATATATTTAACCCACTATATCTAAAATTAGTATATGCTGTAGCCATTACAAAATTTTCTTCTATTATTATTTAATATTATTGCAACATATATCTGTTACAATGCACAAAGTAATTAACACAGCTTCTCACAAATAAAGATTTTACAAACTAATTTAACAAATAGATGCTGAGATACTATAACTATCTGGAAATTTACAAAGAGTAATAGTAGCGCGGCACGTCATCTGATGTACACCCAAATTGATTCGGCATAGTTTTTAAAAGCTAGTTTGGCATAGTTTTTGGATGTATGACATACACCTTACATATCAAATTCGGTGCACATACATATCATAGAAGCTGAGATATGGCTCTCCTATAAATAGAGATAATTGCACCATGCCAACGTCACCTGTCGGCCGATATGCGTCCAAATTAAATCAGCATAATAGTTCATAATGGCTGTTGCACATATCAAGTTTAGTGCATTTATATATCACAGAAGCTCAGTTAAAGCATTTTCTTAAATGTGAAAAATTGCAACATACTGGCATTACCTGATGACAGATATGCACCTAAGTTGAATAAACATAGTCTTTCACAATCGACTATTTGAACATTAAGTTATGTGAAGTTCTACACAATAGAAGCTAAGATATAGTCTTTCCTTAATTGTGGGAAATTGCAGCATAGTAGCGCCACTTCTTAGATGATATGAACCAAAAGCTATTCAGCACGAATTTATGTGAAAGTGCATCTAAATATAAACTTTTGTACAATTCTGTTCATTATTTTGTGAGATACAGCACCCAAAACATAAAATTTTGATTATACACAGACAGACATCTCCTAAAAATGGTTTAATCGAGTTTAAGGAAATCTCAAATTTGTAAATGCACCAAAAGCCAGAAAAAGAAAATTTTCAAAAATCCAGTACTTCATTCTTATATATGTAGAAGAAAATCAAAATAAATTTTAAGTTATTGTGGAAATAGAGTATACAACTAAATGTTTGCAAGAATTACTTAATTTATAGAGCATAGTTAAAAGAAAAAAATGTTGTTTAAATTGACATACCAAATAGTTTTTAAATTTAAATGTGTTAAGAATGAAACAAATAACATGAAATTAAGTACATATTTTTGACAAGATATCTTTTGTTTATCACGAATACTTAATATGCTGCGCATGAACAATTTGATTTTGAATCGAGAATACAGTATCTAATAATTTAAACTCATATTATTTTTGATTAAATTTTTTTTGAAAAAAAAAAAAAAAAAAAAAATATATATATATATATATATATATATATATGATATCAAATTTTTAATAACTAAAAATATCAACCTTTTACTACAATCATCAATCATTTGAATGAAACTAATAACATGAAGTTGAATATATATATATGTATTTATTTACCAAGATATGTATTATTTATCGCTAATAATTAATATTGTATACAAGAACAATTTGACTTTAAATTGAGTATGCAATATTAAATTCATATTATTTTTGCTAAAAGTTTTGAAAAAAAATTGGTGTCAAACATTTAATAATAAAAAAGTCATTTTTTTATTACATACTATTATCAACCATTTGCCAAAATTATTTAAATTAAAAAAAATATTTATTTAGAACAGGAATTAAAAATAAATAAATAAATAAATAATAACAGATAAACGAGAAACCTTTAAATTTTTTTAATTTATCTCATTAAAAAGTTTAAATATAAAAAAAAGTATTAATATTATTTTTTATTGTTCTAAGATAGATATAATGTTGCAAACGATAATTTAAAAAACATACCTTAAAATTCGGATTTCTTTCAAAATCCCCATGGATAGCATTTTTCTATATCTTTCTTAAATTGACGTCCTTTGGAAATCCAAATTCCTTCTGAACCATCTTTAGGAAAAAATAAATCATTACTATTCTGTGTATAAAAATATTAATATGAGCTTAATGTTAAAAGTGTATGTAAACAACTATAGCTTAGACAAATTAAATATACTTACTTTTATAATACAACGATAGGTAAAACTAGATTTATAATAACGTATTTTAAATTTTATACATTTTAAACAATTTTATAAATTAGAACAAATTCTAAATACGATTCATATTATTAGAAGATTGCCGAAGCTTTAGAATTCTACAAATTTACAATTTACTATTCTTACAAAACTTACAATAAAATAAAGTATTTAGCACTTACTTTTGGCTGTAAACTCGATTCGCTGATTCTGATTACTAAAAAATCTCTCGTTCTCTTTCTAAAATGAAAAAAATTACTCTAACGACAATTGCAGTATCCCGCCAAATGCGATGAGTTTATTGTTTATTTTTCAGTTTCGGTTGACTAACACAAGTTGTCAATAGGAGACAAAAAAAAAAAAAAAAAAAAAAAAAAATAAGAAGAACAATGTTTAGCTTTTGGACTAGCCAAACAAATTTTTCTTAGTCAATTGACAAAACGGGAACAATTTTTTTTTATTCTCTCATCTGACTAACCGGTCCAATTTGAGGAAAATGAAAACTGTACCTGGGAAATTAGTCATCTGACAAGTTTTAGAGGCAAAACGGATCATCAGACGAAACACATTAAAGATACATGGTAAAATAAAACGACTTTTGTGTCTCATGACTAAATGGGATTGTCGGGTAGTGTTTTGATTGTTTAAAATTTTGCGTAATTTTGTGCAAATTTGTCAATGTACTTGACAAACGTTTAGTGTCACAAAGATGGCATGTCTCTTGACAAGTTTCGATTTTTCATTTTTCTGTGTGTTTGCTTTGAGCCTCTTTGAATGAGACTTGCTTTATGTGTTATTGGTAAAGAGTTTGTACTGTTGTTTTACTGTTAACGGCTGTTGTTTAAGCTATGTTTACTGTTTGAATTGAAGCTGATACTTGGTTTATAGACCTGTATTTTTCTGGAACTTTCTGTGAATAAATCACTGAATTTTTGCAAGATTCGCCTTTCATTCTCGGACAACTTACGAACCCCCAAGTACGCAACAATATGTATTCTTAATAAACGACGGTCTTGTATTATTTCCCTGAAACTCATAAATACCAAATTTCATAACTATCAAATTTCATACAAAAATAATCTGGTGTGTCACACACACGACTTTCTCTTACCCTGAAATTTAATACTATAAATACAGGTTGCAGATTAAAAGGTAAGATAACGAGTACTGTAATGTAAACCTGCGTTAAACAATTCATATTAGGCTTCTGAAGAGTTTTATATGATAATTAGTTCTGTGTGAGGGGGGCGGTTGCACCTACATTTATATAGAATTTAATTCGGTTATTAAAAAATAATTTATTAATATTATTATTTAAAAAAATTATCTTTTATGATAATGCAGACGATTTCCATATTAGAGAAGTAGTATAACACCAAATATCCAAAAAAGCCCATTTTATTCTCAATAAAAAAAAAAAAAAAAAAAGTTTTTTTTTCGTTAAAAGTAAAAAAATCGATAACTTTGTTTTAAATTATCGCATATCGATAGTTCAACCATTCGTTTTAAAGGTATTGGCGAGCTCTTTTGAAAGATACCCATCATGAAAATTTACTCCCCTCAAGGGGGGACTTCCCTCGCCTCCTACATACACAAAAAAAAAATTCCCAGTTAACTATCTCTATTACAAAAAAATATATATTCGTTTCATTCGGTTTAGTGCAGTCTCTAGACGTTAAACTCTACTTACCTGCAATTTCCCCCATAGACGTAATGTATTAGAATTCTCTTGATTGTCCCTGTACACGAACCATTTGCTTGATCTTAACGAAAAGCTTACTGTAGCATCCTTATATGATACACATTTAGAATACCAAGTTTGAACTTTCTGCCATAATTTGTTTTTAAGATATGCTGATAACAGACAGACACACAGACACACATACAGACATACAGACAGACACACAGACATACACACAGACCATTTGCTAAAAACATGATTTTCGTATTCAGGGGACCTCAAAACGTGTAAATATAACAAAATCTCGCGTCCGAAAATTTGACCCAAAAACAATACGTTGTCTACCTTATGGGTAAGAGAAAGTAAAAATTACATAGCATATCGGAAATATTTTGCGTAACCTTTAAACTAATTATCAATTCTATGCCCACAATTTTCAACAGGAAAGCATACTTTTAAAATTCTAATAAAATTTCATTATATTAGATGGGGTGTAACCTTGTTAAAATACACTTATAAGAAATACCGACTATAGACCGTAATAGTACGAAATTACTTTATGTATCCCTGAAAAGTAGCCACAGTCATTATAAACGCCAATAATAAGAATAAACCTAATTAATTATAACTCATTAATTTTTCAAACTAATTTGACATCATTTGGATGATTACAGTACATACTCAGAATTATTTTGTGTGGTCCCATAAATTATTTAGTCTATACAGAACCTTTTTTAAGAGTAAACATGATTTTAAGCATCTTTATAATGTATGTTAACTTTATTAAGTTCAATTCAGCATAAACGCATGAGAATGCGCGCTTAAATTACAAATTTGTCCATAGGCACTAACGTTACGAAATTCTTTCGTGTGTCTTTGTAAACGAACGATAAACATTGTATACACCAGTAAAAACTATTCAGCTTATTTTGCGTTTAAAATTAATAAGTGTTCCAAATTTAACATCGTTTGGATGACTATGTGACATTGTCAGAACACTTTTGTAAGATCCTGTACATTAATTAGAAAGCTTAAGAGCACATATTTTCTTCAAACAACATAAGTTTAAGCATCTTACTCACGTACGCTAGTTTCATTTTCTTCATTGCAAAGTAATGATATTAAGATGCGTTTAAACGAAATTCACCCCATACGGCGTAATGTTAAGAATTTTGGCGTGTCCCTGTACACAGTTTATAAAAAATATAGCAATAAAAATTATACAGCTACTTATATGCAAAGATGGAACGTGTGCACCAATTTGCAAGTCAATCGGAGGATTTTTGCTGCCGCTATTGCGGTACATACAAATTTTTCCCATAGGCCGTAAAAATAAGGAAAACTTTGGCGTGTCCCAGAACACGAACGACAAATGGAATACACACCTAACACTATACAGCTAATTCCGTTGGCCTCATGAATATGTGTACCAAATTGCAAGTCAATAGCGTTATTTTGGGGGCCGCTATCGCGGTACATACAAATTATTCCCATAGGCCGTAATGATAATAAAAAAAAAAAAAAAAAAAAAAAAAAAAAAACAGTTGCACTTCGGGAGTGCCGACAGAAGTGAAAACGTGAACAATTACGTGTGTATCTCTTGAATCGTCAGGAAATATTTTATTGTGTAGGAAATACTTTAAATGAAGTGTTTTTTTATCCATTAATATAAACTACTACTACAAAAATTAAATTACAATTTTATTTAATGCGCTAATTGCAATAGAGACAGTGTCCGGAACTGAGGTAGAGCCGCACCAGATTGTAAAAATGTGAGAAAAATGGCGGCTTTGGCCTTTCTCATGGTTTTGTGAGGTCTAACTGCAATGTTTCCGGCTGCAATCTTTAAGAGACAGTGGCCGGAGATGAGAGAAGTCGTGTAAAGCCACACCAGATTGTGAAAACGTGAGAAAAATGGCGGCTTTGGCCTTTCTCACGGTTTTGTGAGGTCTAACTGCAATAGAGACAGTGTCCGGAGATGAGAGAAGTCGTGTAGAGCCGCACCAGATTGTAAAAACGTGAGAAAAATGGCGGCTTTGACCATTCTCACGATTTTGTGAGGTCTATCTGCAACGTTTCCGGCTGCAATCTTTAAGAGACTGTGTCCGGAGATTAGAGAAGTCAAGTAAAGCCGCACCAGATTCCAAAAACGTGAGAAAAATGGCGGATTTGGCCTTTCTAACGGTTTGGTGAGGTCTAACTGGACTAGAGAGAGTGTCCGGAGATGAGAAAAGTCGTGTAAAGCCGCACCAGATTGTGAAAACGTGAGAAAAATGGCGGCTTTGGCCTTTCATACGGTTTTGTGAGGTCTATCTGCAACGTTTCCGGCTAGAATCTTTAACAGACAGTGTCCGGAGATGAGAGAAGTCGTGTAGAGCCGCACCAGATTGTAAAAACGTGAGAAAAATGGCGGCTTTGGCCTTTCTCACGGTTTTGTGATGTCTAACTGGAATAGAGACAGTGTCCGGAGATGAGAGAAGTCGTGTAGAGCCGCACAAGATTGTAAAACTGTGAGCAAAATGGAGGCTTTGGCCTTTATCACGGTTCTGTGAGGTCTAACTGCAACGTTTCCGGCTGCAATCTTTAAGAGACAGTGTCCGGAGATGAGAGAAGTCGTGTAGAGCCGCACCAGATTTTAAAAACGTGAGAAAAATGGTGTCTTTGGTCTTTCTCATGGTTCTGTGAAGTCTAACTGCAACGTTTCCGGCTGTAATCTTTAAGAGACAGTGTCCGGAGATGAGTGAAGTCGTGTAGAGCCGCACCAGATTGTAATAACGTGAGAAAAATTGCGGCTTTTGCCTTTCTCTCGGTTTTGCAAGGTCTAACTGCAACGTTTCCGGCTGCAATCTTGAGGGACAGTGTCCGGAGATGAGATAAGTCGTGTAGAGCCGCACCAATTTGTTAAAACCTGAGAAAAATGGCAGCTTTGGGCTTTCTCACGGTTTTGTGAGGTCTAACTGCAGTAGAGACAGTGCCCGGAGATGAGAGAAGTCGTGTGGAGCCGGACCTGATTTTAAAACAATTAACAGTATATAATTGTTAACACTTCACATTAGCAAGTTAATTGTATGATACATTATTTGTATCATACAAGGATGGAAAGCGTTTGCTGACGATGACGCGAATTCAATGATTTTTGTTCACCCAAAAGTTTTCACTTCAAATGGAAAGCGTTAGCTGACGATGACGGGAGTTCAATGATTTTTGTTCACCCAAAAGTGTTCAACACGCCTAAAGATGTTTTCACTTCAAAAACTTTTGCGTGTCCCTGTACACGAACTACAAATAGAAAGCACACCCAAAACTATACAGCTCATTTTATGGGGATCATGAACATGTGTACAAAATTTTAAGTCAATAGCGTGATTTTTGCGGCTGCTATCGCACGACAGACAGACAGACATACGGACAGACGGAACCCAAAATCCTTTTGAGTCTCAACAGAGGGCCTCCATTGACGTTTCGGCAAAAATTGGGAGTCAATAGCTTGATTTTTGCGGTGGCTGTCGTGGTACATACAGATTCTTCCCATAGGCCGTAATGATAGAGAATCTTTGGCGTGTTCCTGTACACGAACTACAAATGGAATACACACCTAAAACTATACAGCTTATTCCGTTGGGCTCATGAACACGTGTACCAAATTGCAAGTCAATAGCGTGATTTTTGTGGCCGCTATCGCGATACATACAAATTTCTCCCACAGGCCGTAATGATAAGAAAAACTTTGGCGTGTCCCTGTATACGAACTACAAATGGAATACATGCCAATAACTATACAGCTGATTTCGTGGGGCTCATGAACATGTGTACCAAATTTCAAGTCAATAGCGCCATTTTTGCGGCCGCTATCGCGCGACAGACAGAGAGAAAGACAGACAGACACACAGACAGAGCCCAAAACTGTTTTGAGTCTCAACAGAGGGCCTTCACTGACGTTCCGGCAATTAAAATTTGGTTTATAGAAATGCCTCTCATAGAACACAATGCATTGGAATACTTTCGAGTATCCCTGTAAACAAAACAGTGCTGATATTTACTCCATTTTACATAAGAAACATCCATTAATCTTGAATGACATATTTCAATTTCATTAAGATTTGTGTACAGTAAAAGTATTAAAATATGCTTTATAGAAATACCTCCCATAGATTACAATGCTTTGGAATACTTTCGGGTGTCCCTGTACACAGAGCAGTAGAGGTATTTACTCCACTTTCAATAGGGAACATTCGATAGTGAACTTGAATATCATATATCAGTTTCAAGAAATTCCATTAATATTTACGGGAGTTAGAGCTAGAGCGCGGACAGACATATAAACCGAAGTGATAACATTTTTCAACCTTGTTGGAAAGTTTTTAAAAACGATTACTGAAAATTGCTATCAAAAATTTAGCGGCATCATTAGATCTTCAGAGAAAGGGGCGGGGGGATCGTGAACTACAAATCGTGAACTACAATTCAATCACGATTAATTTAATCGTGATTAATTTAGTCATGATTAACAGTTAATCATTTGCTGCAACTAATATATTAATCACGATTGATTTAATCATGAATAATTTAATCATGAATAACGGTTAGTTGTCTGCTTCTCGAATAATTTAATCATGATTGAATTTTTAGTTGCAGCAAATGACTGAAATATTAATCACGATTGATTTAATCACGATTAATTTAATCGCAACTAACGGTTAGTCGTCTGTTTTTCGATTAATTTAATCGCGATTGAATTTTTAGTTGTAGCAAATGAATAACCGTTAGTTGTGATTGAATTAATCGTGATTAAATTTTTAGTCAACTAATTAGTTGATTGAAAATTTAATCGATTGATGCCCAACACTGTCGCTAACTACCTCTAGATGCACTGCTTTAGTAGGCATGCAAATAAAAATACAAACAAAAATTTTGTTATAGATTCCTTTTCTTTGACCCCGATATTTAATTAAAAAAGGGCCACAGAAATCTATACCGGTACTGTTAGGATAGAAAACTTAAGGTATGTTTTTTTTAAATTTTGAAAATTATAAAGTAAATAAAATAATGAGAAATGGCCGAACGTGTTAAGTTTAGTGGTAGTAACTACTAATTGTGCCGCGGCTCATTAAACTTTAAATATGCCAAAGAATTGAAAATATTAAATTAAAACAAAGGATAAATTCCATTGAAATAATATAAAATAAGAAAAGGTTTAAAAGATTTTAACTTACCCCTCTAGCTGTACAAATGAATACCTGTAAGGCAACACATTAAATATCCATAGGCACACTAATTATAAAAAAAACATGAGCACATTCTTGTAACACCGAAATTTTATTTAAATTGATTTCACACTCTAATTTGAATCCGGTACCGGTTTACACATACATGGAATATTATTAAACATGGGCTTATTTTGCCGTTACCCCTATTCAGGATCCAGGATGTTTCATTGTTTACACTACACTGATTTTTTATATATAGCTTTTCATTCACTTCGATCTTTAATCAATGCTGGATATTTATTGTATTAATTTTATATCCTATACTGGGAACTTTACGATGGCATCTACGCAGTTACGATTGTGGACGTTTATAGCACCAGTTTTAAGATCAGTTATCCGTTTGTTTTCATTCTCCAGCATCTAAACGCTCACAGTAATTCGTTGTAAACAATATTGAAAATGTCCATCGTTCCCGTAAGGTGTTATCCTGATTGCTGACACACTAGGCCCAAAGGCTTAGGCCACTGCATTAAATTCACAAGTATGAAATGCTACCGAATTATAAATCCATTGGATTTCGTTTCTTTTCGAAGAACATGAAATATTCACAAAATCATTGTATTGCATATTGAGGCAAATCCAGTGCACACTCAAAGTTATATTTTTACGGAGCTGAATCTTTAGGCCTCTACAGATCGCGCTCAGACATCCTTTTTTCATTTTAGATGGGTAAACCTTTCTACTGCAACTGGATGATATTGAAGAGGATCATTATGCAAAATTATGTTATTAATAGTTGTATTGATGAACATCCATACAGTGAAAAGACATAAAAGAAATCACTTGCGGCCACCGCCGCCCTCAGCGGCCGCAGCCGTGAGAAAAATATCGCACGTCTTTTCTATTTCACCATCCAAGAGAGAGTCAGTAAAATTTTTTTATCCAATTTCTCGCGCCCCCCGAGTTAGCCAATGAGCTCTCGCGAAAGAGACGCTAACTGACGTCATATGACGCCCTAAAATGATCTCGTGTGTTCTAGAACATTTCGAAGCGCGGGAAATTACGAAACTTTTCCGCAATCATGGCTGACTCCCGATTTTACAAAAATATCTAATAAAAGTAGTAAATTTGGATATATGATTTTTTGAAGAGAAAATGCTTAAATTTTGGGCTATCATTCTGAGCGATGGCTCAAATTAAAGGGAATTAAATAAGTAATTTCTTTAAATTAGAGTTGCAAGGAAATTAATTTTATAAAATTATTTTAAAATGTAAAATCGGAAATTTGGAAAATATTTAAAAAATGCAAAATCGGACTGAAATGAATTTTGAAAGAACGGACTTTTAAACTTTTAAATAGAGAAAATAAATGACATAAATAATAACTAAAGTATTTTCCGGAGGATTTAATAAAAATAATAAAATTTAAAAGTGTTAGAATTATCATTCTAACAGGTACAATAAAATGGATGAGTCACATTGACTCGATCCTTTGGCAAATTTCCCATTAGTTGACTGACCGTTAAAGGTTTAAGTTTATAACACGTTTTGCAGTTACGAAATATTTTCCGAGCTAAAGATCTCCCACTAACTATCCAATATTTTTTTCTAACGTGGTATAACAAGGCTTGAGGTCCTACATGAAAGAATTTTTTATGGAAATGTTCCATAATCATGGAAGATAATTTATGGTCTTGGGGCAACAAAAGGGGATGTTTACTATCAAAATTTAAATTAGCATTTTCCAGCCTTCCACCCACTCTTAGGAGTCCCTGAGAATCTAAAATTGGATTAAAACAATTTAATTTACCTGACACAGGCTTCTTTTACTCTAAGCAGATCAATTCTGCGGCAAACTGTGTATACTGTACCTGTCTAATTAAATGCAATTCTGCTTCGTATAATTCAGTGCTTCGGAGTGGTCCAATCACTCTGTTTACCTTTGCTCTTGTATTCCTAATAAATCTAAAAATAAAACCACATATTCTAATTAATTTACAAAAATTATTTGATATTGAAAACAAATGATTATAAAAGTCATGAGAGGAATCCGTAGATTGGATAATTCCACACAACACTGCAGGGTTAGAGTCACACTGGGGATTATTTTTCAATTCACCCAACACAACACTATTATCACTGGGGGACAGATAGTCAGAGTCATTGTTTATACTATTTTTGGGTTTACTTAGAAAGTCTGGTCCCTGCCACCACAACTGATTATCCATTAAATCGGTGGCAGTTAGACCTCGTGAAATTAAGTCCGCTGGATTTTCAGCAGAGGACACATGGTTCCATTTGAAGTTTTTAGACAGTCTTGAATTTTGGCAACTCGGTTACCAACAAATGTTTTCAGTTTCCAAGGTTCGGTTTGGATCCAGGCAAGAGCTATTCGAGAGTCTGTATAGAGATAAATATTATTGATTTGTAATCTCAGAGATTTCAAAATTTTCACAATTAATTTGGATAATAAAACACAACCAGATAACTCGAGTCGAGGGATAGAGATAGTTTTTAGAGGTGCAACTTGAGATTTGCTGCTAACCAAATTGGAGACAATTTCAGAATTATGGATAGACTGAATATACACGGCTGCTCCAAAAGCTGATGACGATGCGTCGGCGAATCCGTGTAAATTTATTTGTTGTGCTTCAGGAATTAAAACATAACGATTTATTCTAAGTTGTTCAAGAGCTTTTAACGAAGTGGCGAATTCTAGCCAATTTTGAGCAATAGGGCTTGGAATAGGGTCATTCCAGTCCAATTTGAGTTTCCACAATTCCTGCATAAACAACTTGGCTTTGACAATGACAGGACCTATGAGACCCAATGGGTCAAAAATGCGAGCAATGTCTGATAAAATGCTTCTTTTTGTCATAGACTTTAACTGACAAAAGTTTATTTTGAATGTTAAAGCATCTAAATTGGGTTTCCAGGCAACCCCTAGGGCTTTGGTTTTCTTATCCGAGAATGTGTACTCATTTAATGTCTCTTTTGAAAAGTCAAGTAAGGAAATATGATTTGCATTCCATTTATGTAAATTCATTCCAGCGCCTTTTAACAAGTGTATAAGTTGTTTTTGAAGCTCCCTAGTAGATTCTAGCGTTTCTTCCCCACTTATATCATCATCCATGTAAGTATCATATAACAGAATTTCGGATGCTTTGGGATATTTCTCGGCTTCTTCAAGGGCTAATTGCTTCAACGTTCTAATGGCTAAAAAAGGAGCACAAGCGGTACCGTATGTTACGGTATTAAGTTCATAAGTTTCAATTTCTGAGTTCACATTATTTTTCCATAGAATTCTTAATAATTTTCTCTGATCCTCGGTAATCATTATTTGGCGATACATTTTTTGAATATCGGCCAAAAACACAAATCGGTGTTGTCGAAAGCGTAACATGATTTCATACAAATCTTCATTAACTACACCTTTATATGTAATATCGTTTAATGATATTCCACTAGTTGTCGGACTCGAAGCATTAAATACAACGCGAAGCTTCGTAGTAGATTTTTCGGGCGTATAAACGCCATGATGTGGGAGGTAATAACAGCCAGAATCATTTAAATTATCAACAATTTTTGTCATATGATTTAAATTAGATATATGATTTTAATCTTTAATAAAATCACAATAAAGATTTCGCATTGTTGGACTCTTTTCTAAACGATTCCATAACTGCTTGAGCCTTTTTTCTGCGATAGAGTCAGGGCCCGACTTAGCCGAACTGGGGCCCGGGGCAAAAACTTCTTTGGGGGCCCCCCTTTGCTTCATTACTTCAGTAATGAAGAACCGAACTTTATGGAGGTAGTTAAATTTTTCACCTCATTATAGATATAAAACAAGAAAATTGACTAGAACCTAAAATAGCTATAAAGTCTCCTCCCCCCCCCCTCCAATGGTCAGACGAAATATCGTTGTATCCATTTTGTTTCTGATTGTTAACTTTGTCATCCAGCTGCGAAAAATTCATATCCTTGCTGACATTAGGGCGGAATTCAACTAAATTTTCGCAATTACGATGGCTGAATTTAGCCGGATTTTACACTATACTGATATTTTGTTTTAAAAAAGTTCATTAAAGAAGGAAACGTAAAATAAACTTTCTATTTAATTTGGGGGCCCCCCTCTGATATGGAGGCCCGGGGCAACTTCCCCGTATGCCCCTGCCTTAGTCAGGCTCTGGATAGAGTTAGACTCCCCAAGAACACTAGCATCTTCTTTGAAAGGCATGGCTACCATAAATCTCCCCGATTTATCTCTCCGATATGTTTCTAAAAAATGTTTTTCACACAATTGTTCTTCCTGACTAATTGGACGTAAGTCAATTTCAGGAGCTTCTATTTTCCAGAATTTCTGAATGTTTTCATCAAGATAATCATTGCATGCAGTAAAACCGCAAAAGGTATTTTCAGATACATTGTGTTCTGTGGTTCCCGCAACAATATGTCCAAAAACGCTATTCTGAAAGGTGAATTGTCCTATTTTAAATTTATCTGCCTTTAATATTTCATAGAAAAATTCAGCACCAACTAAAGCATTTATTTTAGATTTTTTCCAAAATTCACTATCAGCTAATTCAAGGTCATGTGGCAAATTTAAACTTCTTATGTTTATATTGTGTGAAGGAATTAATTCTGTTATTTTAGGTGTAATTAAAAATTCAATTGGTTCCCTAAATGAATCATCTTTATTTGAAATAATGGTACGTACTGAAGATTTCACATTTGTCATCTTACCATTAATTCCTGAAATATGAATATCGCATTTCTTTTTTTGCAAATTCAATAAATTAGCAATTTCTTTCTCTAATATGTTACATTCACTTCCATTATCAAGAATTACACGAACCGGAATCTTTTTTTTTATTGCTACTTTCCAAATAAACTATACTTGTAGACAGCAAAATATGTTTTTTACTTTTTAAGATGGGATTATTAATCTCGTTATATAATGCCATCGAAACATCTTTTTTTTCTCTCTGCAATTCAGAATATGAATCATTCAATTGAAGCAGGTGTTTGTCTGTTTCTGACGCCATCTGGCTTGAGTCAGGATTTTGTGTTTGCGGTTTAGATTGAAAATTATTACTTTTTGTTCCCGGCAAAGAACGATGTAGAAGTGAATTATGTCTTTTAGAACACATACTACACAATTGGTTACTTTTACAATTTGATACCTGATGCTTGGATTTCAAACAATTAATACATAACAAATATTTTTTGACTGTTAGGAATCTTTCGTGTTCATCTAATTTTAAAAATTCACAACATTTTGACAAAGAATGATTTTTTTTACTAAGGGGACAGTTTTGATCATTATAAGAATCATTTTTAGAAAAGAAAGTTTTAATTCTAGTACTGTTTTCTGAATTCATTAATTTTGGTTTAGTATTCGAAACACATTGTAAGTTTTCCAAAACTATGCATCTTTTTCTAAAAAGTTAATAAAATCGTACCATGTTGGCAATTCTGTAGAACTTAAAGACAATTCAAATTGTTTTTTTATGTCTTTATCGGTTTGTTTAAGAACCAAATTCATGAGTAAGGCCTCCGTAAAGGGATTCAATTCCAATCCTATACTTTTGAGTGCTCGAATATTTTTTTGACAACTATCTGTGATTGTTCGCAAATTTTTAACTATATCTTGGGACAGATTCTCTACGTTTATTATCTCATTTAAATGTGAGTTGACTATCATTCTTTTGTTTTGAAATCTGTCTTCCAATGCTTTAAAAAGCGAAATATATGAATCATCTTCAGTAATTACATCTAGTGCTCTTCCACTAAGTGTAGATTTTAAATAATATAGTTTCTGATTATCTGAAAGTTTATCATTCTGATCAATTAAGGTTATAAATTGATCTTTAAAATTAAACCATTCATTATACTGTCCACTAAATTTGGGTAACGGAATTTCAGGTAAACGAAAATTGATAACAGGGTTATTTACTTTAGATTCATTTGAAACAATTTCATTTTTACTAATGTTATTAGAGAGTAAGAATTTTCGAAGCCTCACCTCTAATTTTTCTGTCTCTTCTTCCAATTCTGCGAAGGCGTTCAATTGAACTTCCAGTTCCGATTCATCAGCTATTTCAAGGTATTGAATTTTCAAATTATCCAGTTTAACCACTATTTTTTGTAGGTAATCTTTCTTTATTTCTAGAGTTACAATGTCTTTATTATCCTCATCAACATTATCCAAATATGTTGATATTTTTGTCAATTGGCCTTTCAAAGTTCCACGTTGTCTATTAAGGATAACTAATTTATTTTTATCCATAATTAACTTTATCAATGAGCACCACCACTATTTCATTATATTATGTTTGATCCTCCTCCGGTTCTACTAGACCAATGTTGACGATACTTTTGAATGGACTGTATATCATTTTAATAATTACTAGACTTGAAGCTATTACTTCACAAACATTTAATTAAAGTATTATACATATATACAATTTACAGATGACGTATTATTAACGTATTTTAACTATGTTGACACCATAGTCAACGCAAATCATGAAAAAGGTGAACCATATCACCAAACAAGATGAACAAAATATATTGTTACCATTTTAATGAAAAACAATACAACTACTCCGCTAAAGCGGGAAGGCAGGTGAACAAGAGATGCGCGCCAAGTTTGGCACATATAGCCAAACTAAGGTGAGCGGCAACAGATCAACACACAGAAAAATAAATTGGTCACAATGACCTGGCAAAATGCTCAACTGACAATACAGAATTGACTAACCAAAATAGCTGACTAGCCAAAAAGTGTACTTGCTGAACTAGTCTCCAAAACTGAAAAGTGTACTTGCTGAACTAGTCTTCAAAACTAAAAAGTGTACTTGCTGAACTAGTCACCAAAACTGAAAAGTGTACTTGCTGAACTAGTCTCCAAAACTAAAAAGTGTACTTGCTGAACTACTCACCAAAACACTACTCCAGACTAGGAAGGTTAATATTATCAGACAAAGAAGGCTAGTCGACAATCATAATTATCTGACCAGGAAGGTTAGTCAACAACCGCAGTTTCAAAGACAAGGCAAGTTAGTCAGAATCTACAACACTTGATTAAGAAAGTTAGTCAACAGATCTCAGGTATCTGACTAAGAAAGCTAGTCAATTTTCAAAGAATATTTAAAGAGGCAGGATAGTCAAGATTATTTGCCTGACTAACCTGTCTGGTAATATCTGAAGAGGAAAACGAGTCTCTATTTGATTAAGCTGCCTCATAATATTTGTGGAGGAAGATTAGTTAGGAAAAAAAAAAAATGACTAGCCTGTCTCATAATATTTGAGATAGATTGATACTTGCCAACATATCAGTCTTAAAAATCGGTAGATTTTATCGGAAAAAAAAAAAAAAAAAAAAACAGTAGAGATTTTGTAAATTGACATTTTTAACAATTGAGACTGAATTTATATAAATATATAGTAGACGAAAAGAAAAATATATGAATATTTACAAAATATTTTCCATAAATAAAAATTTTCTTTAAATAAAAATCACCCATCTTTCAAATGAAAACAAATAAAATATTGAGATTATGTGTATTAAAGAACTAATTTCAAATCCTAAAAATTAGGAAAAAGAAAATATTGCCAATGATAATTACTTAAACATAAATTTTTACATTTCTAGCAGATTTTGCTTCATTAAGAAAATAACAATTAAATTGTTATTCATAGCATTTTTAAACTAAATTTTCACTGCATTTAGAAATTAAAATGTTCTCCAGATTTTTATAAGATAATGAGGATCAAAATTCAGTTTTTAATTATCTTATCTGACTCAAAATACACTCACAATGACTATGTAAATATACTATTTAATTACAAAGCATTATTTACAAATCTGGTGTGAAAAACCACACGACTTCCATTACCCACTATTTCACGAATTATATGCATTTTTACTTTCATTACCCGACTACCGTAGGTAATGGAAGTATTGTATTCGGTCCAAAAATTCAATGTCGAGTTTTCGCTTGATTTACATGTTTTAAGGTCTCCTGAGTCCAAATCAGTAGTTTTTGGCAATAGTGTGTATGTGTGTGTATGTATGTATGTACGAACGAAATCTTCTGGTTATGATATCTCCTAAACTAATAGAGATAAAACTACGAAACTTCAGCATTGAGGCAGGTCTGGTGTACAGATGAATTTCTGGTGTACATGCGCCCTGTATAAATAGCTTAATTTCAGGTCTCGCAAGTTCGTACCTTTAAAAACGGCTGTACGGATTATTTTCAAACTCACTATAGTAACTCACTTTTAAATATGCTTTTGTATGTAATTATTGTTTTCCGTTCAATAATTGAGTACGCCAAGTTTTGGTAAAAGTTGGTATCTCAAAAACGGCTCTAACGATTTTCTTGAAAATTGTTACATAAATCCATTTTAGATATCCTTTCTTATGTATTAAGTGGTTGTTACAGGGAAAATAACAGTCATCCTGATTAGGTAGGTCAGTTTTAGATCTCGGAAATTGGTGTTTGAAAAAATAACTTATCCCCCCCCCCCCTTATTTTTTAACTCGATATATAAATTCTGTTTTACATGTTTACATATGTATATATATACACACACACACACACACACACACACATATATATATTAGCTTTCTCTTATAGGAAATTTGTTTGGTGTCTACTTCGTTAGGTCAATTTTACGTGTTCGCTGACCACATTATTTCTAAAAAATGCATATAATACGTGTAATAGTGGGCAATGGAAGCCGTGTGGTTGTTTCACACCAGACTTTTTTTTTTTTTTTGAGAAATGTGAGTTAAAATGGCGAGTTTGAAAAAAATCCGTACAGATGTTTTTAAAAGAACGCGCTTGCAAGACCTGAAATTGAGTTATTTATACAGGACGCCTATCAATTTTCCTGAAATAACCAACTATATCAATCGAAAGGACTTCTAATAGAATGTTTATATAGCAAATTTGAAGAAAATCGTTAGAGCCGGTTTTGAGATACGGACTTACGGTCCCACTTCTGGTTTCTGATGTCCCACTTCCGGTTTTTCAATTTTTATCAACATTTGGAAAATGCATCTGTACACCAGACCTGTCTTAATTCTGAAGTTTTGTAGTTCTATCTTTATTAGTTTCGGAGATATGATAGCCAAGAGATTCCACACACACACACTTACCAATTGCCAAAACCACTTTTTTGGACTCAGGGGACCTTAAAACAGGTAAATCAGGTGCAATCTCGATATCGAATGTTTGGACCGAATACAATACTTCCAGAGCTGCCAACCTAATCCGGCAAATTGTTAGTACCGCCCCTTTTTCTACACCACATAATTTTTAAAGCAATTTTCTTCAAATGTATTTACGATGAACTAAGAAGAAAAAAACTCTAAGAAATGACTGGTGTAGAAAAAGGAGAGGTACTAACAATTTGCCGGATTAGGTTGTCAGCTCTGTACTTCCATTACTTACGGTAGTAGGGTGATGGAAGTAAAAAATTCCAAAAATTTAAGTTTGTTTTGAGTTAATTAAAATCAATATTGTAATTTTTACACATACATTTAATAAGCCTCATTTCATTATTATATTTATTCTCTGTATATTTTCCTCCTATATATTTTCCAGTAAAATTGCTCAATTTTACAATTTTTCTTGTAAGTTCCTAAAAACAGCAGACCAGTAGAAATAGCTAAAAAAAAAACGGTAGTCTACTGGTAAAAACAGTGGAGTTGGCAAGTAAGCAGATTAATCAAAATTTTAATTGGTTAAAATCCTTCATATTTTATGAAGAATAAGAGATTCGTGCTTGTTTGCAGGGGTTTTTGTAAAAGCATTGTTATTAGTCTATAACCTCTTTACTTTTGTAATTGTTTAATCTTTTCTCCCCTTTAAGGTGTTCAACCTTGAAAACACATTTAAAGAACTTTTCTGGAAAATATTACTTGTCTATCAAAAAAATACTCATAGCTGCCAACTTCTTCAAATTATTCCGGAATGTTGTTAACATACGCCCTTTTCTTCATACCATATTCTTTCTAGAATAATTTTCTTTAGCATGTAATTACAATTAAATATGAAGAAAATTACTCCTAAAAAAATATGATTTGAAAAAAGGGCATTACTAACAACATTCCGGCATCAATTAAAAAAGTTAGCAGCTATGAATACCGGAAATTTAACAAACCACTGAAACAAAGAATTCGCTAGTTTAAACATTCTTCCCTACATTTATTTATTATTAACGCAAGCATTTATCCAACACCTTCTTATCAAGACCTTCCAAATGGATTGTGGCGCCACATGATTTAGTCCATTTTTTATGCACATCCTCATATATGGATTTAGAATTATTTTTAGAATTTATTATATTTAGAATTTATTTTTTTTTTCTCCTCGGTGCTTTCGTTTTATACGCTGTGGTTACAAAAATAAATAGAAACCTTTTTTTTTAAGTTCCTTTTTTTAATATTACCCATTTCAATCCCAATTTTTTCGCTCCATAAAACAATAAATCTTATATTTAGTCATAAATTTATTTCAAAGGTTATATATATATATATATATATATATATATAGTAATACAATAATATAATAATATCAGTGCAAAAATTTTTTGTAATTCAAAGACGATTCAACCTCAGCATTAAAACAATTATTCAGATCATAATCGCAGACTACTCATATCAAAATATATATATATATATATATATATATTTTAAATAGGAGTAATAGCAGAGTACGAATTAATATAGCTAACAAAGCAACTGAGAGGTGTTTATTTATGTTTAATAAAACCACTGATGCCATTAATAATCACAACTTTTCAATAAATGAAAATTTTGGGAAACATACATGCTGTAATTAGTTAAAATACAAATTATAAACATTAAAAAATAAAAAATAAAATGTTTCAAACACTTAATTTACTTAACCCTTTACATACCAAATCAACTTATTTTTGGAAAAATAATTTGAAACTTTTTTATTATATTTCTTTGCTGCATGAGAAACATCTCATATTAAATTTAGCTTAAACTTTTGCTTAACAATAGAGAAAGTTTAAATTATAGGGACTTTGAAGTTTTACCGTATATAATAAGAATTTTTTTTTTCCTTTAATCATCTCTGTAAATTTTATGCACAGATAAATTTTAATATATAGCAATAATTTACAAGTATTTGATCATCCAAAATAACTCTCACTTACCTGATAACATACTTTCAACATTCTTTAGACCAACATTTTAAATAAGATTTTAAATCTCAAGATTTTAAATAGATTTATTTGCCTATTTAAATAAGAAACTAAGTAATTAAAATAAGACATAAAAGACAAAAATCAAGAAAAAAATAATTTTATTGAAAATTATAAATATGTTTCATATACATAAAGAAGATTTTTCTATAATTTACATAAAAATTAATCATAATAATAATATAAAAGCACAAATATCATTAGGTAATAAAACGTAAATTTTTTGCCTTAGCTTTTGCAATACTTCTCAAATTTTTTTAGTGATTATTTGGTAACTTTTTCCAACTTAATTATTTACAAATCTAAATAGCTCTTAAACAAAAACGAAATATTTCCACAGGACTTTGTCTTCATGTACTTGGCTTTGATAGATATGATGGCAAATCACTGAAAATCGTAGGAATAGCACCATCTTTAACAATTGGTTTATTTCTTGGGACTTGATATAACTTTTCTTCTTTTTCATTAAAAAATGTTATTGTTTGTATAATTTCACCAGGTTTAAAATGGAGCTCGCAAACCTTAAAATGAAAAAAAAAAAGTCATTAGCATGTCGCTAAGAAGTACGTTATATGAGGTGTAAATTTCACCTCATTGCATAGGTTGCATTTAGTTAGGAAGTTGCATATATCAAAACCTTTCTTAATCTATGCATAAATTGTTATATACTCGTTTATAAATATATATGTCAAAACAGGACACTTTGGAATCACATAGGAGAGGCCTTCATCCTGCAGTGGATTGATAAAGGCTGAAATTGATAATGATGATACATATATATATTGTCATATTTCACTTACTTTATAATTCGTATGATTACTTTGGGTATGATTCGTATGATTACTTACTACTTGATTACGCACGCACAAGCTTTTTTTTTTTTTTTAATCGATCTGGTTTTATAGATTTTTTTTTAATGAATATATTGCTGTTAGTAAACATATTTGGAACCACTATTGTTAAACATATTTGGAGTTAATGTGATCAGAAGACATAGAATTGACCTAATGAAATAGACAACTAAAAATTTTCCAGTAAGAGAAAGTTAATACAAGCATAAAGACATATAAAACAGAGTTTACATAGCGAGTTAAAAAAAAGAAGAAGAAAAAAGGTGGGGGGTAGTTTTTTTTAATTATTATTTTAATTTTTGAAACACCAGTTTCCAAGATCAAAAACAGATCTAACTGATCAGGATGACTATTAATTGTCCTGTAATAACCACGTAAAGCATGAGAAAGGATACCTAAAATGGGTTTATGTAATAATTTTCAAGAAAATCGTTAGAGCCATTTTTGAGATACCGACTTTTACCAAAACTTGGCATGTTCAATTGTTGACCGGAAAACAACAATTACATACAAAAGTATATTTAAAAGAGGGTTAATATTGCAACTTTGAAAAAAATACATACAATCGTTTTGGAAGGAACGCACTTGCGAGACCTGAAATTGAGCTATTCATACAGGACGCCTATCAATTGTCCTGAACTAACCAACTATATCATTCGAAAGGACATCTAATAGAGTGTTTATACAGTAACTTTGAAGAAAATCGTTGGAGCCGTTTTTGAGATACGGGTTTACGAACTCACTTCCGGTTTCGGATATCTCACTTCCTATTTTTCTAATTTTCACCAAAACTTAAAAAATTCATATGTTCACCAGACCTGTCTCAATTCTGAAGTTTCGTGATTCTATTTTTATTAGTTTAGGCGATATCATAGTCAGAGGACACTGGCAAAAAACACATTTTTGGACTCAGGGGACCTTAAAGCATGTAAATCAGGTGAAATCTTAATATCAATTTTTTGGACCGAATACAATGCTTCCATTACCTACGGCAGTCGGGTAATTTTTTTTACAAGTGTATTTTTTTTTTTTTTTTTTTTTTTGAAATACCTATTACTTACATCCCCTGCCCACCCCCACCAATAAAGTTAAGTATTTGAAGTTTGGTGATATATATTTAGTGATTCATTCAAGCTAGAGAAAATACCAAATCTCCAACTTTTTTTTTTTTTTTTTTTAATTGACTAAAATGCTACAAGAATAATAATCCAGTTCACATAAATAAACAAACACTTTAATGACCGCAGATGGGAAATATTACGTATTTGTTTACTTTAGCCGATAAGAAAGGGGGGGGGGAGCATAAGGGAAGATAGAAATAGGAAAAAAAATTTTTTTTTTTTTTTCATAGTTTTGAGTCTGATTCAGTTTCGATTGTGCAATCATTAATTGCCCCCCCCCCTTCCTCGCAACCAAATTCCGCGCGTACACACACAAAATAATAATAATATTAATAATAATAAATAAAACAGAAGAAAGAAAGAAAAAGCATTTGAGCAGTTAGCTGTGAGTGATAAAACATAAATTTTTGAATGAGTTGGATCTTTTTGTGTCTTAAATTTTAGTTTTCACATAAGAATTTTAACATTTAGTTAAAACTTCTGTTGTTCTTTTATGGATGTTTATAGAAGCCCAATCATTTCATATTAATTGTTATTAATCTAAACTTATGCTTAATCTTTTTTATATTATTTTTTCAATTTAAAATTATTTTGCATTACAGTTACACACATACTATTCTTTAGTTTTTTTTTTTTTTGTATTCAATAGAAGAAAGCATTGGATTCGTAAACATTTTCGATTTTCGGTTTTTGATGGATTTACGAGTTTTGAGAGGTCCAGAACATGTTTTCACAATAGAAAATGTTTGTATGTGACAAAATGTTTTGTGGCGACTGTATCTCAGGAACTACTGCACATAATTGCATATAAATTAATATACGGATGCACCTTGACATAAATTAGTGTCTATCAACTTTTGGTGCCAATCGCTCAACAGATGACGCTGCTCTACAGCAATTTCAGAAAGGGCTATATCTTAGAAACTAATGCACGAAATTGCATATTAATTTATACGCAGATGCGCCTTGTCATAAGTTAGTGTCTACCAACTTCTGGTGCCAATTGCACGGCAGGTGGCACTGTTATACACCGATTTCTGCAATTTCAGGGAAGGCTCTATCTCAGGAACTACTGCACAGAATTGCATATAAAATTATATGTAGATGCACCTTAACATAAATTATTAGTTTATGTCAACTTTTAGTGCTAATCGCTCAACAGGTGAAGCTGCTATACAGCTATTTTTACAATTTAAGGGTTATATCTCAGGTTCTAATGCGTATAATCGAACAATATTTAATGTATAAAAAGGCCATTAAGAGACATAATGTTTATTAAATTGGGTGTATATAGGCGATATGTGGCGCTGTTATACTGCAATTTTCCCCATGATCATCTGTACGATAAAAATTTACTTCCGTTGAACCTTTAGACTACCTCTCTGATATGAAAATCGTCTGCATTAATAATAGATAAAAATAAAAATAAAAAATAATTTCCATTGCATGATTTTATATAGGAAAAGGTAGAAAAAAGTTAGTTTTGTGGTGGCATCAACATGACATTTTTTTTTTTCTTCTTTTTTTCTCCCCGGGAGAAAAAAGGCAGGCTTGAAACTCTTATACTTTTTTTTTTTTTTTTGTAATGATACCTATCAACAAATGTCTGATAGCTGCTGATTCTGTCATTCAGCTTTTTGAGCACTATTTTCTCAGACTATATGACTCGTTTTGTCCAAGGTTAAAATTTGCCCATGTTTTGTGCATTTTGTATCTTTATAGTAATTTGTCTCATTTTTATAGCATATAACTTTTATTTTTTCAGTTTGTTCAGTGAAACAAATAAAATGAAATTAAGTACATATTTTTAACAAGATACCTTTGTTTATAACGAATACTTAATAGTATCTAATAATTTAAACTCATATTATTTTTGATTAAATTTATTCTAAAGGAAAAAAATATATATATATGATATCAAAATTTTAATAACTAAAAATATCAACCTTTAAAAAACAATCATCAATCATTTGAATGAAACAAGTAACATGAAGTTAAATCTATTTATATTTTAACTAAGGCATCTATTATTTATCGCTAATAATTAATATTGTACACAAGAACAATTTAAAAATTGAGAAAAGAATATAGTATGTGATATTAAATTCATATCATTTTTGCTCAAATTTGTTCTGAAAAAATTGTTATCAAACATTTAATAATAAATGAGGACATGCAATTATCAACCATTTCCCAAAAATATTTAAATTATAAAGATATATTTATTTATTTAGAACTATTGAAATAAAAAAAAAAAAAAAAAAAAAATAGAACAAGTAACAGATAAACGAGGAACCTTTTTAATTCATCTCATTAAAAATTTTAAATATAAAAAAGTATGAATATTATTCTTGTTCTGAGATAAGATAGATAAAATGCAGCAAAAGATAATTTAAAAACATACCTTAGAATTCGGAATTATTCAAAATCCTTATAAATAGCATTTTTCCATATCTTTTTTTGAATTTTTATCTCTTGGAATC
Organism: Salticus scenicus; assembly: GCA_963930645.1. Taxonomy (NCBI): domain Eukaryota; kingdom Metazoa; phylum Arthropoda; class Arachnida; order Araneae; family Salticidae; genus Salticus; species Salticus scenicus. Next base: position 306,149,342 of record OZ005648.1, read on the forward strand.
CAAATACCTTCTGAACCACCTTTAAGGGAAAATAAAGCGTTACTATTCTGTGTATAAAAAATCTAAATATGAGCTTAATGTTAAAAATATATGTAAAAAACTATAGTTCAGACAAATTAAAATACTTATTTTTATAATACAACGATACGCAAAACTAAGATTTATAATAACGTATTTTAAAATTTATACGTTTTAAACAACTTTAAAAATTAAAACAAAGTCTAAATACCATTGATATTGTTAGAAGATTGCTAAAGCTTAGAATTTTACAATTTACTATTCTAACAAAGCTTTACAATAACTATATATATATATATATATATACACACAATAAATAAAGTATTTAGCACTTACTTTTGACCGTAAACTCGATTCGCAGATAATTAAAATCTCTCGGTCTATTTCTAAAATGAAAATTATCACAAATATGGAAATGGAACCGAAACAACATCAACGGATCCACGATTTCAGACTTCTAAGTATTTGAATTTCGAATTCTGCGATTGCATTATCCCGCCAGATTTGATAGGTTAAATTATTCGATTTCAGTTGACTAACTCAAGTTGTCATAAGGAGACAAAAAAATAAACAAAAAAATAAAAAATAATAATGCTGAGCTTTTGGACTAGCCAAACAAATTTTTCTTAGTCAACTGACAAAACAGGAACAATTTATTTTTATTCTCTCATCTGACTAACCGGTCAAATTTGAGGAAAATGAAAACTGTACCTGGGAAATTAGTCATCTGACAAGTTTTAGAGTCAAAACGGATCATCAGACGAAACACATTAAAGATACATGGTAAAATAAAACGAATTTTGTGTCTCATGACTAAATGGGATTGTCAGGTAGTGTTTTGATTGTTTAAAATGTTGCGTAATTTTGTGCAAATTTGTCAATATACTAGGAAAACGTGTACTATGACAAAGATAACGCATTTCTTGACAAGTTTCGATTTTCCATTTTTCTGTGTGAAGAAATCCAGAATTAAGCTTCCATTTATTTCCAAATGACAAATTTAAAATTTCAGTTGCTTCGGCTAATGGAAGTAAAGAATTAATCAGATGATTTGAAACTAATATTTGTTCAGCTTCAGTTAAAAATCTACTTCCGATCGAACTTTGAATAAACTGAAATATTTTTTCCAAAATCAATCAATTTTCCATGATGTAATGGCGGAGAAACTATAGAACGGATATTAAGTAGTAACACAAATAGAACAATAATAAATACATGTGGCTATTATATTTACTAACAAGAAAAGCTGAAAAAGCGCCATCTATCGATCATTATAAACGCGGATTATAAGAGTGGACAGAGCATTCCCTATAAGAAAATGTGCAAAGATGAAACCATGTGAATGTTGAAAAAGGTTACCTTTTTGGCATTTATCGCGTTATTGGCAATTTTTTGTTTTGAATATATATGTTATTATTATTATTAAAAGATACAACAGTCAAAACTAGTGTAAAATATTACAGCTGTTGAAATTTATTTTTATCTTGTTATTAACATCTAACAAAATTCAAAAGTTTTTATAACTTTGGTTTGTCTATACTCGTTTGAACTCTCATAAATAATTATGGACATTTTCGAAATAATATAAGATATATAATATAGTTAAACTAATTCAATTTAAAGAAATAAGTATAGCAATTATAAGTATTTTATAAAAATAATTACTTAAAAAGAACGAAATAATAAAATATTAAAAAGAATCTTACCTGTGAAATAAAATCCTTATTTTACATGACTTTTAGGGTTTTTAAAGTACATCTAATTACTATTTCTTGCTATAAAATTCTTTTTGAATTCAAAACAATCTAACTGTTAAAGTGAAATAAAAATTTAAAAAAGAAAATATCGAAGAAAAAAAAGGGAAAATATCGTCTGCTGAATAAAAAACAGAGCTTATAGCATAGCGAGTAAATTTCAATATTGGCCAGTTTGGCATCCTGTAGATCAACATTCACATGACCTTTTTATGAGTTATCGTTGCCACTTAAAAAGGATGCCATTGCCCCGTCCACTCTTATACATACATATAGTAATATATATAGATCTATCATCCCCATGTTATCAAGCAAGAAATTTTGATGCCGAAAAAAAGTTCTAAAATCAGCCATTAGAGAGTATAGAAGAAAAGAATTAAAAGAAAAATGAATTTGAAACTGTATCTGGAGTTTTTCATTCACCTTTAGTAAATAAATTATTCATAAATTTTATTTAGTAAATTATCCGTGTGTATTCCTGTGTGTGATTTACTTGGGAAAAGGCAGCCATTAGAGTGACTTTTCCCGAAACAAGGTATCACTTTTTCCCTCTTGCTGATCAATCTATGTCTTATTACTATATCTATGCTATATGCTATTATAATAGGTCTATGGTTTCAATACCACTATATGGCTGATGCCAAAAAATGTTTTCGGCATCAAAAATTTTTGCATTATAACAATGGGATGATAGATCTATATAAATTACTATATCTGTGTAAGAAACAAGTAATATATAAAAGAAAAATATTAAAATCAATTCCTACTTACAAACACTATCAAAAAAGTTTTATTTATATATATATAAATATATATATATATATATATACTAGCAGGCTTTGCCCTTTTCGCTGAGCACTATACTTAAATGAGTTGTCAAAATTCCATTACATTATTAATAATCTAAGTTAAAGTTCAATCTGCATTCTGTAGAGGTTTTTCCCGCTCGCAACGTGAGGATTCTGGGTTCACACTGTCTTCGGCAGAAACTTACCCGCTTCTTACTTCCCCTTCCCCAGGTCTTGAATTTGCAACCCCCCCCCCCCCTTCAAAAAAAGAAAAAAAAAAAATCGAAAATCCCAAAAAAACGAAAATGTGTTTTTGAAAATATTCTAAAGAAGACACGTGGCTATTTTCAATACCTTTGTAATATCTTTGTAGAGCTCTACTATAAAATCCGGAATTTCTTAAATTTCTCCCTCGAAAGCGATTTTCCCCCCACCTTTAAGAATAAAGACTTCTAAAATCGTACATAATGTTTTATTTATACTCAAGTCTAGTCTCATCATGTGCAATTTCTTCACCGTGAGTAATTTGGGGCCGAGTTATACTTACAAACGTTTTTTTGCTTCCTGTCCCGCTGGGGGGAAGGGGATATTTCGATAAATTCCGTTTCTTTAGGTGCCACTTGCATATAAAAAACCAAAGCACCAAACTTTGTGACCGCTGCTCTCATAAATTTTCCAGGACAAATTTAGCACTAAAAAAGGTGTCTCGAATTTGCCCTTTGTAACACATACCCCCCCACCCCTCCCCCACAAAGAAAAAAAAATGGCAGATCACAAAAAATCAAAAATGTGTTTTAGGAAATATCCTAATAAAGTCGCATAGCCTGTTTTCAACATCTTTATTCCATTTTTGGTAGAGTTCGACTCAAAATTTCCCGCCAAAAATCGATTTTCTCCCTTACTTCCTTTAAAAATCAAAAATTCCTAAATCGCAGATAATGTTTTATTTATACTTATGTCTAGTCTCCCCATGTTGAATTTCCTTATTGTGAAGTAATTAGGAGCCGAGTTATGCTTACAAACGTGTTTTTGTCTTTTTCTCCAGCAGGGGGGAACAGGGGGGTGGGGGAATTTCGGAAAATTTGATAGATATAATTTTAAGTTGAGTAAAGACCTAAATTCCTTTCAAAAGCCATTGAATTCCGTCCAACCGTTCTCAAGTGATACCCGGACAAACATGTTTTTGTCTTTCGCCCCCAGGGAGAAACGGGGGGAATTTCTGAAAAGTTGATAGGTATAATTTTAAGTTGGATAAAGATCTAAGTTTCTGCCAAGCGCTGTTGAATTCAGTCCAGCTGTTCTTCAGTGATGCCCGGAAAAACGTGTTTTTGTCTTTTGTTCCCCAGGGGGAAACGGGGAGGGGGGAATTTCTGAAAAGTTGATAGATATAATTTTAAGTTGAGTAAAGACCTAAATTCCTTTCAAAAGCCGTTGAATTCCGTCCAACCGTTCTCAAGTGATACCTGGACAAACATGTTTTTGTCTTTCGCCCCCAGGGAGAAACAGGGGGAATTTCTGAAAAGTTGATAGGTATAATTTTAAGTTGGATAAAGATCTAAGTTTCTGCCAAGCGCTGTTGAATTCAGTCCAGCTGTTCTTCAGTGATGCCCGGAAAAACGTGTTTTTGTCTTTTGTTCCCCAGGGGGATACGGGGAGGGGGGAATTTCAGAAAAGTTGATAGATATAATTTTAAGTTGGGTAACGATCTAAGTTTCTGCCAAGTGCTGTTGAATTCAGGCCAGCCGTGCTCAAGTGATGCCCGGAAAAAAAAGCGACATATGGACACGATGACACGCACACACACACACATAGGCAAAATTTTCTGAAATCATTTTCGGCTTTCATGATGTGTGAAACGTGAAGATATCGCAAAATTTTTCGATTCTGACAAATTTACAGACAAAACTCTGATTTTATTAATATAGATATATAAACTATATATATATATATATTTTAATTAGGAAATAAAAAACGCGCGTGCAAAATGAAATAGAAATAATTATAAGATAAAAAAAAAAAACTTTTTATATACCATGTTTTAAATTTTCTGATGACTCATAGAGCTCTTATCAATGTGCATAAAATTTTTAAATGATAATGACGTCAATTTTTGTGAGATACATAATTTAACTTTTTATAATTTTTTAATGTTCAGTTTTAATTAAATGTATTATTTTTATGTCGAAAGACAATGAACTTGTGAATTTTTTTTTGGCAACTATTAAATTATAGCTAATATTTTAATGGCTATTTTAACGCTATTAGTATGTCATTATTTTCATATTTTAATTAATTATAAGAAAACTTATAGAAAATTTGAAAATCGGACTTTGAAGTATTGTGTTGTCACCGTGTTCTGAGCAATCCTGAATGTTTCAAATTTCTAGCTAGTCGGGAAGTTAGTCAAAAATCTATTGCAAGATTTGTACAAGATATATATATAGGGAGAGTGTGAACTAATAGTACGAATTGAAAAAGGACGACATTTGCCTGATGAGATTATTTTATGGAAAAATGTATTTTTAAAAGTTTTTTCTTCAGTATCTTTGCAAGCATCATTTTAAACATAGCAATACTTTAAAAAAATTGCAGATTGTGAATTATTATCATAAATTGTCTAAAAAAAGTAATGGTAAAAAGTATAATTAAAATAGGAATTAGTTTTTAAAAACAAAAAATCATACCAAAATAATTAAATAAAAAGTCATCGCCAACATGGTGACAAAAATTTAAAAGGCATCATAGAGGTCCTATAATAAAATTGTACTACTTGCGGAAGTATGAAACTGGGTCGTCAACCATGAATTTTATCTTGAAACCTTTCTTCGAATGATTTTGTTTTCATCATTGCACAACATTAATTTGATTCTAATAATAATTTGGCTTCTGGTAAACTAAATTTTAATTAGGTGATGAAATTGGTATAATATTTATGAGTTTCAAATTTTAAAGGTAACTAACAATAAATAAGGTGCAAAAATTTCGCATGGGTTTGCTAGTCAGTTATAATTCTCTAATACATTTCTTATTCTTATTTCTATTCCATATTTTAGTGAAAATTTCACTTTTGTTAAACATGCACATTTTTTATTTTAATAAATTTTCTGAAAAATTGAAAAAAAAAAAAATCTAACATTTAAAACTTGTTTTAAAATTCCAGAAATTATCAATATCTGTATGATTTAAATTTTGAAATTTAGAAGCAGCATTCATATTGAAAATTGTCTGATGATCCAAATATTAAGCAAGAGGCACGTACGTGAAGTTGGCACCACTGCTAAACGCCCAAAACTCAAAGTTTATCTTAATTGTCCTAAGATAAGAGAAGAGTGTCCTAAGAATGTCCTAAGTATAAGAATGTCCTCAGATAAGATTTAATTTATCTTAGTTGCTCCATCATGTCCTTAAATGTTTCCAGTGCCCTGACTGACACTTATATAGTGTGTGAACTCTTCCACTTCACGTTGTAAGGGCGGTTGGTGGTGCATCCCTACTGTACCAATCGGAACGATCAGTGGAATTTGCTTGTATCGGTTGCTGCCAATAAATTATGGAACAACCCAAAACACTTTAAAGAATTACCATCTGATGGGGAATACAGAGATGAAAATAACTATCGCCATTGAACAGAGACGACAGCACCAAACAATGACTTTAATTTTCTTCTCAATTTGAGCTTGCGCAGGACTAAAACTTTTTTGGACTCTTGTGCACAGTTTTGTCTGTCAGTGTGCATTCGATAATTCTGGAGCGAGAGGTGCTTGGCCTCTTGACCTTCTTAATTGAAATATGTTCAGTATAATATAATATGATTCGAATTTGTTAAATCTATTCATAACACTTACATAAAGTAAGTGATTCAATTCATGTCCACATTAAAATTATTCGTATAAGCAGTACTCGTCTACTAAGTTTGTGTGCGAGTCTCCTTTGTCTTTTAACTCGTCTTGGAATTCTGGCAGAAGGGGTGAGTAGATTTAAATTTAATTCTAATTAAATTTTAAATGCATGTTCAATTGATATTATTTGAATTTAATGTCTATTGGAATTCAGTTTTAAGAATTTAAAACGTTAATCTTATTTGAAATTCATAATTACAGATATTCGAATTTTAATGTAAAATTTCATAGTCGAGATTTGTATAAGATGAAACATAGTCGTATATTCGTCTTTTGGCTGCATAGCCATTTCTGGTCTGCCGATACGGAGAATCAATTATCTATTAATTAGATAATTAATTATAATTCGTTAAATTAAAAGAAATTGGAAAAAAAAATTATTGTTTACGTCCTATAAAATATTCTGAGTAAGAACTGTATTGTAGTTTAAGTGAAGTTAAAATCAATTTGTTGAAATAAATCATTAATAAATTGAGTTAAATTAAATTGTTCTTAAATAATACGTAATTCAAAGTACTGTTTACTTTCAGTTTGAAAAGTTTCGGTTTGTACTTACTTTCGTTTTGAAACGTAATAGTTTTGGTTTAGGATTCAAGAAACAAAAATTCATATTAAATAACTGTTGAATAAATTTTAGGTATGAATATACAAAAATTGCATTTATTATTTTATTAAATTATTTATTTCAATTAAAAAAAAAAAAAAAAAAATCTATTTTATATGTGTTTCTTTTTTATTTGTTCTTATTTTTTCATATTTTACTTCCTGATCTGCAGAATAATAATTTAATTCAATCGATTAATTTATATTTAAATTTAATTATTTGTAATTAGTTTTGCTCAAAAAAATGGGTAGAAAGGGTCGTACAAAAGCAAATGAAGCAGAACAGAGTGCGCTGTTCCCAAAATCTAATGAAATTGTAAAATTTGAAAATGTTACTACGGAGATAGATTTTATAAAATTGAAAGTCAATGTTTGTGATAGTGGGGATCAAGCCAGATTGAAAATAAAATTCTAAGGAATAGTTAAAAATTTTTCTGAAGTGGAAAATGATGAAAATTTTGATGAAGTGTTAAAAAATCGAGACATTCTGTTAGAATTATCAGTAGTACAATCCAAATTCAAAATAATAGAATAACAGTATTTTCTAAACAAAACTTGGCAATGCGTCGTGTAAAACGAACGTATGTAAATTAAAAAAGTGATGTATGTTACTCAGGAATTGGCAAAACAATTTTCAACAACTATACAGATATTATTTTAATAATTTAAGGGTCTTTAACACATTTAAAAATTATGTTGGTTTTTTATATGGGTCATAAAATTAGAATAATCAATTCATTCACTAGATAAATTTAAAAAGCAGGGGAAAATTTGCATATCTGTGAACCGATAGGTTGCGACAAGTATAAAGCTTGGCATTTGGAAGATCTTAAGTTAGTCTTTCGCTTAAAATGAGTCGTCAACGTGATATTTCGGAAACAACGAAAACGTGTATTGTATCATTGCTTAAAGCAGGAAAAAAACAACAGTTTATCTCGAATCAACTCAAGGTTTCACAGTGTACAGTTTTGAAGGTTTTAAAGGAATATAGAAGAACCGAGCAACTAAAAAATAAATGGAGTAAATGTGGTAGAAAGCTTGTAAAGATTGCCAGAAATGAACGCAAATTAAAACGAATCATCCAAAACAATCGCTTTAAAAGTGTTTCTTATTACAATAATTGTTGGAAAGAATCTAGAGTTGCCGTGTCAAAGTCAACCACGCTTGGGCGATTATATAAATTGGAGTTTCAATCGCGGGTCCCCAAAGTAAAGCCAAAGCGGAAAGGTAAAACAGAGACGTGCACAACCCTCTGGTGCAAAGAGAAGATCTTCTGGGGGCAACAAGGCTGAGAAAGTGTTTTATTCAGTGATGAATCGTTATTTCAAATATCTGTCGACGAAGGAGGTGTTCGGGTTTGGCGTTTAAAAGGTGAAAGTTTTGGAAAATATTGTATAAGGCGTTCTGTCAAATTTGCGACATCCGTCATACTATGGTATGGGGATGCATGAGTGCTTCTGGAAAAGGACAATTATGTATTTTAAAACAACGTGTAAATTCCGCAGTGTATCAAGATATACTGGAGCACTACATGATACCCTCCTTTGAGGATTTATGCAAAGATGCGTTAATTTTTCAACAAGATTCACCTTCGTGTCATACTTCAAAATCGACTCGTAAATGGCTAATAGAAAGAGGGATTTCGGTATTAAACTGGCCAAGTAACTCTCCGGATCTAAATACGATCGAGAATTTGTGGCATCATCTAAAGAAAAAGGTTCAGGACCTAGTTCCCACCAACAAAATTGAACTCATTGCTGCACTAAAAAGTGCATGGAACAGTATCAGTAACGATGAATGTAAACAGCTGGTGGAATCCATGCCTGAAAGGATCAGAGCTGTGATTCTAGCAAAAGGTGACGTGACAAAGTATTAATATAAATTTGTTTGAAATTTTATTTATTTATTATTTTTGTTTTAATATTCTAATATTTTGACTCTATATAAACCATCATCACTGTAAGCTTTTTGATAATTCAGTTTAGTATTAATTTGAATTAAGTGTATATCAAATGCTATGTATACTTTAAAGCCTAAGAAAGGTTACACGTTCATTTAAATGTCTATTTTGTACTTATGTTTTGCTAGATTAAACTTAATTTTGAAAAGTGATAAGTATTCTATTTTTTTGAATTTGGGTTGTATTAGAAAGTAAATCACAAACAAATACGCCTAATGTCAATAATGACGCACTTACCAAACCAGGGACTTCTGTTAATTCGCATATTAGCCTTCCTAAACTTGAGATACCTTATTTTTATGGGGATAATGAACCTTGGTTGTCATTTAAAAATTTATTTAAATCGTCCATTTTGGATAATGACAGACTTAGTGAAGTTGAAAAACTACAATACCTCCAATCGAATGTAAGAGGTAGTGCATCAAAACTTATTCATGGATTTGCTTTACAATCAGAAAATCTTAAACACTGTTGGGAAATCCTTAGTCAGATATTTGAGAATAAGCGGATGACCCTAAATCATTCTTCAATTTAATAGATACTTGTAACGAAGCGGTGCGAAATTTATCGACCCTTGGATTGGAATCAAATCCTCTTAGCGATCTTATTCTTATAAATTTCATGATTTCAAAATTAGATCCATCTGTTAGGCATAGATGGGAGCTCAGTCTTGAAAATATGCAAACTATTCCCGATTTAAACTCGTTTCGTACATTCATTGAGAGAGAGGCGCCAAGTCAAATAAAAATCGAAAATAAACCAGGGATGTTTAAGAAACCAGTCGAAGGTAGTAGTGTTAAAATATCTAGCGTAAATAATTCAATAATAGTCAAAGAAAATAAATGCATCGTCTGTTCTCAAGTACATCAATTATTCAAATGTCCAAAATTCAATGAAATTAATGTCCATCAACGATGGGACTTAATTAAATCTAAATCATTATGTGAAAATTGTTTGCGATCTAACCATCATGTCCGATAGTGCAGAATTAATATTAAATGTAAGGTATGTGCAGGATCACATCACACTCTTCTGCACATTTATACATAAAATTCTGCAGATCAGGGAGGTGGCCTTGTTACTGAATTGGTGTCAAATAGTGTGCAATTGAAATCTAAATTCAATCATGAAAATGTTTTCTTGTCAACCGCCCTTATAAAGGTTAGGTCACCTACCGGTCAAATTATTCAGTGTTAGACGTTAGTTGATAGTGCCTCACAAAATAGTCTTCTAACAAAAGAGTGCGTTGAGAAGCTGAATTTGCCTTTGTTTGGCACTTCTCATCGACTTGTAGGGATAAACGGTATGTCAGCAGAAACTGTTTTAAAATTCACGGAGCTTTTATTCGTTCCATATTTCTCTAAAGAGTGTAAAAATTTGAAGGCACTTGTGGTAAATAGGGTACTGCCCTTCTGCCGAATTTCCGGGTGAGGACGATGTCTTGGCCTCACACCAAAAATCTTCAGTTAGCTGATCAGAACTTTTCCAAGCCACAACCTATTGATGTTCTATTAGGCGCAGATATTTTCTCTAACTAGTGGAAGGCCAGTACACGGGAGACCAGGAGAACCCTCTGCCATTCCCAGTGCTTTGGGATATCTTTTATCTGGCCCCCTCTCAAAGGCTGGAATTCAGCCAGAAGCCACTTGTAGCGATACTCTACATAGTTTAAACATGAATTCATTTTTGATAACGAGCCAATAACATCTACTAAAGGTGGTGAAGACGAGGCCGACCCAATTATTTAAAGTATTATTTAAAACCTCGACCAAGCGCAACCCTGAGGAAGCTCTAGTTCATGACCCAGAGCTTTTAAAGTCAACAACCCCAGAACTTTCATTGTATCCGGATCAATCTCAACGTATTTTAGGATTAAAAGAATTTGACCTATGGTGGTCTGGGCCTAGTTTGCAAAAGATCCCAGCCTCAGATCCCGAGTCAGAGATTTTGACATCAGTCCAATATCCAGTTGTGAGCACCCCTGGATAAGAATTTGAACCAGGTTAATGAATCAGTAATAGAAGATTAAATTGTGAAAATTTCTTCATGTACAAAACTTTTTTGCATAGTGGCATTTATTAAATGATTTGTAAATAATTCTCGTAACACGACAAAGTTGAAAGAAACATTATCAGTCCAAGAAATTTCAGAGGCCAGGAAAACTGTTATTAAATTCATCCAACAAAGTTCCTTTGCTTCAGAAATTGCCCTTTTGCAGCACGGACAACCCGTTGCAAACAATAGCAAATTAAAATCTCTTAATGTTTTTCTTGATTCCGAAAAAAATATTAAGAGTTGGAGGCAGAATTGACAAAAATATCACTCTGTCCTATGATACTAAACACAGAAATTACTCATGGAAAAGTCGCATTACTTACAACAAGAGCAGAAATCATACCTATAACATTCTTATAAATTTTAGCTCAATCGAATAAAACGCTATTGTGTTCACTCACACACAAATATACTCACATACATACAACACTATAAAAATTAAAAAAATTGATTCAGGAGAACTCAAAATATACACAAAAATATCCTAGTCAAAGTTTTTCATGATTACAATATTTTCCTTGCATTATTTGTTCGGGAAAAACAACAACAACAATATATATATATATATATATATAACATAAAATTACAGAAAACAATAAACTGTATAACATATCTTAAAACAAATAAAAATAACACATGCATTTTTATTACGCACAAATACTCCATTGGGAAATCTATTTTCATTTCATAAATTTAATTACAGTGAAACTTGTTTAATTCGAAATTCTGGATAATTCGAACTTTTTACTCGGTCCCTTGAATTTTGTATTAAAATAATGTTAAAAAATCATGGATAATTCGAATTCTGTTTTGGATAATTCGAATTTTTTGTACGTTTACCTTTAAAATATTACTATAAAATTCATTCCCGAGATTTTTCTCAGCTGATATATTTTAACAGTCTTTCAAAAGAAGGATAAGGAAATACAAGCCCCTAACTAGTGCATCAGAAGATATGGTGCATATACATGAACTTCGAGGGTTTTTTTAATTGAAAGTCATGGCTAATGAAGAAGGTTCTATTTTTGTATCAAGTCATATGCTATGACACAAAGATTGTACTTAAATAAGAATTTAAAAATATCTGACTATTTTAAAAAAAGTGTTGAATAATTAAGCTCGTAAAAAATATTGATTTAATGAGAGGGGGATGTAGCAGTATTCTTAGATATAAAGTTTATGTGTTAAATCTTTGATCATAGAATTTTAATTTTTTAATTTATCTCTATAATTTATCTCTAAATAGTATATGTAATTCGAATTTTTGGATATTTCGAATTTTCTTCTGGTCCCTTCAACTTCGAATTATCCAAGTTCTACTGTATTTAATAAAAATAAAATAAAGACGGATATGTTCATATAGTGTTTAAAAAAATCATTTGTAGTAGGATGAAGTGCAACATTGAAAATATAAAACATAGTTGATCTGCATTTTGTTTTGAATCTAAGGACTATGAAGGTTAATTTTTAATTAATTTTTCTCTACTTTCTAGAATAATGAAATCAACATCATTTTCCAGATGCTCAAATGCATTTTTTCCCTTTTATTTTAATTATTTATTTATTTTGAAAATAGTTGGATTAACATTTATGTTCCGTTGATAGGGGCACACAAAAAGATTCGGATACATTACGGGATATTAACAGAAATTGATACAAACAAACTTTAGCAGTACTATCCATTTTTAATACTTACCTATATTGTATCATAATTATTTACACTTTCAGTTTCACTTTCTGTCTCTGTGTGTGGCCTTCTGTCAGTCTGCAATAATGTATTTCTGTTCACAAGTAATTGTCAGTCTCCTAAGTGAGCCCTAGTTTTGTCAACTGATTTTTAACAGAACAGATTGGACCATAGATGGAAAAAATAAAATAAAAAATAAAATAATAAACGACACGGATTGGTCCCTGGCCGAAATTTTGATTGTTATTCTGAACCGGAACGTGTAAGGAAAGCTTTCTGCTCGTGCAGACCTCTAAAGAAGTGTGCAAATGCCCCTACTTGTCTACGTCCTGAATTGTATGTATGCAAAATATTCACTTTAAGGGCAGAAAATGTTTTTTGGCTGTGTTTCATTTTCCAGAATTCTTGTTTCATCAATTAAAAAGCAGCGTCCGGTTCAGTTGTGATGTGGCACTATTGTATGAAGAACACAAAATTTACTGAAATCACTTAATCGCTTTCCACTAAAGGCCCAGAAAACCTTTACAAAACTAAGAAAGTGAAGCTGCTATCACAAAGATAATTTCCTCCCGGTCTATCCGAATGAAGAGAATTTAAAGAGAAAAAGAAGACTTTAAAAATGATATGAGTTTCATTTCTGGAATTTGAGTTGAAATTGAGGATTGGGGGGTGGGGGGCGGGGGGTTACATAAGATTTTATTTACAAATTCACCTTTCAAAAAAAAAGTTTTTAAAAAAGTTTTTATCGAAAGTCTTTTGCAGAAAATTTTTTAGCATTAATCAAAACTAAAAAAAAAAAAACCCTCTGCAATTTTAATGTCTCCGAATAATGTCCACTCAAATAATGTCTCCGAAAATTTATGCATCAAAAACATAACTCAAAATTCCTCCCTTCCTTTTATGGATATAAAATGCTTAATTTTAAGCTCTTTTATGCTTTAAGTTATTTTATGCTTTATTTATATTTGTTATTTTACAGTTTTATTCATCTTTTTTACTTTATGCGCGTTTTTTGCAGATTTTTTTTTTTTTTTTTTTTTTTAATTTTGTGTTTGCAGAAAGTTTTTCATTTTATCCACCTCTGATCAATTGAGGGATATAGATCTTTAACATCAAAACTAACCCTTATGTCGGTACTGAGAATTTCAATATTATGCAGTTTTTGAAAAGCTTCAGTAGAGTTTAAACTTATTTCAGAATGGGGAAGGAGGGATTTGTAAATATCTTTCATATAAAGTTCTAAATCATACGTGGGGGCTTCAGTTTTATTAACAATTGGTCTTAAGGTAGGAGGATTTTTATGATCTTTGTATTTACTACGAGTGATAATAGGGACAAAATTGCAAATTTTTGGAGGTAAATTGTTAGGCTAGGAACCAGACTGAACATGCGATTTTGTTTTTCAGGTTAGTTTTTTGAGGGGGCTAAATTTAATAATAGTTGTATCCATTTTATTGATGTTTCATGCATTATATTGTTATAACCTTCCCAATCCATAATTGTGATATGACCCGTTTTGTCTGTCATTAAATACACAACATTTCTGGTATTTTTATTTTTTTGGAGGCATTTTATAACGACATAATTCGAAACTTTTGAAGAAATGGCATTTCCAAAAGATTTTTGGGCAGTATTTTGAATAGTTTGATGTTTTTGAGGAGGAATATAATCTAAAGCTGTTTCAACATACACAATGGCCTCTTTAATGTCAATATTATTATCAAGAATGAATTTTGAACCCATTTTTAGTAAAGCTTCTTAATATAAGTTAAACTTTTGGTTTGATAGGTTTAGGAAAGGCCTTCAATTAGACCTTATTGAAATGCTAATCTTTTACAATATTTTCATAACCTACAGTAGTCTAGTGGAAGTAAAGAAATATATGCATAATGCTTCAAAATAATGAGCATTTCCTCACCTTTTTTTAAAGTAAAAAATCTTGATTTTTAGTAAAAAAATTTTGAAGTGTTCCAAGTGTTAGGAAAGAGGGCTATACTTAAAACTGTCATGAAACAAAGTATACATTACTAGAAAATCAAGAAAATAATAAATGAATCTTCAAAATTATTATACTGAATAAAATTTGAAAATCTATTACAATTTATTCAACTGATGATTTTAAATAAATTAAATAAAATCAGAAAAGCTATTGAATAAGTAAATAAATTTATATACATCATCAAATAAGAATGTTTAAAGAAAAAAATAAACAGTACCACTAAAATTTTTTTCATCATTAAATTTTTTTATTTACAGAAATGTAAAATGTACACATTCTCTTATATTTTTAATTTAAGGTTTCAAGTAAGTTTTTGATTTCTTTATATCGATCTTTAGCACATTTTATACTACTGTACATATCTTCCTCTTTCAACATACCTGATGAATGGATTACTACAGAATTATCTCCTTTTACAAAAACTGTCATAGTACCATTAGCTAAATTTTCTTCTTCCTCAGATGGATCTGCTACCATTTGATTTTCTAAACAAGCAAAGGTTGCAGGAAGAACAAAACAATTCAAATTTATAGGCAGAAATTCATTTGTAATTTCAATTTTTTTCTCATCTACAACAACATGAACCTTAGGTAATTTTGTGTTCTTTAATGCCGCCATCATCGCTAATAAGCTTGCGTCTAAAATATTCCCATCATAATTCAAACATATAATTTCAACGATTAAGCACCATGCCAATTGGCTTTCTGATATACATAAAGTTGACAAGTCAATAAAATTAGAATTTAATAACAGATCCATAATCATACTTGAATATGCTTGTGCTTCCTCTCCAGGGGGTCCTGGTTGAAATTTACTAGAACATACAGAAGTCAAAGTTACATTAGGCACAAGAAAACCTTTGTTGGGTTCTTCAACAGTTGGATTACATAAATCAGCTTTTATTCCACATAAAACTGAAGTATTATTCAGTCGAACAAAGGCTGAGCCATAAGCCGTTCCAATTACTCCAATATTAATAAGAATGGAACGGAATTCTTTTAGCTCTCTGCCATCAGGACGAATATTGTTTTCCAAATGAGTGCGCATGTACTTTTCAGGTTGAAAAAGCTTTAATTCAACTGCTTTAACTAAGTCAGAATCGCTAAAATAAATATATAAAATAAAGTGTATCAGTTACAAAGTAATAAAAATATTTTTTATTTTTTTTTATGTAGCAGAACTTTATAAAAAAGCAAATAATTTTACACTTGAATATTATAAAAACGTAGTTTTTTAATTTAATCAACTTGTAATAAGTCTATTTGTATACACCTCTTATACACTTATGAGAATTTTATATTTTATAATACATATATTATTGCCAATTGATTTATTGATAAAAATCATTAAATCTAGTAAAAAAAAAAAAAAAAAAAAAAATATATATATATAATTATAACAATTAAATAATAATAATAATAATAATGCACAAAAAGTACTATATTTGCATTTTTCATATTTTTTCAAATTTAAATTTTTAAGTTTTATTAAATATCTTATTTAAAAAAAAATTATATAATAAAAAAAGTATCAAAAGCCAAACCTTCTCCAGAATATATAAATATATACAACTGATACATTTTCTTTTTTGATGTATTTTTCCAATACACAAATGCAGTGATTACATTTGCACAGGGAATCTCTGTAATTTTACTAAAGTTTATTGTTATATAGATTATTATATACCAGAGGCTCATGAACAGAAAATAGGTAAGGAGCTGAAAGATAACATTTAAGTAGTTTTAATGTATAATTTTAACTAAAAAATAACTAAAAATACGCATTTTATTTAAATTTATACTCTATAAATGAATACAGTGCAAAATGTTAGGCGAATTGCTTCTTCACCTATTTTTGGTTAATGAATCGTCGCTGAGCTATACACATATATTTATTTTTGTGTATGTATGTGGCAGTAACAATAAGAATATACTAAGTAAATTATAATAAAATTAAGTGAAGATAAATTCAATGAAGGAATTAGTTTCAATCAATTAAGTAAATGAGTCTGAGTACTAAAACTTCAAAAAGCAACTACAGAGGAAGTAAAAAAATCTATGCTTACAAAACTAATGCAGTTTATTTTGAAAGTTTTCTATGCAGCCAAATCTTTAATAAGTTGTCAAAACTATTCATAAAGAAAATCTGCAGTTATAATTTTATAATCATGCTCACATGGCATATAAACAATTTCAATTTCTGTAATGAACTCAGTTACAATTAACTACAAGCTATTGTGTACACAACCAAGCAGTGTAAAACTAGAGAAATCAAATAGCAAGTCATATTTCATTGACATCATGTCAAGAAAAGGGTTGAGTTCGGTGGATTTTTACATTGCACTAGGGTAGGGCAAAGCAATGTTAATTAGCAATGATCTGGGATTCACCCCTAAGGCTATCTGCATGTCGGATAGAAAAATATTGGTACTGAAAAGAATCTAAAAATTATGATGCAAGATAAATGTTATTTCATTTCCTCTATTTTTTTTACATGAATTTTTATATTAAAATAATATATTCTTTAAATAACAAATATTATAGCTTTGAAGTCCCAAACATTTTTCTACTATAGGCCCAGGCCTTGTGGGTCTATTCATTAATCAGGGCGTGCGCTATGTTTCAAATATCAGGTCATTTTTGCTTATTCTATATTGTGTCGGTAGCACCTCTGAATAAACATACAAACGTATAATGAAAAATAAAAAGGAATCAATCAGTTTTTTAGTGAAAAGTATCAAGTACAGTCGTCCCCACTTAATCGGGTAACAGATAATTGAATACCCCGCCTATTCGAATAAAATTCGTTAGAATCAAACTCAGTCTCAAAAGGTCAATGTTAAATTTCCCCATTTAAAACAAATATTTTTCACATACCGTCCCCGGTTATTCAAATAAAGTTTGAACAATCTTCCTTATTGAAAATGTGCTTTTAATCGAAAAATACCAGATTCTCTTTCCTAAAAGTAATTAAAAATTCTTCATTGTTATTGAAAAAAGCAAAATTTGTAAAATTCAAAATGTCGAATGTGAAATACGAGATGATGAAAAAGTAATTAATGATTTTGAGCACAGTGAAATTTGGGATTTTGAAGACTTTGGGATAGGCGATTTTGGACAGCAGAAATTCACTCAGAGCTTGTGCAATTTAAAGAATTGGATGGAAATGAGACGACAGAAGACAACAAAGAAGTTTTTACATCTTCCTCGCAAGAAAAAGATGAAAATGAAAGCAATGATGAGCCGATCAATTCATTCCCACCTCTGAAACAAATAAATGAGTCATACGTTATAATTAGCTGACATTTTGAGGCTTTTTCAGGTGACTATAATCAACTTTATAAATTAGAAAAAGAATTGTAGAAATATTCAACATCCGTGAAAACGCAATCAACTATCACAGCTTTCTTCCAGACAAAGTAATACACATAAATTTAATTTGCTAAATTAAATATCTTAGGTTTTATAAAATTTGTATTTTGTATTTTATATTTTTCTTTTTTCAATTTTAATAGTAGTATTCAGGGCTCGCGTTGGTGCACTATAGTGCACCATTGTCCCCAATTTTAATGAAAGGGGCGCAGAAATTTTGAAATCGCGGGTCCCAAGGACCCGTAATCAAGTATTGGATTCAGGAACTTTTTCAGAAACAAAATCACCACTACTACTTAAAGAGAGAAAAAAAGAGAGAGAGAGAGCTTATGTATGAAATATTCTAAACAAAATTAATTTAAAATACAAATTACTCTTATTTAATGATAGAGTTGACATGTATATTAAATAATCCATCTAAAGCATTAACTTTTATTATTTAAAAAAAAAAAAAAAAAAAAAAGGAGGAGGAAAAGAATTTTTAGATTATTCAGCTAAATAACATGCACAAAAGGTAAGTTTTTCTTTATATATATTCTATTGTTAGTGAGTTGTGCTTTATAATTCAAGGAAAATTAATAAAAATCAAAATCAAAAATCTGGAAAATTCCAAAATCCTGAATATTTCCGATTCTGCTGGTCCTAGATAATGGGTCCTATACTTTTTTTTTTTTTTTTACCTGCTAAATCTTTAATTTTTTTTTTTTTTTTTTTAAGATTATTTTTATTAATCTTGTTTGAAGTCTATTGCTAGTCAAAATAATCATAATTTTTACTTCTTTAAAACCTCTTTCAATTGCATTAAACAATTTTCTTTGCACTTTTTATTAATTTAATTTAGTAATGTGCTGTTTTAACTACATAATCAAATGCAAGTTTAACAAAGGTAAATGCTGATTTCATATGATAAAAAATAAGTTAGAAAGTTTTTATTTACTTATTTTTTTTTTAAATGCAATGTTTCAAAATGTAAAAAGGAATCGTCAGAACCTTTTTGTGTTTGTGAAAAATATTAGCAGTTACAAGTCCCCCCCCCCCCCCCAAAAAAAAAAAGTTTTTTCGAGGGGGAAAAAAAAGGTGTCCCCAATTTTCGAAAACTTGACCCACATTTTTCATAGTGATGGGGTCTTAGGACCCCACTTTTCAAAAGGTCAGCGCAAGCCCTGAGTATTATTTTCTTATTATTATGCTACAATGTGTTACTAAACCATACTGTTGTATATTTGTTTCCCCAGATATTCGAATACCCCGTTTAATCGAATACAACTTGTCGGTAATATCAATATTCCTTTAAGCGGGGATGACAGTATTTATATAGAATTATACAGCTTAAATATAATGTGAATTTACCAAATAACAAGAATTATATAATGCACAGAAAAATCATACAACAAAATAACACAAATGCTTTCACAGTTATTGATCACAGCTAATGAAGTTACATTTCTCACAAAGAAATTTTTATGAAAGAAGCTGCCTATGCTAAGAAAATGCAATGAGACACAAATGAATTTAATTTGTTAAAAAAAAAAAAAGCAGATTATTTAGTTAAATTGATATCTATTACTGGCATGTAATAAATGACTATGAAAGATGCACAGATAATTTACTTTAGAAACACTAAAATCAATAATACTAAAAATTATAGTTTTCTTACTCTATTTCCAGATCATCAGAGTTCTGAGAGTCCAATGTCTTCTGAATATGTTGTTTTAAATAATTCTTTATATAAGTATAAATTATCTGGCATTTGCGATGCAAAATTTTTAAAGCCTACAGAGAAATAAAAAAAAGTATATAATTAGTACCTAAAGTAAAATAGTACATAAACATGTAGCAGTGCCGATGCTATAATCAAAGAGCCTCCTAGTGACCCTGTTTAATTACCAAGAGCTGAACATAACAGAGAGACTGTTATACTGCCAACAGCAGAAACATTTTCTGTCGCTGTCTGCAGCAAAATGAAATTTGTCTGTAAGCCAGGAATGACAAACACTCACAAATATTATCAGCAATTCATAAATACTGTGAAACCCAAATCTATCGTTCTGGCATTGATCGTTTTATTTCTATGGTCTCTGCACAAATTGTATTTAAATAATGTTAATGAAACCTGCAAGTGTACCATGTTACAGGCATGAGAGTGCAGAAAATTAAAAAAAGAGGAAACACACGTGTTCATAAAATTAATTTAAAAAGAAAAATAACGTGCACGGGGAAATCTATACAAATGTACGTTCATAAAATTTATTTCAAATGAAAAATAATGCTCACAGGAAAAATCTATACAAAATATTTTAAAAGTGACAAATTAAACTAAAAGAATAATGCCCATCAACACAATAAAACACGTTAAAAAAAAAAAAAAAAAAAAAAAAAAAAACGTTAGCTAGCAATCAACATTTAATCATTGGCTGGTGGTAGAAAATGGGAAAGAAGGGAGGGGGAGGGGGGGGGGGGGAAGTAGTTCATGAGAGAAATATTAAACACAATTCTACTTCTTTATGGGTTCTAGAATATCATAAAGTAAGTTTAAAATTGTTATTGTGGATGGATAAATATTCAAAAATAAAAGGTTTCCTGCAGAATATTTGATCGGCAATGGTTAGAGATGAAAAGGGGGGGGGGGGGGAGGGGAGAAGGGACAGGACAAAAAAAATTACATGAGTGGAAAATATTGAATAATTCTGTTCTTTTATATGTTATAGAATCTGATAAAGCATGTTTAAAAGGAATATTGACATTTATATTTTGGATGGAAAAAGATTGAGAATCTAAAGTTTTTCGTCGAGTGTTTTGAACACTGATCGTTATTGGAATTTGATTTTAACAAAATAAAAAACCGAGGAATTCACGAAAATCGCAAAAAAGTGGAAAATTCTCATGCCTGATGTTACAAAAAGTTGTTTTCCCGCATTCATCACTGCAAAAATTTTCTCCTGGCCTTGTAAAAATTTTCTCCTGAAAGTCAAGTGGTTCAATATGCCATACAAACTGGAATTACTCTCTTCATCCTAAAATAACTCTTTTCCCCATTTCCATGAAAGATCAAAATTGTGATGCCATGTATTCATTTTGTAATTTTAGCATGGTAGGAAGTAACCTCTTTAGTAATCCAGAAAATTGTTTCATGAAATGCGGTTATGTGCAAAAAAATGATAAAGAATACCAAACGAAAAAGGCAAGAAAATGATAATAATGATGCTGATAACACAGATGAAGAGTGATTGCATGTAGCAGAGGATGCGTCTGGTACAAAATTTAGTTATAATATTTGCATTAATCAAGACGTTGTGACATGCGGTATCCTGAAACATCGAAAAAATGTGTGATTTAAAAAAAAATGAAATTAACAGTGAAGAAACAGAGGATAATTTTCACGCCGATGACTCAATTATGGTATTTAAAAATGCACGAACTTTTATATAAGCACATGAAATTACAGAAAAGGACCAGAAAAATGTTGTAAATCTGGAAAAATTCTTGTTTAATTTATAAAAGAAACAAAAAACCCAACATAAAATTTTTGATTTTTAAAAACAAATTTTACTTAGTGTTCTACAACATTGATTTATTCCTTTGACAGTTTCAAAAGTAACAAATTAGTTTTTATTAGTAGTATACTGTATACATTGTTTGTGTTAATCCACAAACTTTGTTTCTTCGTATTTTAACTTTAACCCGCATTCGTCGTCTTTTTTTTTTTTTCCACACACCTCGTGAAAAACGATGGATTGAGGTTCTACCGTACATGAAATTTGCATCTATAAAACAAATAAGTTAAGAATATGCAACAAGTGCAGTGATCTAGAGACATAATGTAAATTATATTTTTATTTTTAAACCTGACACTTCTTTTCATAGATGTAAAATTAATCTGCAGAGCTTTCAATAATCTGCAGTACTTGCTTGCCGTGCTGTACTGTTTCTGCTACAGGGCTGAATACTAATTATAATTAATAGCAAAGTAAAGCAATCATATTAAAATCTATATAAATAAAGAAATTTTATATTATTTATTTTTATTTTATTTATTTATTTATTGGAGGGGGGGGGGGATTTTAGGTCACTAATTTGAATGTGATGTAAAATGCCTGCGAAAGTATGCTTAGAAAATGCTAATTTATATGATAATAAATATACTATTACAGAATACATGTAATTATAAAAATCTATTGAAATAAAATTCTAAAAATTAAAGTGATTATACATACTTTAGAATGAAAGGATAGCTCTAAACTCCCAGTATTATTTAAATATATAACTTGTTCATGGAATGCTGGCATCATGCATAAAATAACTTTTGCATATTCAGGAGACTGAAAAAAAATTATATTTGTATTAGTTACAAGATTTGCTATGATAATTTCTTTTGAATATGAAAGTAAATGGACAGTTCATTAAATAGAAAATATACTACTTTTATGTATAAAATATAAAAGAAAAAAAAAATTTTTTTTCTTCATTTTTTATTGTGAACAGCACCCTCATACAGGGTTTAATCTAGCTTTTTAAAAATGGTACCCCATTTGTGAATTCATAAAATAGTTTGTGAAAAAAATCAAATAAGTTAGTGAAAATTAATAATGCTTCAGAACTCAGAACAATTAATCAAAATGTGCAAAGCAGTTTTTTAAATTTTAAATTACATTTAAAAAATAAAACGGAGCAGTTGTAAAATATATATGTAGTTGAGCTATTTCTTCTGTGTAAGATAAGGTGTTTACTTAGATATTTACCACTATCTCCAATAAACATACAAACTGAGGGTATTTTTAAGTGTTCGATGCAGCAAAGCTGATAAAAAATTGTATTGTGCTGCTATATTGCTGAGAATTGACTTTGTGAAGGTGCCTCTTTGCTGTAAGTTGATTTTGGGAAGGTTCCTATTTGCTAAAAGTTGATTTTGTGAAGGTACCTCACTGCCAAAAGTTGACTTTGTGAAAGTGCCTCAGTGCGGCACTAAATTTGTTCTGGATTAACCTCTGCCTCATATAAAAGAATCACTATTGGAATGAATAATAAATAGAAATAATAATGTGTATCATAATGAAAATAAGAATAATAATGTGTATTTAAATTATTATTTAATTAATAAGCTTAAAATTATTCTGCACAGACAATCATAAGATATTAGCTTTAATACACTGGCTTAAAAAGTAAAAAAAAAAATAAAACAAAATTATAATCCCAAGAACTTTATTAAATGTAATCTATTAAATGTAATTGACAGAAATGCTTTTCAAATTATGTTATATGCATAAATCACTATAGTAGTTGGTTGTGGTCTTAATATACACTTTTTTTTCTTTTGTTTCATTACCAAAGAATTTAAGCTTAAATAATGAAACAAAATAAAAATTTAAGTAAAAAATCATTTTTTAAGATTAGAAGCTTTTTATTGTGAAGCCCTAAAAAGCATAAAATAAAAAATTATTGAGATTATTGCTATAAAGAAATGAATGTTTTAACACTAATGAAATTTTAGAGAAAAATATAAATATTTCCCTTTTGCAAGAGATTAAAATTTTTAAATAATCAAAATGTTTTAAAAAGCATTCGAGACCAATATTCTTAGTTATTAGATTTTTGTAAAATTATTCATTAAGCCATAAATTTCAAAGGTCTCAAAAGCTTTTTAAAATATTTTGAATATTTAAAAATTTTCATCTCTTGCAAAAGGGAAGAATTGAGTTTTGATGTAATTTTGAAATTGGAAAGAAGCATTTTTAAAACAAATGGTGTTTTCAAATTATTCATTTCCATAATTTTGGTTTTCAAAAGCATCCAAAAATTTTTTACATAATTTTGCAGTTAATTTTTATTGTAGTATTACTAATTTTTAGAATATAATTGATGTTTTCATTATTCTCTACATTTAATATCCCTTTTGCCTTTCCACTGTTAATCTTTACAAGGAACATTCGATAAATTTTCTTCACACTACCTGAATTTGAGAAAATCTATTTGTTTGAAGTGATTTCTGATGGTTCCTTAAGAAATTTCTTACCAAACAGCTTATGTGGTTTGGATTACAATTAAAAGGCTAACATCAAACTGCATCTCATTTTACCAATGAAGTAAAATTAGTTGGATTCTCTCTCCCTCTGTCTTTTTCTTTTTTTATTTATTTAAGTAAGGATCACATCTTAAACTATAAACTGAAGGAAGTACAGTTGTTTACTGACTCGTTATATAAAGAGTGTTGTCTTTTCCTAGTCGTGATATCAAATATGAAATAACATTATCTTAATTGGAAGTTGATCAGGACTTTTCAAAAAGTCACTATATCGTGTTGGGTCGTTATAACACAAGGTCGTTATAACGCGAGTCGACTGTATATATATTATCTGTATATTAAAAATATAAAATAATTCTCATGATATTAATGAGATGAAATAATTCTTATATAAACTTAACTGAATCAAAATATGACAGTTAATACTATAACAGCAATGCTGCTTACGCACAGTAGTACGTGCAAAAAATCAAAGTCAGGACGAGAAAAATTTACTGTGGCAGGTCCCAAGGGATGCATAATCTTCATTCTTAATAAAAAAGAAAACTTTGAACTGGAAGAAAACAAGCAAACTTTAAAATATATTCCATTTAATTTTAAAGAAAAGCATACTAATTAGTAAACATTTAAAAATACCTTACAAAAACTTTTCATTTTAATTTGGCTGATTAATTTCGGTCACGCCGTGACCATCTTCAGAGCCAAGACTAAACGTTGACGTTCTTCTGTTGTTTATCTTGCCGGGGAATGCATTGGCTGCCAAGCTGCAGGGATGATTGAGTG
Source organism: Salticus scenicus (assembly GCA_963930645.1). Taxonomy (NCBI): domain Eukaryota; kingdom Metazoa; phylum Arthropoda; class Arachnida; order Araneae; family Salticidae; genus Salticus; species Salticus scenicus. The sequence continues at coordinate 306,174,278 of OZ005648.1, forward strand.
TTCTCTATTGTTTACTGTGTTATCGTTAGTAATAATTTCGAGGGCCTCCCGTTTTAGTGCGTAATTATGGTTATTGTAAGGTGCTATTTTTTTTATGTTAATGGAGTTAATATTTATGGGGTTATTGTTGTGGGTGGCGGAGAAAGCGGTAGAGGATTTTCCTAATTTTAGGTCTGCGCGGTGCTCTTTTTCTCTTTCGGCAATTTTGCGTTTGGTCATCCCAATATAGCAGGCTTCATTCCCATTGATATGTTCAAAGTCAATTTTATATATTCCGGGGGTAGAGTTTTGTGGAATGGGGTCTTTTAGAAGAACGTCAACGTTTAGTCTTGGCTCTGAATTTGGTCACGGTGTGACCGAAATTAATCAGCCAAATTAAAATGAAAAGTTTTTGTAAGGTATTCAACACATCCAAAACGAAAAAGACCCCATTCCACAAAACTCTACCCCAGGAATATATAAAATTGACTTTGAACATATCAATGGGAATAAAGCCTGCTATATTGGGATGACCAAACGCAAAATCGCCGAAAGAGAAAAAGAGCACTGCGCAGACCTAAAATTAGGAAAATCCTCTACCGCTTTCTCCGCCACCCACAACAATAACCCCATAAATATTAACTCCATTAACATAAAAAAAATAGCACCTTACAATAACCATAATTATGCGCTGAAACGGGAGGCCCTCGAAATTATTACTAACGATAACACAGTAAACGATAGAGAACACTCAATCATCCCTGCAGCTTGGCAGCAGATCCTAAAGAATTATGAAGTGAAGCGAAGTGGCAACCAATGCATTCCCCGGCAAGATAAACAACAGAAGAACGTCAACGTTTAGTCTTGGCTCTGAAGATGGTCACGGTATGACCGAAATTAATCAGCCAAATTAAAATGAAAAGTTTTTGTAAGGTATTTTTAAATGTTTACTAATTTAAAATATATTTTTTGTTTAAAGCTGATATTTTCCTTATATTTTTAAAGCATCTAGCTCTGAAGAAAAAAATACTTTAAAACTCCCTTTTACCATAAAGGAAAAAGAACCAATCCTATATGATAAACACAAATGAGTAGCCGGCACGAAATCAAAAACAAAGTTCCGATGCGAAAGGATTATCAGTAAAAAGTGTACAATACACCGAATCGTATCACCGTGTAAGGAATCACCAATGGAAGTCTATCAAAGTTTAGCCAAAAACCAAAACATAAATTTTGGAAAATGGTCACAAAATCATTCTTTAAAAAAATCAAAAACATTCCTATCCAATTCCAATATGATAATCACACATGAGTAGCCGGTGCAAAAACAAAAGTTCTGAAACACGAAAACGAAGTTCTGATACGAAAAAGTTATTAGTAAAAAGTACCAATACATAGAATCATATCACCTTGCTGCATTCTAACAAAAGGCTAGATTAGTTTTTGTTTTGTTTCATTGAAACAAAACAAAACTGAATAAAATGGATGAATGAATGTAATTACAGGAACATGACATTATGTCTGTATTAAGATTCAAGAAATTTTATTATTAAGAAAGCTTAAGTATTAAAAAGAAAAAAAGTAATATGTTTGCTGCGTTAAGCAAAAAATAAAAGATTTTTGCTAATGTCAGAATGTTATTATTATAGTAATTTATGTTACAGATAAGTAAGTACACTTCTTATACTTTTTTTCCTAATGCATTATTAAAGTTATCAGTACAGTTTATTGGTAAGTTATTTTGTGGTTAACGGAGGGTGGGGAACTAGGGGTAGCTTTTCCAGATGTGATATTTCCGTTTTCGGTAGGGGCTGATATCCGGAATCAGGTCAGTCCTGCGACTGCCGGATAATGGATCCTGTACTGTATTTGAAGTAGGAGGTGTAACTAAATTTTGTAATCAATCTACTTATCTCAAAACTCCTCTTTCCTTAAAAAAAAAAAAAAAAAAAAATTTCTTATTTTGCTCTCTTAATGCTGATAATTTCAAGAACTTTTTAAAAATGTTTCCAGTTTAAAATAATAATAATAATTAGCTATTATACTGTATTTTCTCATATTCTTTTTTTTTTTTTTTTTTTTCCTGGTTCCTGAGCATATCGAGCTAAATGTTTTCAGCTGTTTCTTAACAGCAATCACCTCCTGCATAATATTAGTTTTAAAACAATCTCAAAAACAGCTGGTTAAAAATTTATAAAAAACTGTTTTTCATTATTATTATTTTTTTTTTTTTTTTTTTTTTTTTTTTAACGACCCAGATTTTTGGGTCCCAGGGACCCAGAATTCTGAGACTAGTGGCATCACTGTATAAAATAAAAAATTATAGATGTCAATAAAATATTGAGTTTTTCAAAAGTTAAGGATGCAATATAATAAAACATGCCACATATAGCAGGGGAAAAAAATCAACTTTAAAAACAAGAAAAATAATTTTACTGAAACACATAACATATTTGAAGATAATAAAGCAATTATTGCATCAATAACTAATAATAAATAAAACAAACTTTGTATAAACACCATAAATTACAAAACACTATTTTGAAACTTATGGAGCTTATACAAACTTTTTTATTTATTACTTTTCAACACCAGTCCTCCACTGCATTTGTTTACAATTTGCATTGATACACTGAAGAAAACGAATACATTATAAATAAATTTAGTAATTCAATGTAAGTTTAGATACACATACTTACCACCCTATAATTTTCCTCTTCAGCGGTGGGATCAATTAAAACTTGTTCACCAGTATTTACCTAAAACATTCAAAATAATTTGAAATACAAGATAGTTGCATTCTAATGCAAGGTAACTATTGATTAATGATACATAAATCGTTAAATTGCACTGCTTGGAAACAACTGCTTGTCATTCCTCTGTTTAAATCTAGCTCCAAGTGTAATTAAACTACCCTACAGAATTCGCTTATCAATTCTTCTGTTAACTCTTCAAGAAAAATAACTCTGAGGAATACAGCTTCCTTACATTGAATGTCTAGCTACTTAAATAGGTCATATTGGAGTGTCACTTTAAATAATCATTATAACAAACTTCCTTTAAAGTACTTTTCATTTCAACTATTGCACCAAAAGCTCACCGAAGGCCATAACTCCATTAGAATTCGCAACACAACTGAAAAATTTGTAAATTTCATTGCAACCTTCTTCATAACACTCCAATTCTACCTAATACCTTGCTTCAACCAATGAAATCATTTGAACTAAGTAAAGTTTTCTACAACTTTTCACCTTTGACATTTCTATGAAATAGTGCTTGTGAGCAGTGCTGCCAGATTGAGGGAAATTTTTATTTAATAGCCATGATTAAATTTTAATTGAAAAGGTTTTTTAATTCTTTTGAAGAAATTTTCGATGAGATTAGGTAACTGTTGCAAATAAAAATTAACGGTGGCTATTGAATAAAAATTTCCCTCAAATCTGGCAGCACTGCTTGTGAGTGCTTACAAGTCTAGAAGGCAGTTAATTTACATATAAATAAAGCATACACTAAGGCTGGAGTGCAGAATATGACTAAATGCCCGAACAAGGTTGAGGGAAAATTTTTACTGACTGGAGAAATTTTCGAGAGAGATTTCTTAAGAGAAAATAAAAATGTAAGTCTAAAATAATAATTTGCTACTTTGCAATTCTTAAATAAATATACATACACTGCATTTTTGTATTTACAGTGTATACTTCTTCTCTTAAACTCTTATTACACAGAATAAATGGCTTTGTATAACAAAATGGATTTTTGCATTATTAAAGGAAATTTAGATTGTGTTTGGGGGGAAATTTCTAAAATGTAAACATCGTCTGTACCCCAGCTTGTGAGCTGCAATAAACAAATAAGAATGAATTGAGACTATATTAAATTGATAAATAAATATGAAAAACATAAAAATGTGAAATGTATTAATGATGATTTACTGCATTAGGATTGATTTTCATGGCATTGATGTTACTTCCTTTTTCATAGAAACTCAAAGTTTTGAAAGCAGTGGCTGATCTGAATCTTACATCCATAATTTTATCATTAAAGCAACTAATTTTTAATTGCCAAAACTATTGAGAAACTCAACTTTATTATTCAGAATTAACAATAATACTTACAAGCGTACATCCAACAGGCAAATCATACATTTCAATACCAGCATTAGACAATGCAACTCCAGCACAAATTATTGCTGCACTTATCGCTAAAACAAAGTAATGTACAAAATTATTTCAGCTGTAAACACTACATAAAGAAAGCAAATCAATAAAAAATTATTCACCTGCACCATCATTTTCCAAAATTATAATATGTATATCAAGTCTTGCCTTGGGAAAACTTTCCTACAAAGTAATATTCAAATAAAATTAAAATAATTAAAAAGAAAAAAAAAAAAAAAAAAAGGTTGTCATATATAAATAAATTATAAAACATTTGCCAAAATTGATTTATTAGTATGAGAGGACTATTTCTTTCAATCTGGCATTTTGCGTCGTAACCAATATATAGCATTCCAATTTGAAAACACCTTTGTAATTTTGCGCAAGTCGATATTTATAGTCACAATTTGAACTAACACTTTTTTAGTGGTGGGAATATGATTTTACTAACAGCACACTATTTCGCTGCGTATTTTTGAATAGCAAAGTTGTAGTTGCTGTTTTTAAAATACCATTGTAAATTCGTTTTTTATTTTAATCTTGCTTACGATTTTCGAGATTTTAAATTCCAGTGAGAGTGATTAAATGTAGTAGTTTTTTCTACATCTAGAAGTTTGTGGAATTCATACCGAAACAAATTTTCATAAATAATTCAACGATACATTTCTTTACTCATATTCCATTATTTGAATAAAAAACACAAATTTTTAAATATTCTTTTTTTCATTTTTGGCTCATTTCCAAATGTTAATTATAATTAACTCCTTAGGTACGGATTTATTTGAGAAAATATTTGCATGTGGAACGGATATAATTTTTGGTTGCTTGGAGTAGTATGTAAAAACAGTACATTTTACGTAAGAATTTATTTATTTCTAAAATATTGATGACATATGTAGTATTAAAGATGTCTTCAAGTAATTAGAATTGCAAAACAAAAATAAAAAACAAAAATAGGGAATGACGTGTCTCAGACGTCAAATGTACCCAAGGGGTTAACATGTCTTTTTATTAGTACGACAGGACTATTTCTTTCAGTCTGGCATTTTGCGTCGTTGCCAATTTATAGTGTTTAACTTCAAAAATCCCTTCCAATATCCAGTTCTACCATTTAATTTCTTTCTCTATCTTAAAATTATTTGTGAAATCTGTAAAAACCTCTATATGTATTTTTTTCTCTTCCCATCGGTGAGGATCAAATGCACAACCTTCAGGCGCGTAGCTCTGTACTCTGACCACACAGCCAATGGTTCTTGGCTAAATATTTCTGAATATTTTTATTTAGATTAGTGTTTTCCAGTATTTTTAGTATGACAAGACTATTTCTTTCAATCTGCTATTTTGCGTAGTTACCAATTTACAGTGTTCCACTTCAAAAATACCTTCTAATATCCAGTTTTATTATTTAATTCTCTAATACTCTTACTCCAAGGCTGTAGCCATAATTTTTTTTTTTTTTTTTTTTTTTTTTTTTTGGGGGGGGGGGGAGGGTGCTAACACATTTGTAATACAATACAAGGTCATCGATTATGATATAATAATGTACACATGCATACCCAAAGAAAAGAATGTACGCATACACAAACAAGGGCCTGATTAACACAAGGGCAAACGAAGCACATGGTGCCACGGGCCCTGAGTAGCAAAGGGCCTTAAACTGGTCCTGAAAATGACCTTTTGCCTCTAAAAATGACAGAAATGGTATCATAAAATGCAAAATTCTGTGATTTTAGTTTCATATATACAAGTATATATATATGTACTTTTGCTGATTCATGCATGGTACGAATGGTGGGGGCAGGAGTGTACAAAAGTGTGTTTACCCCGGGCCTCACACGAAGTTAATCAGGCCCTACACAAACAGACCCTGATTAACTTCATGCGAGGCCCCCTGCTATTCAGGTCACATGTTCTACATGCCCCTACTTTAATCAGGCTTTGCACACAAACCTTTCTTCTATATTTTCTTATACAAATTTACTCAATACCAATCATTTTATTAAAACTAATTTCCATGATGAATGCAAATGATTTGTTTCTAATAAAATGTGTATCTCCCGTAAATTTGTTTCTCCCATATATGTAACACTTAATGTCCAAAGAAAGTCAATTTACGTTCACTAACGATATCGTAAAAAATGCTTTTTTTCCCCCTTTTGTTAAAAATGGAAAACTTAGATTCAAATTATCATAGATAAATAGTTCAACTATTCCTCTTGAAGATATTGACGATTTCTTTTAAAAGATACTCATATTGAATATTTGTCCCCCTCGGGGTGGGGTGGAGAACTTTACCCCCAGCGGAGAAGCATTGCCCTATGTATCCAAATTTTTTTGTCCACTTAATTATTACTATAATGAATAATTCTTTTTAATTTTATAATGATTTGTTAAAAATAATTCTTATTGTGTACATTTATAAGAAATTTTGTTCTATACCGCCAAGTTAAAAACTGAAAAAAATCCAGACGGCAACGTCACCTGTTGCACGATTTTCATGAAAAAGTAATAGGCACTAATTTATGTCATGGTGCAGCTGTATATAAATTTATATGTAATTCTGTGCAGTGCAGTAGATTCTGAGATACAACTGGAACAAAATTTTTGTCATACACAGATAGACATTTTCTAAAAATGGTTAAATTGTGTTCTGGAGATCTCAAAACACGTAAATCTATCAAAAACCGGAAATCAAAATTTTATAAAATCAAAGGTAATATAAACATTTTTATAAAAAGATTTGTGTCTGACTTATCCATGGTTTTCTCCAAAACTTGCATAATTCCGGGCTATATAACATTAAAAATCCTTAGTATGAAATGTGAGCGGAAATTGGAATTCGAAACTCTGCAAAATATAAAAGAATAAAGGAGCTCTGAGTTTTCAGTTGTTTTCTCCGAAACTCCCGTTCGTTTTCTACATTTTTGCCCCTTCACCCCATCCCCCTTTCCTTCCCTCCTACACTTGAAAATATCCGCAGTCGATTTATCTTGCCTTTAAACCTAATAATACCAATTTCAAATGCTATAACTCTTTCTTTTTTAATTTTTACCTCTTTCCCCCGCCCCTCTCAAGCCCTTCCTGATAATTCTACACTTTCAAAAATATTCACAATCGAATTATCGCCAAATTATTAAAACCAAATACTGCGAAATTTCAACGGCATATCTCAATTTAAAATACTGCAAAATATAAAAGAAAACTTAATCTTTTCCCAATTAAAATGTAATTTTTCTATTTATTCACATATTTTCATGAAAATTTAACAGTAGCTTTATAATATGCTGTCTAGACCAAATACTAATTTAAATGTAACGTGAATGAAAATTTGAAAAAGTTTGAAAATTGCAATCCCCCCCCCCCTCCCGCTATAAAGCATGTGATATCTTAATTGGTTACAAACATTGCCTTTTCATCGCAGACAGTCGTCCGGAAGTTGAAATGATGTTCCCAACTAAATTTCCTAATTTAGTTAACCTCTTGAACTGAAATGACGAGTCCAGTTCGTCATGAATTTCCCCGATACTAATTATGTTCTTATATGTATATATAACAATAAACATTCATATAAATGTGTGAAACAAATATTATTTTTAATAATAACAAATTATTTGAACAACAAAACTGTAAGTTTCTATATCAATCCCTCCTCTTAAAACTAAGAAAATTAAATTTTCTGCATGAGCAGTGCTGACTGAAAATAAGTTGCAGTTCAAGGGGTTAATTTTAAGAAATCTAATTGTTGTATCGATAAGTCGCTTGCACTATTAGATTTGGAAAAATCACCCCTTTCATTTGGTACCGAATTCATAACGATCAGACTGATATTTCTAATTTATTTTCTACTTTTTCTGCTTTCAACTCCATTAAAATATCTATTTTTATGCAATCGTGGTGAATTCTCAGTCATTGAGATTGCTTTTTGATTAGACATAGGTCGGCATTTTAATTAATATCTCTACAACTAATTAAAATTTTTAAATTTGTTTTTCACTATCCCCTCGGGAAGGCTTCTGAGCACCCATATGTCAAATTTTGTACTTCTGCATTCAGTAGGGGCTTAATGTACAGATGCTCAGACAGACAAACATCTTCTTTTATTATTATAGTTTAAAGCATTTTTTTTTTTCCAGGTATTCATGAAAGTGCATATATAGTTTAGTATTATCTATGAAATACATACATATATATATTTATAATATGGTAAAAATAAAATTCTTCCCTGTGTTAGAGTAACTATCATTTACTTAGTTTGTAAATGTGAAACACTCAAATTAAAATAACAGTTGTACAAATCATAAATAGTTACAGACATGTGAAAATTGTAAGAATAACTGTGAATTCCAAATTTCTTTTTTTATTTCACTATTTTTTTTTAATGCATGCAATTTAAAAAATATAATTTCACTTGTTGATGTAATTTATTTTTTTGTTCTTTAAGAAATGTTTAATGTTTATTAAATATTTCTAAATTGAAATTTCGTGGTCTATGGAGTTGTGCTGCGATTAATATTGTCACTTGATACAGCTGCGTTTGCAGACTCGGTGACTTGGCCAACGAATATTATGTGAGAAATGCCTAGCTGGTTGTCAGCATGGGTAGCTCAGTGGTAGAGCATCCGTGCGTTAAGCGGAGGTGCCCAGGTTCAATTCCCGGCTCTGGTATTTTTCACATAGTTGGTAAAATAAAAAAATATCAACCTTTACACTCCAATTTACTTAAATGAATATTCACGGTTGATGAATTCATGTTTAAATATGTTTAATGAATTTTTAATACTTTCCATCAAACTTTAACACAGTTTATGATGTTAGTTTGCCTGTCAGAATTTTAATTTCAAAATATACTTTTATTATTTTGTAAAACTGATATAGGCTATTCAGGTTTTTCAGATAGCTTGTAGAATGCTTCCGATTAAGAATCACACATATAGTAAAACTAGTTTGTGTACAAAGACTCACAAAATAATTTGGCCATATTGTGGTCTAAAACATGTATTGCACATTTCAACATCTTTATATGTCACAAAGCATACAAAATCAACATACTTGTATAAATGCAATAAAAGATGTTTCCTATAGGAAATGTTGTGATTAATATTAATAATTCCTTTACAGAGCCACACAAAAATATTGATTCATAATGGGAAGTTGCTGGAAATGCATTTTCAATCATGTTATGTGTTTTCTACACCACTTTCCAATGATGTTGAAAAGTATTTATGACTTAATATTTATGATGAGGAGAGTAAATGCAGACAGACAGGCAACACGAGCTGAAGTCATAAACAAAAACTTTGTTAGAAAATGAAAAAATATCTTTTAAACTATTCTTAAAGAATGAAGGGTAAATTATATCAACAAGTGAAATTATTTTTCTAGAGTTATTGCCTGCAATAAAAAATAAATAAAAAAATTTACAATTATTCCAATTTTCATACATTTGTACTATAACAATTCATGAGAGGGGACATCCACAGGGACATTGTCACATGTAGCTTCAGGGGTTAATCCAGAACGAATTTAGTGCCGCTTTGCGGCACTTTCACAAATTCAATTTTCGGCCATGCGGTACCTTCACAAAGTCAATTTTCGCCGATGCGGTACCTTCACAAAATGAATTTTCAGCGATGCGGTACCTTCACAAAATAAATTTTCGGCAAAACGGCACTTTCAAAAAGTCCATTCTTAGTGATATAAAAAAAAAAAAAAAAAAAAAAAAAAATCTCACTTGAAACTTACATTTTCTTTATATTTTTGGAACATCTCGCTCTGAAGAAGAAACAACAAAAATCCTTTGTAACCCTTTTCTGCTGTAAAGAAAAAGAATCAATCCTGTACGAAAAACACACTCGAACACGATCGGTCGGCTCGAAAACAAAAACAGTTCCGAGACGCAAAAGCGTAGTTCCGATTCATATACAAAAAGATTACTAGTAAAAAGTGCCGCATAACCGAATCTCATCATTGAATCACATCACTACAAAACGAATCGCCAATGCGTGCCCTGTATCGAAGCTCAGCGCTCAGCCGAAATTTGGAAAATGGTCGAAAAACCACATTCTTTCAAAAAATAAAAAAGTATTTCTCTGCAATATGATAAACATACACAGGCAACTAGTGCCCCCCCCCCCCCAAAAAAAAAAAAAAAAACTATGTTTCTAGACGAGAAAAGAAAGTTCCGATTCAAAAAGGTTATAGTAAAAAGTGCCGATACTCCGAATCGCATCCTCACGTAATGAATCGCCAACAGAAGCTCTGTTTCAAAGCTTAGCCTCTGTCTTTTCTGCTGCGTTCTAAGTTCATTGGAAGAAATAAAATGGTTGAGGAAATGTGATTACAGTAGTGTGTATATGCAATTCAAGAATTTTTATAAAGGGTCTAACTCCATAAAGAATTTCAGTAAGATTTTACTGTTCTATTGCTTTGCGAAAACATAAAATTTAAAATAAATTATCACATTTTCTTTTGGTTAAATAAATATAATTTTACAGATGATTAAAAAAAGTTGGAAAACTGTCTATAATACAATTTTGACCAGTCCTATCTTGTGTGTGTTTAAGTTTTTACTTTTTTTTTTAAATGCAATTTATTTATACATTTATTCTATCTTTTAACAATTTGACATTTTTTGGTGTTAACCTGTCAACATATATGCAATTTCTCAATTTTCTACTGCAATGAAGTTTTACAAATGAGAAATGAGGTATAAAAGAAGTTAGTAAATGGAGTAAATTAATGCCACAGATACACTATAGCGCGTAAATTACGCAAAAAATATCAAAGGTGGGAAGCTAAATATACTAATATGGTGCCTAGGGGATGCGCAATAAAATTCATCCTCAAACGAAAGAAAGATTTTTTTGTGTGTGTGTGTGTGGGATGAGCGTTCTGTAAAATCGTTCACATGCGTTTAAAAATAGCTTTTGATTTTTTTTTTTTTATGTTGTTTCGATTTTGCGATAACAATTACTTAGATTATAAATGATTTCTGCAAGACAGTTGGACATGGACATTCCACGGTGACTTCCGGAAACGCGTGCTCATTTGTCCAATATTTAATCATAGTAAAAGTATCTATTATATTTAATAATAAAATCACTGAATAAAATAAATAAATAACGCTCAATATTCCGTTATCTCTTGACTTGGCTAAATGATAATAAACACACTCCTTCAAGATCCTAACAGAATCGCTGATCTACTTCTACATAACACGTTGCTCTTTGACCTTGAAGCAGGCCGCATGCAGACTGTGCATCTTTATTTCTTTTGAGAGCTAAGAACTATCTATAAAAGGGATAATATTAAAATTTATTGACATTATACAAAATCATAGAATATTTATCTTTATACTTTTAATAATTCCCCCCACCCCCCAAGAAACTGAAAAATACGGGTTTTTATAAAATTCCGGAGTGCATGTCTCCTATTTTATTATTTAATTCGCCAAATTAAGTATAATTTGCTTTTAAGGAGTAAAAATAGCATGTGGCATATTTCTTTTATTATCAAAAATCAGTTTTCACAAATCTGTAAAATTCAAAATTGCCGCGATCCTTGCAATTCCGGATTTAAGAGGACCATGATAAATTATTACTTCAATAATTATTTCGGTAATTATAATCTAATAAGTTTTTACAAAAAGACGAAAATAATATACATTTTTTCATATTAATCGCGCAGGTCGCTGTTAACGTCTGGTTGTTCCAGTGAAATGAACAGCATGAACATAGCTACCAACTTTCCCGTTTTTTCCGGAAACGCCATACTTCAATTTTTACTTTATTTTGTATTCAATAGAAAAACAAATTGGTTTCTTAAATATTTTTTTTACTTGCGGTTTTCGATGGTTTTATACGTTTTGATAGGTCTTGAACAAGATTTGATAATTTTTAGAAAATTCTATTTGTGTGGGACAAGAATTTGTGGCGATTATATTTCAAGAACTAGAGAACACAATTTCATATGAATTTATATGTAGTTGCACTTTGACATAAATTAGTGTCTATCAAATTTTGGTGCAAATCACTCAACAGGTGACGATACGATTTTTTCCATTTAAGGGAAGACTATATCTAAGGTTGTATCATATATACTCGATCAAAACTTGATAAGTGAGAAGGCCATTATGAAAAATTATGCTCATTCAATTTTGGTGCATACCGACCGATAGGGGGCGCTGTTATACTGCAGTTTTTCCCTTGAATGGGAAGACTATATTTCATATTCTATTACCATTTATTGCACAAAACTTGGTATATGAAAGGACTACTGTGAAATACTATGCTGATTCAATTTGGGTTCATATCGGCCGACATGTGGCGCTGCTGCGCGCGTAAATAGAAAGACTAATTTTCAACTTCTATGGCATATAAATGCGCCAAAACAGTTATTGACTTAATTTGATGTATATTGGCCTACAGGTGGCGCTGCTATTACTCACCTTTTGTTATTTTCCACGTGGCTACATTTCAGCATCTGTTGATTAAATCTGCATCAAATTCCACAGATAAATAAAAATATTTACTGTTAGAAGCTATGTTTGAATTTTTGTGCATGTTAAACAGTAAGTGGCCCTGTAATATAGAATGATACAGAAGAAAGTTTTGTGAAGGCCATAACAGACTATTTTTTTAAATAATTTTTAATTAATTTAATCGTTAAATAATAATAATAAAAATAATTTCAGTTTTATTTTAGAAAAGTGGTGAAAAATATTGACAATCTTTGTAATCAAACATTAGTTTATTTCAAAATTTTCTTTTCCTTCCTTCCCTTTTTTTTTTTTTTTTTTTTTTTTTGTTATCCTAATGCTGATAATTTCAAGGACTTTTTTTTTTTTAAATGGTATTTTATATCACTGAAAATAAAATGTATTTAGTAAATATATACATGTATAGCTATTATACTGTACTTTCTTTTGTTAATTTTTCCTTTCTGGTTCCAGAACACACTGGGCTAAATATTTCCAGTTGTTTTTAAACAGCAAAAACCTCCTACATAATAGTTTTAAGGAAATCTCAAAAAGAGCTGATGAAAAATTCACAAAAAAAATATCTTTTAACTACAATAAGATAATTTTAATTTATATCTTTATAGTATATACGACCCATTTTTTTGAAAGAAGGACCCAGATCTTCGGAACTCATGGGTCCTGAGGACCCAGGATTTTCCCAAATACCCTGAAATTGGACGTTTAGCTTTTCCTTCATTACTGTTTAAAAATTGTCAAAGTGACACAAAATGAGAGGAGGGAGAACGTATATATAATAGCTTTATATTATAGCATTTGGTATGATGAATATTATTTGCTTATTAGAGAATAAAGCATTTATCCATTGCTAGTTGAGATCTTTAAAATTTGTGACTTTTGAAACGAGTCTGTTATATGTGATGTCTTAGATGGTTTGAAATGTCACGTAATATGCATACTCAAATATTTTACAAAAAAATTATAAACAGCTTCAATTTAGGTATTTACCCAATCAACATAAATATAACTCTATTTTACAACTTTTATATTTTTATTGGTATTTTAAAACTGTATAAATTACTTTGTGCACTTCGGTTAATTTGTTCACTAGGCATTTTTAATTTTCACAAATTAATAAAAAAAATTTTCACAAATTATTTACAAAATTCACAAATGGGGTACCATTTTCAAAAACCTGGATTAACCCCTGAGCTTGTGAAACCATTTTAAAATTTTTTCTTGGAATTATATTATGGTACACTTACGAGTAATATAACAGGTTCTAAAGCTTTTTCAATTGCTTTAGAGATATTTGTTTCTTCATCAGTAGGCATGTATTGTTGCCTATCTTTGCAAGAAAATGAAGCGAACTTAAAATCACAATGAATTTGACCTTTCAGTAAAGAACCAGTATTTTGTAATACATCTTGAGGGCCATTTCTAAAAAATAAATAAATAAAAATTACTTTTAGATCATCAACAGAAAAAAAAAAAAAGAGAATGAGAGGAAGAGAGTGATAAGCATTAAAAAATGGTAAAAAAATATAAACGTTTGATTAATGATTTTTTCATTTGTTAAACTATAGCAAAATTAAGCATTGTTGGTTCACAATCTTATTAATTTAAATAAATTCATATTTAGTTTTAAAAATTACCAAATGCTTCCTTTTGAATCGAGTACAAAAAAAAGTTCAATATATGCGAAAAAAAAAATATAATAATATAATTTATACACGTGGTGTAAATATTGTATCAATGAAAATTTGTGTAAATATTGTATCAACGAAAATTTCCGATTTCTAGTATTTGATGGATTTATATATTTTGGGATGTTCAAAACAAAATTTTACTATTAAATTTATTTAAAAAATACCTAGTTCTTTTACTCAAGTACTTTCAATTTGGGTTCCCCAACCATCATCAACAGTCTCAGGTAGTGATGTGGGGTGGAAAATTTTCCGCGGAAAATTTTCTTTTTTGGAAAATTTTCCAGAAAATTTTCTACTATGTTTTTCCGGAAAATTTTCCAATCAAAAAAACAATTTTTTTAGTAAATCTTTTGCATGATATATTTAAATTTTCTTTTATTAGTCATAGGTAATGCTATATACAGTGTGAAAAACAAAAGTTTTTGATTAAAGTCATCATTTAGAAAGTTACCAGATATGTTTTGAGCAACTTGCTCGAGAAAGAGGTTATTTATTATAATACAAGAAATATATGGTTGCTAATCAGAATTTTAAATATTCATCCAATAAGTTTGCAAGAACATAATTATAAAGCATTTGGAAACATAACAAAAAAAGAATATATTGATAAATTAATTCTATACTGCTGAGCATGTGTATCTATTTTTCAAAATATTCATTTGATAAATGATGATACGACGATGTTTTTCAAACTCAGACAGCAATTCTCTTAGGTCACCTTATGGTCTCTGATTCTTAGAGGGACTCAGAAAGTTAGGACATTGTCATAATCTTCGTTAAATATTCAATAAATAAATAAATAAATAAATAAAAAAAAACAGAGAAAAAAAATTGCTTACATTATATTTTTTAAAATCACTTTTTAAAACTAATTTCTAATAGGAAAAAAAAAATGTTTTTTATGCAAGTAACAGGAAATACAATTAATTGCCTAAATAAATTAATAGCAAGATTTTGATAAAAAATTTAAGGAAATCAAATAGATAAAAATGAATCACACCATATCTTGTAACTGGAGGTTTAGTTGAAAGAACTCAATATTTCTTTATTTGCTTAAAATATCCAAAATTGAATTGTACTTGAAAAATCTCATAAAGGTGTTACATTTAAAGTTAAACAATAATAACAATAATAATAATAATAAAATCTCAAACTTCCAGATTAATTTTTTTGAATAGAGGATTACATCCATTTTCCAATACCACCAACTATTAAAAAATATGATTTTGTGTTCGCAAACTATGCTTAAAAATAGAACAAATCGAAAAAAGTAAAAATCAAGAATTTTGATGAAAAGAACCCTTGCATGGTTTGAGCCATACCTTACTAATTACCTAGTACACAGTGGCGGATCCAGAACTTTTTTTTTATTATTTTTTTTTGGGGGGGGAGGGGGGGGGTTGCTAAGATTTTTCAATATATTATTCCAGATCAATGAAAAATTTACAATTGTAATGTTCAATTGTGAATGTCAGTGTTTTTTTTTTCTAGATCCACCACTTGTTGTACAGTCGGCAGCAAAATTATTGATGCACTATCAATAATTTCTATTTAAAAGATGTGCACCTAATACAATTTTGTTAAGTAAATATTTACCGAGTCATGATCTTAGTCTTATACTGTTTATAAAAAATTAAGTTCATGATAAAAATTAGCGACCAAACTAAAGGAAAAAAAAGAAAAAGAAAAATATGGATGTGTGTTTCAATACTTTTGCTGCCACTTGCAGCCAAACCCCATATTATTCTAAACAGAAATTCGTTATGATAATTACCTCTGTGTTTTTTTTTTTTTTTTTTTTTTTTATTCTGTTTAGTTTTAGAATATTCACAACTGTTAGATTTGTTCTTGTTTTTCAAAAACATTTTTTTTTTTTTTTTTTTTTGTTGTTGTTTATGTTTCATTTTGAAATTATAAAGTGCAAAGATGAACTTTGATAATTTTTTTCCACTTTGTAACTTCAGTATGAAGTATTAAAAATTAAATAAATAAATTTTGGGAAAAACAAAATCAAATTTAATTTTTCTAGATTTTTTTTTTTTTTTTTTTTTTTGATAATGAAAACAGAATTAAAAAAAAAAAATTTCCCTATATAATAAAATGGGGTTCAGCTGTTGGCAGCGATATGTGAGGGTCTCTGACAGCTACAGAACGTTCACAGACACCTTTTTTATATAGATTATTCAACCATTATACATGCAAAAATGTCATTAAAAATTATAACTTTCTAGCTTTACACATGTTTAAATAACCAATAAATCATAATTTCTGTGTTTTGTTTATTAATTTCTTTTTGAATTGAATAATTATTCATACTTTTCTTTGAATAGTTTTGTTTACTTGTAGCTTTTAATGTATTTAGTTTTATTTTACAAAACCTTCGTAATTTAGAGATTGAAAATTTTCCGGAAAATTTTCGGTAAATTTTCCCAGAAAATTTTCCGTTTCAAAATTTTCCGGAAAACCCACATCCCTAGTCTCAGGGTAGATGTTGTTGAAATGTCTGCCTCTCTTCATCTTCACTTTGTTATCCAGCAGGTAGAACCACCTTATATAAACCTTGGATGGCTCTGCATCAGACTTTTCAACCATATCCAATGATAGACAATGATAAAGGTTGGGCAACCCAAATCGAAAATACTCAAGTGGAAGAACTAAATACATATTTAAAAATAAATTTAGTATAAAAGTTTTTTATAGTTTTAAAACTTTAAAAAGTTTTTCAACAATTTGATCACTTTTAGAAAATAGGCAAATTCGTCCATGGCACAAATTTTGCAGACAGATTACCTTAAGAATTAATTCCCAAATTTCCTAGAAACTTTATATTTAGTTGAATTTAATCATAAATCGCTAGTGATTAGATTATAGTACATATAAAACATTCATAATGAAAAGTTTAGTTGATTCAATTTGATTCATACTTTGTGCATTTCTCAATTTGCTTGATGGCTGTATATATCTGCCCAAATTAAGAATGAAAGGAGGTGATGATTATTCGTTCTTCATAACCAGTTCCATAGCCTATCTAATCTAGCTTTGTTTAAACGTATCTATCAATATTAAATTAGTTTGCCTATAATGCTGGATGAAGTTATCAGCAAATGATGTTGAGCTATTTATCATTTATTTGTAGTACACCTAGAGGAATGATTTTCATTCAGAACCTTTGTAAACATTATTTCATTTGAGCAATTACAAAAAACAAAAACAAAAATCTGCCATATTTTTCATGGGCAGAGCACAGTTACCAGTAACACTAATTTTCCTAAAGGTGAGGGTAATTCAGATTGAATTGTCATCTCAAAAAAATCTGAGGTGACTTCACTCGACTTTTTTGATCATTAAGTAATTAACAGTTGTATAAATAAACTAAAGTAAGAGAAATCATTAAATAAACAACAAAAACAAAAATTATAATAGGGTGTTTTGAGTATTTTTCTCAATATAATATGTTCTTTAATTTAATGCTATTGCACTTAAAATAATTTGAGCCCATGGATTATAATGATAAAGAAATTTTTGTTGTGTCCCTGTAAAACTCTATAAGTGATAGATTCATCAAACTCTATACAGTTCATATATATAATGACCTATAACATGTATATAAATTTTCAGCTCAATCAGATAAGACATTTAGACACTATAACACTTTAAATAATTTAAACCCATGAGCCATAAGGATAAAGAAATTTTTGTTATATCCCTGTAAAAAAAATTAAGCACTAGATTTACCAAAATGCACACATTCCGTGTGGCAGTGATCTATAATATGTATATAAATTTCCAGATTATTCAAATAAGGCAGTAAGATGCTATTGCACTTTACATAATTTGAGCTCATAGATCATAATGATAAAGAATTTTTCTTTGTATCCCTGTAAAAAAATAAAGTGTAAGTGCTAGATTCACCAAAATCTATATAGTTCATGAAACAGTCACCTATAACATGTATATTATATAAATTTTTAGCTCAATAGGCATTTAGATTAATCGTACTTTAAACAATTTGGACCCATAGTCATAATGATAAAGAATTTTTCTTTGTGTCTTTGTAAAAAAAACTATAAGTGCTAGATTCACCAAAATCTATACAGTTCCTGTGACAGTAAACTGTAACATGTATATAAATTTTCAGGTCAATCCATAAGACATTTAGATGCTATCGCACTTTAAATAATTTGGGGGCATAGATCATAATGATAAAGAATTTTTCTTTGTGTCCTTGTAAAAAAACTATAAGTGCTAGTTTCATCAAAATCAATAGGGTTCATATTATGGTGACTTATAAAATATATACTAACTTTTTGCTCAATCGACCAAAGCTTTTAGACGCTATCATGTTCACTCACATACATCACACACATATCATTGTAAAAATAGCAAAATGAACTCAGGAGACCTCAAAATGTATAGAAACACCAAAATCTCAAAATTGAATTTTTGTCATGATTACAATACTTTCTTTACACATGTATGTACAGAAAGTAAAAATGTCTAATTCTAAATTTATATCAAAATCACTCAAGCAGTTTCCAAGAAAATTAAGTTTCTGCCATATTTTGTTTTGTTTCTTTAGATATTTATTTAAAATTTCTTGAATAAAATGCATAAAAAATAGAAAAAAAATGTGTCTATAGAAGGTGATATATCACATTAGCGTACTGTCTCAAGCCAGAGTTGCATTATTTCAATAGTTATAACTGATGATATATTTTACCTTTTATATAGAGTAAGTATATTTTCCTTAAAAAATGTATAAATTTAACAATACAGTCAGTGCCACAAAGAATATTTTTTTAAAGAAAGCTTGTCACAAAAAACTTTTTTAACTTCTATTAATATTTTAAAACTGACTAAATAGAGGTACATATCTTCTTTTCTTGGACTACCTATGAAACTAGTATGTTGTGGCCACCACAAGACTTTCTTCTATATTTTCCTATACATATTCAATCAGTAACAATATTTAAAAAAAAAAAAAGGATTTTTTTTTTTTTTTTTTTTTTTTGAAAATTAATACATATTCAATCACTAACAATATTTAAAAAAAAAAAAAAAAAAAAAAATAGAATTTTTTTCTAAGTTTTTTTTTTTTTTTTTTGGTTAAAAGTAAAAAAAATCGATAACTTTGTTTTAAATTATCACAGATCTATAGTTCAACCATTCGTTTTAAAGGCAGGGCCCGCGCTAAGGATTTCAAATTGTTAGCCAATAAATTAGCCAAATTGAAAAATCATTAGCCAATTTTTAAAAGTGTTAGCCACATTTTATACACGAAATTTTTACAATGTACAGTAAAACTACGGTGCATAAAACTCATTTAAAACAACATAATATACCAATTTAATTGATTTTAATATTAATTGCATATTCATGGTTAATTACACTTTATTGCTGCCAACTTGCCAGAACTGTTATGATTTTCCAAATTCATAATTGCTGCTACATTATTTTTAAAAACGGTTTTACTTTCATTTTATGACCGTAATCCAATTTTGTAGATTTTATGTCATTTTATTTTTATTAAGTATTTGAACGGCAAAAATGTATAGAAATATAGCATTTATATTTTGTAAACACCCTAGACTGAATTTTCCGAGATGGCTGATTCAATGTGTCTGTTGATTCTATTTTTTTCTCTTCACACCTTCTTTCTGAAGTGATTGAGAAGCATTTGAACCAGATGTTTTGGTAAAAAAACTAGTAATGGCTAGTATAGCCTTCCAGCCATCATACAGATTTTCTGTTAATATTTCAATCGTTATTTTAAGTTAATAATCTAAAATGTCCTTAAGTATCATTTCACTATTTTGATTTTTGTGTTCAAAACACATTAAAAATAAAACAAATTTCAAGAAACGATGCTAAAACGAGATGATCTCGGCTCGGAGCGACCGACGTATTTCATTTACAAGCATGCAAAGATGCAAAGAGAAGAGCGGCGCACGTGGGATGTGACGTCATGCACAAGGCAGAATGTGCAGTGCAGTAAATCAACGCAAAGGAGAAACGAGAAACCATCCCTCCGTGAACATGGAGGTAGAAGAAAGAATTCAAGGCGGCAGACGGAGACGGAAGCGCGAACATAGGCTGACTGTAACTGTACGCACGTTGATGCTTTTGTTTATTTTGCTGGAATCTGGAATGAGCGTGTTATGAAAAAATGAAAACTCGGCACACATTGTTTTACAACTTATGTTTCGGTCAATTTATTTATTTACAAAAATTTGGATTTTTTTTTTTTTAAATCCTTGTGAGAAAACTGGTGAAAAATAAATCGTTCGCCAACATTTTCGCAAAAATAAAAATTTTATCGCCAATTTTCTGATTTGTTCGCATTTGGCGAGGTGGCGAATGCTTAATGCGGGCCCTGAAAGGTATTGACGAGACCTTTCGAATGATACCCATCTTCAAAATTTACCCCCCCGGGGGGATACTTCCCCCCGGGGGGACTAGTTACGTACTACTATTCCTAGTTACGTACTACTATTATCAATAATTCATATTAATTTTACAAACACAAGTGTAAAATAACTCTTATTATGCACATTTATACGAATTTTTGTCCTATGCTGCCATGTTAAAAATTTAGATAAAATGCTATCACAGCGCCACCTGTTGAGCTATTGATCCCCAAATATAATCAGCAACAGTTTATGTCGGGGACCAACTAAATACCAAGTTTGGTAAAATTTCGTTTAAAAAAAAAAAAAAATACGATTATTTTTCTAAGTTTTTTTTTTGTTAAAAGTAAAAAAAATCGATAACTTTGTTTTAAATTATCACAGATTTATGGTTCAACCATTCGTTTTAAAGGTATTGACGAGATCTTTCGAATGATACCCATCTTCAAAATTTAACCCCCCCGGGGGGGTACTTCCCCCCCAGGGGGGGAACCGATGCCCCCCCATGCACAATTTTTTTTTCCTAGTTAACTACTACTATCATCAATAATTCAAATTAATTTTACAATCACAAGTTTAAAATAACTCTCATTATGCCCATTTATACGGAATTTTGTCCTATGCTGCCATGTTAAAAATTTGCATAAAATGCGATCACAACGCCACCTGTTGAGCTATTGATCCCCAAATCTAATGGGCACCAGTTCATGTCAGGGTGCAACTAAATACCAAGTTTGGTTAAATTTCATTCATTGGTTCGTGAGATACAGCGTCCACAAAAAAATGATACAGACAGACAGACAGACAGACACACAGACAGACAGACACACAGACAGACATTTTTTAAAAACTATCAATTCGTGTTCAGGACATCCCAAAACGTGTAGATCCGTCAAAAAACGGAGGTCGAAAATTTTCGCGAATCCAATACTTTCTCTATATTACATATAGAAGAAAGTAAAAAAGAAGTATCTGTTTGGGAAATATAAGTAACTTTAAGGGGTTACATAGGCTTTGAAGGCTTAAAAAAAAAAAAAAAAAAAAAAAAAAAAGAAACTCTCTATATATTGTTTTAATATAATAAATGAAATTTTTTATTCAAAATTTTGAGTATATAAAAAAGTTATACACTATCAAAAAGTTTGAGTTATTATTATTACATTTAAGCAATAATAATTAATTTAAAACTAGTATGTTGTGGCCACCACAAGACTTTCTTCTATATTTTCCTATACATATTCAATCAGTAACAATATTTAAAAAAAATAAAAAAAAAAATGCGAATTTTTTTCTAAGTTTTTTTTTTTTTTTTTGGTTAAAAGTAAAAAAAATCGATAACTTTGTTTTAAATTATCACAGATTTATAGTTCAACCATTCGTTTTAAAGGTATTGACGAGATCTTTCGAATGATATCCATTTTCAAAATTTACCCCCCCCCCTGCACAAAATTTTTTTCCTAGTTACGTACTACTATTATCAATAATTCATATTAATTTTACAATCACAAGTGTAAAAAAACTCTTATTATGCACATTTATACGAATTTTTGTCCTATTCTGCCATGTTAAAAATTTAAATAAAATGCTATCACAGCGCCTCCTGTTGAGCTATTGATCCCCAAATATAATCAGCACCAGTTTATGTCGGGGACCAACTAAATACCAAGTTTGGTAAAATTTCGTTAAAAAAAAAAAAAAAAAAAAAAAAAAAAAAAAAACGATTTTTTTTGTTAAAAGTAAAAAAAATCGATAACTTTGTTTTAAATTATCACAGATTTATGGTTCAACCTTTCATTTTAAAGGTATTGACGAGATCTTTCGAATTATACCCATCTTCAAAATTTAACCCCCCCGGGGGGTACTTCCCCCCCCAGGGGGGGAACCGATGCCCCCCCCATGCACAAATTTTTTCCCCTAGTTAACTACTACTATTATCAATAATTCATATTAATTTTACAATCAAAAGTTTAATATAACTCTCATTATGCCCATTTATACGGAATTTTGTCCTATGCTGCCATGTTAAAAATTTGCATAAAATGCGATCACAGCGCCACCTGTTGAGCTATTGATCCCCAAATCTAATGGGCACCAGTTCATGTCAGGTTACAACTAAATACCAAGTTTGGTTAAATTTCATTCATTGGTTCGTGAGATACAGCGTCCACAAAAAAATGATACAGACAGACAGACGCACAGACAGACATTTTTTAAAAACTATCAATTCGTGTTCAGGACATCCCAAAACGTGTAGATACGTCAAAAAACGGAGGTCGAAAATTTTCGCGAATCCAATACTTTCTCTATATTACATATAGAAGAAAGTAAAAACCTTTTAAAACTCCATACCTTTATTTAGGTAGACGATGTTGTAGCAGCTTTCGCTGGCGGATCCCCTGCGTCGTCAGCAACCTCCATTGTGGCTGGTGTTTATTCATGGCCATTACATGAGTCTTACTTATGATTTCAACGGTTTTGAGGTAAAAGGCGTAATCGGGATTATTAAAATTTGTGATTTTCTTAGTTTAATTAAATTTTATGCTGATGTTACTGCTTTGGAAGGCTTTAGTTAACACAGTGGTTGTTTTTTCATATTTAATATTATTCATATGTTCCCTGGGTCTAGTGTTAATTTTTCTTTTTGAAACTCCTACATAGCAACCGGAAGCCCATGATAAGTGTTTTATGTCTAATTTTAAATGATTTTAGAGTCTCTACAATTCTGAAGAAAGTTAACATGTTCCTCTATTTTAATAAGCTTTTTACTATACTTTTTCCATTTTGAATAAAGTGTAGTTTTATCCATTTTGTGAGTAGGTTGTAAGATAAAAGCTAATTAAAACAGTCCACTAAATAGACGATTGAAAAGATATATATATATATATAAACAACTCCCACTAAAAGGGAGTAGAAATAACACGAAAAAACCATTCGGGTTTTATTTACATTCATTTACTATAACAAATGGAAAAGTTTTTAGTTAATATTCTAATTTAAACATTTTAAAAAGTAATAGCGCAAAAAGGAATTTATTAAAAAATGTCTACTAACCAGACACTGAAAAGCATATGTAAACACCTCCAACTAAACAGAGGTGGGAAAAAAAGTAAAGCTTATATTTAAAATGTAAAATCGTAATTATATTCATTTACTAAACAAATGGAAAGACTTTAGTTAATATTCTAATTTAAACATTTTTAAGAAAGTAATGGCATGAATCACCGGTTGAAAAACACCACATAAAAAAACTTGAAAAGTCCAGTTATACGACATTTAATAATTTAAATAGGTTTTTTAATGGAGCATGTTACAATTATAATTAATTAAAAAAACCTTTTTAAAGCTCCATAACTTTATTTAGAGAGACGATGTTGTAGCAGCTTTCGATGGCGGATCTGCCGCATCGTCAGCAACCTCTGTTGTGGCTAGTGTTGACACAAAGTACTATCTTCTCACTTCCTTCACCAATTCTTCCAAAAGGTGGCACCATAACTGATTCAAATCTGCACGTGATTCATAGCCATTACATAAGTCACGGTTACTTATGATTTCAACAGTTTTGCAGTAAAAGGCATATTCAGGATTGTTAAAATTTGTGATTTTCTTAATTTCATTAAATTTTATGCCATTGTTAGTGCTTTGGTGAGCTTTTGTTAACGTGGTGGTTATTTTTCCATATTTAATATCATTCATACGTTCCCTGAGTCTAGAGCTAATTTTTCTTTTTGAAACTCCAATATATATCAGATATAATCGCAAATTTTATCAATCCCAAATACGCCTTTTACCACAAAACCGTTGAAATCATAAGTAACAGTGACTCATGTAATGGCCATAAATCAAATGCAGGTTTGAATCAGTTATGGTGCCACCTTTTGGAAGAAAAAGTGAAGGCAGAGAGATGACATCACTTGGTGTCAACACTAGCCACAACGGAGGTTGCTTAAGAAGCGGCGGATCTGCCAGCGAAAGCTGCAACAACATCTCTGTAAATAAAGGTATGGAGCTTTAAAAAGGTTTTTTAATTCATTATAATTGTAACACGCTCTATTCAAAAACCTATTTAAATCATTTAAGCAATATTTTGTAAAATGTTCATTAAAAATTTTTGGAAATTCAGCCAGTGTGTTATGGTTTCCAGAACTTTTCTGAAATGTGGTGGTCATAATTTCTCAAAAACTAATGCACTGATGTTATTGAAATTTTGCATACTTCTTCAAAATAGAATGGACTCTTCCCACCTGACGTCAGAGGTCACATGATAGAGGAAAAACAAATAGCAGACGAAGTCTTGTTTATCTAGAGCGATTGCTGAAATAACATATTTTCTATTCTTATTTTTGATCAATCGTATTTAATCTGCGTTATTTTTTATACATTATCATTTTTAATCAATTTTATATCATTATTCATCATCTTTTGTTTGCTGTATACATTTACAATCATCATTTAGTTTATACCTGTTATTGATGTTCATGAAGACATGTTTAAATACTCTGATTTTTGGTACTTAAATCAGTGACAGTGCAATATCATACTATGTAAATCCATTTAGACCAGTAATTAAGTTAATTAACTTGTTGTAACACCTTTATGCAATTAAATTAAATGAAAACATTTTAAAATTTCAATTTATAATCCGTAAACATTCTACAAGAAGCTATTATTTATTGCTAGATCAGTTAATGTTACAGTTACACTACAATATACAAAAATCAATTCTTATAGGTAAAAATAAATAAACATATAAAATGTTTTTTAAAAATTATTACATTTACAAATACAATTATTCTACTGTTTACAAATGCACAATATTACTTTTATTTTTTTTTATATTAAATATTAAAATTTTTGTTCTTAAGAACAATATTTAGTTGAATTCGATTATTCGTTTTCCTCTATCACGTGATTGAGCAGACGACGGTGGGAAGAGCCCATTGACTAGTGCTTGTACAAAATTAAAAAAAAAAATAATTAATTTTGTCAGAGTTATATGCAAAAACAATACAATTATCAGTACATATTACTCCATGTAAAACTAGTTGTAATCGAAAAAAAAAAGAAAAAAGAAAAATCGTTCGTCCAAGTACTAGTCAATCCTATTTTGAAGAAGCGTGCAATACTTCAATAAGATTGGCACATCAATTTTTGAGAAATCATGTCCACTGCTCTTCTGAAGAGTTCCTGGAAACCAGGACCTACCGACTGAATTATCCAAATTTTTTGATGATTTTTTTTTTATTTTTTTTTGTTGAAATGATGCTTTTTTATATACTTAAAATTTTTAATAAAAAAATTTATTTATTGTATATACAGTATGAAGCCGAGAATCTGGTCTTCAAAAATCTGGACATTTTCGGCTGCGTTAATAATAATAATCATCAACAGTGATTTTTTTTTTTTTTTTTTAAGTATAAACATATATCTAAAAAAAGAGCCGGAAAAGTATTTTATTTCTTATTAATCTTCAAAACCGGCATTTGCAAAGTCTCAAAGAGAAGAAAATTATAAAAATAGTAACAATTCTTAAACATTTATTTAATTGAGAGCTAAATTCTATATTCTATTTCGATTATGCCCAAACTTTTAATTGAAAAACCTAAAGTACTTAAAAAAAAAAAAAAAAAAAATCACAGGAATGTTTTAAAAATGGTAGGGTTTTTTTTTATTTATTTACTTTTATTGTAACTTGTACTAATTTTTGCATGTAAATATTTCAATAAATCTGTTTTGTTTTTCAAGTTAAATTTTTAATTTTATTTATCTTTTGTTAAAAGATGATAAAAAGAATATTACAGAATATGTTTAAAAATTGTAATATATAATTTTTTACTTGAATTTGCATATTATCCAATTACTTAAACCAAAACATTATATTTTTTAGGCATGACCAAAAATCCAGAAAATCCAAAATCGCTGCGGTCCCAACGATTTCGGATTTTCGGTTTCATACTATATATATAAAAAATAAAAAGGGAAAACATGCTTTTTTTTTTTTTTTTGTCCTAGAAAGCCATGTAACCCTGTAAATAAGTTTGACATTTTTTAAGTAGGTATTTAGTAATTATGTTGTTTGGTTATTTATTTAGCTCATATCACCACCGGTGTTTTTCAGTACAACAGTTTAAAATTATGTCTTTTACTGAGTATACCAAATTGAATTAAATGTGATATTTATATAGCATAAACCTTAAATAGTAATCATAGCAAATTATTTAGAAAAACAGAAATTTTTATCACTTCTGTGAATAACATTTCTGTGAACATACTGATTCCACATTAGTGATAACTATCTACAAAATAACTCAAACATTACTTTTTTACAAAATCAAAATGTAATTGATCTACATGGCACATATCCTGCATATACAATCGAACCTCGTTAATGTGAATATCAAGGGGAATAAAAAAATTGTTCATGTTATCAGTAGTCCATGATATCAATAACTCAGAAACTAATCTTCATTTTGAGGGGGATTGTGGAAACAGTTAATGTTAAAAGTAATTCTAGTTAAGTGTGTTAATGTTAACGAGGTTTGGATGTATTTACAGCATAAAATGACCTTGAAATTCTTTAAAAGAGTTTATATGAAATTTTTTATTTGATAATTTATGCAGTCAAATTGCCGGTTTTGTGTAGAATGACAAAGAGAGAATCTTCAAAATAGATTTTTTTTTTTCTATTAATTATTACTAAATATGTTACAAATAGCATCTGATAATTTATAAACCAAATCTGTTAACTACTTACACTGAAGCTATAACTTTAGTGTTACCACATTCTAAATATGCAGATCCTGTGACATTAGGTACGACACCAGGTTTCAAATCTATAAAAATAGTTAATTTGTTAATACGAAAAAAATTATTCTACTAGATCAAAACAGGTTTAAAGCTGTACGCAAGTAATATCCAATTAAATCTATTAAAAATTGTACTTTGGAACTACAATGCATTTAATTATTAGCAATTTTAATGTTTTTAAAGAATTCAAATCAAACAAACCTTTATAATATTAAAACATGATTAAAAGATCCTTAAATATAAAATTTAAATCAATAGGTATAACAAAAAAGCATTTATTATTGCCTATTTACTTATGTGCATGATAGTGTGAAAACTATTGTAAATAAACAAAAGAAATTTTGAAACATTGGTTTAGCTTATTAATACCCAGCGATCTATTTATAGAAGTTAATAAAACAGCACATAGATTATGCTAGTAGTTATAATTTTGTGGTTTGGATCATCATTTTATAATTTATAATTATTACATATGCATTTGTTTACTGCATACGAATACAAACTAAAGTAAAAGTGAATAATAAGAAAGATGTCAATTATGATACTTTACTTTAGAGTTATGAGTAAAAATATGATACAAAATGTATTAGCTATCTTAAAGTTTTTACTTGAATGCTCCCAGTAGCACAAGTTTCTGCATCTATCTGCAGCAAAACAAAATTTGCCTGTGAACCAGAAATGCCTGGGCAAATCTTTGTTATCACAAAAAGTACTCTAGCAATTCATAAAATAGGTTTAAAAAAAAAAAAAAAATTAAATAAATAAATTAAGAATATGCAACAAGTAAAGCAATCTTAAGACATAACGTAAATTATATTTGCATTTTTAAACTTTTTTTTTTTTTTTTTTAATATTAAATTAAAAAGATTGGCATTTTTTTTTTAATGTTTGTTTCTTTCTACCGTCATGTCAAAAGCTGTCAAAAATTCCTTTTTTAGCTAACAGCACTAAATTCTTCCATTTTTCCATTATTTATAAATTGCTTTATATTAAAAACACAATATGAAAAAATTGCAAATAAAATTTAGCAAAACTTTAAAAAAAAAAAAAAAAAAGAAAGAAAAATATTGGAGTTTGAAAACATTTCTACAAGATTAACTTAGTATAATAAAATAAATAAATAAAAAATACATATTATCTAAGGAAATAAATCTAGTAGTAGACATTTGTATAATTTATTAGAATTTATTATTAAAATGTTTGATATACAAATTGAAATTACAAAATATCTTTTAAATTATTTTCACGAATGCAATTTTTTAATTCACTAGAAATGTAGTGCTTCTTGTCACTGAAAGAGGATATAAATTATCAGAAAGCTTCTGAAGAAGGTTGTGATCCCAATTCCAAAAGACTTTAAACACGAAATTTTTCAAGGTAATTTTGTATTTTAAATAAATGTTTTTGAGTGTGATAAACAATGGAATTGTTTCATCAAATTATAGTAATAATTTAAAAGAAACTGCATTCTTTGATACATTTCTAAAATTTTATTCTGAATATAATATTTGTATTCAACATGGCATTACAGTCCTTACACTTTTTCCTTTTCATCACAGTACGTACAGCATTATTTTTTTATATTCTTTTTTATCTGCACACTGAATAAAGGTATCTAAAAACCCAATATAGTACGGTTATTTGTGCACTTTACAAATATACCTTACAAAGCCAAAGCCATAGGCAAGGTTTTTTTTTTTTTTTTTTTTCCTTTGAGGGGCAGGGGCAGAGGGTCAATTCTATCTGAAATTCTGATGATCTATCGAAAATTTTTGAGTAATATATCACTTTAAATACTCAACTTATGTACTAAACCTTGGACTCCCTCCAAAATTTTTTCTGGCTATGGCATTAAGATAGTATCTAATGAGTAAAAGGGTATTTTGAGCACAGAATAAAAGTTATAAACACAGAAAAGCATCAAGAGATAACTACCAAATTAATTTAAACATAAAATTAGCTTTGTAACATTCATACCAGTTTCTTATATAAAATAGTTTATTTTATAAAAGTTTATTTTTTTTTTTTTTTTTTTTATGTTTTATGATAATTTTAAGAATATTTCAATGTTAAAATTTATAAAAAATTTATTTAAACTAACAATTGATAACTATGAATACTTACTTATTGATCTCAAATTTTCAAAACCTCTATTATCAAGCCGTAAACCACCATCATTAATCTTAAAGAAAGAAAATGAAAAGATAAATTTATTTAACAAAAGGGAAAAATGAAAACTGCATATGTGAAAATATTGAATTTACTTTCTTATCTAGGTAATTTATGTTTCTTTAAATATCAATTTAGAAGAAAATAAAAATTAAATTTACATAAGTGACATTCAATGTTATAATTGCTTACACATTTTCATCATGAATTTACAAAATAATTACAATTATTAAAATAAAATTGACATGTATTTGTAATAAAGAATAATTTGAACTGTAAAATCTAACTAGTACATCACATTCTCAGAATTGTATAAAACTTTATTTGAACTTCTCATAGTTATTAAGCATATTTTTCAAAAACTTTTATTATATTGAAGCTTTCTGTAGAAAATAGAGCTTTTTAACTAGGAGCAGAATTCTTTTATATTACAGTACCAAGTGGAATCACTGCAACAAGAAGGATGAACATGCAATCAGAGTTCAAACCCGGTTTTCTTTTTAATGATTTCCCATTTGTGAATATGAAAAACTAATTTGTGAAAATTAATTAAGTTTGTGAAAAATAAAAATGCCCACAAACAATTAATAAAAATGCACAAAGCAGTTCTTCAAATTTTGAAATATATTTAAAACACGATTAAAGTAGAATAATTATAAAATAACTGCACATGTGGGCTGAGTAAATTCTAATGTATAAGGCAAGTAAAAGTAGATATATTTATCTGGATATTTACCACTGTATCCAGTAAATATCCAAGTTAAGGGTATTTATCATTATCATGTGTTGATGCAGAGAAGCTTAAAGAAATTTGCATTGTGTAGCTTTGTTGCTGAAAGTTGACTTTGTGAAGATGCCTCTTTCCTTAAAATTGACTTTATGGAAGTGTCTCAGAGAAGAACCAAATCTGTTCTGATTGACTTCTAATAATATTCTACTTCTTAAGTGAGTAGTACTTCCAGAAGATGTCACTAAATCAAATGATGCCCTGTTATGGATATTTACCAGGTAGTTTTTGATAAAAATCTTGCATACTTGCTATGTCTTTTTCCATATCACCAGATGGATAGAAAGTTGAGCCAAATCCCAATTTCTTTTTCAGCATAGGGTTTCTCAAAATTATTCAGATAAGTCTCAAAGAGCAGTACGTGCAAAAATTCTCTGAATAATTTGAAATATATATATACAGTGAAACACGTTTAACACAAAACTGAGGGGACCGAAATATTTTTTCGCGGTAAAAGAATTTCGTGTAAAAAAGATTCGTAAAAAAAAAAGTACAAAATTGGCCAATGTTTTCCCTGTCGTCAATTATTATTTCCATTTCCTGTTAAAATACTACTAACTTACATCCATTAGGATAAAAATCAAATACAAATATGATTGTTTTTTTTTGGGGAAAAGTCAGATATCTTTTAGTCTTTTTCAGCACCATATTGTTTAAAAATTTATCGAGATTATACATTGTTTTATTCATCTCTGAATTCGAATGTACATCTAAATAACTGCAGATACTCATTATTTTCTTCATTTCTGAAGCAGAGGGGACAGAAACTGCATCGTTGATTCAGTTGTCAGATTCATAATCAAAATTTACCTAAGTGGAATCATTTTAATGATGAACGATGTCAAAAATCTCATTGTCGGTGCTGTAAAAACATGATCATCAAAGGCAACATATTATAGCATAGTTGCCAACATTTTAATTTATTCCGGAGCATTTTTAGCAGCCTTTAATTCGCACCACATTATTTATAGACTATTTTCCTTCAATATGTAACTATGATAAAATAAGAAAAAATTACTCTTAAGAAAAGAGTGGTATGGAAATAAAGGCGGGTCTAAAAATGCTTTGGAATAAATTAAAATTTTGGCATCTCTGTTGAAACAAACATGCCACTGAAGATCAAAAGTGAATTTTTTTTTGTGTTAAGCGATTTTTATTTCATGGTAAAAGAAAAAAAAATGTATTAAATAGCATACTGTCTGGACCGCTATATCATTTCATGTTAACCAGTTTTTATGTTAAGCGTTTTTGTGTTACACATATTTCACTGTATATATATATATATAAATGATAGATATCATAATAAATTTTAACATTAAAATTATGTATATAGATATATAAATTTAATATTAGCCTTAAGTGTTTTATGAATGTAAATACAATTCTCAAACAGAAGTTGAGGGGATGGTACCCACCTGCACACAGTCAAATAAAACTCTTTCTAAAA
Source organism: Salticus scenicus (assembly GCA_963930645.1). Lineage (NCBI taxonomy): Eukaryota > Metazoa > Arthropoda > Arachnida > Araneae > Salticidae > Salticus > Salticus scenicus. The sequence goes on from OZ005648.1 coordinate 306,206,213, forward strand.
CTACCAGGTGTATAAACTTAAATCCGCTGTTTGCGTATAGATGGCGCTAGTGAGTGTATTAACAGCGGACATTTAAATGTCTTATTGTTTTTGTATTAGTTTGACGTCTGTTCATATAAATCAGTGCAAATCGTTAGTGATTTCATATAAAAACATTAATTTTTCTTCGTGTAAACATGTCTCGTTTTGTACCAAAAAAAGAGCATATGCGGGAAGCTCTGCTTTTCTGCTTCAATTTGAAGAAATCAGCTGCCGAATCGCATAGAATGCTTGTGGAAGCTTATGGTGACAGTGCTTTGTCAGAAACAACTTGCAGAGACTGGTTTCGTCGGTTCAAAAATGGCTATTTTGACTTAAATGACAAAGAGCGTGAAAATCGGCCCCGAAAGTTTGACGACCATGAATTACAGGCTCTTTTGGACGAAGATGATACCCAATCGCAAAAAATGCTTGCCGAGAAGTTAGGTGTCACTCAACCAGCCATTTCTATCCGTCTACATGCCATGGGAAAGGCCTTATTATCAACAAAGACATGACAAACTGATTTTTCTTCATGATAACGCACCAGCACACACGTCAAAATTGGTCCAAAATTATCTCAAAACACTTAACTTGGAGGTGTTACCCCATCCCGCTTAATTCACCAGACCTGGCTCCTTCTGATTATCACCTGTTTTCATCAATGGGCCATGCACTCGCCGAACAGCACTTCGTTTCTTACGAAGACGTTCGAAAATGGCTGGACGAGTGGTTTGCCTCAAAAGATAAGGAATTCTTTTGGCGTGGAGTTCACCAATTGCCCAAAAGATGGGAAAAATGTATAGTTAGCGAGGGAAACGATTTTGAATAAAATTTTGTTTTGCTTTATATAAAAAATAAATGTGTTTTTATTACTAAAAAACAGCGGATTTAAGCTTTTACACCTGGTATACTGAATTGTTTTGAAAGTAAACTAGAGATATCAAAATACAGTATGATTTATCTTGCACCTTAAATAGTACATTATGTCTATACTAATTAGGAATGGGAATTGATTAACAGTTTTAACTGGGTTAATCGTAGTTCATTAATCGATTTTCATTTTTCTTTATATAATTTTATTTGATAGACAAATAAAACACTTGTATATGGTTTTCTTTTCTTTTCTTTTTTTCCAGATAGCACATAGTACACAACAGACCATAAAAATGATATAGATGTTAATTTAACTACTTCCTTAAGCAATAAATAATAATAATAATAATGCAAATAAATAATGAAATGAAAAAAAAAAAACTTTTAATTTTTTCTAGCAAATGGAAAACTGTTTTAAATACAGAGATAATACAACACTTCGAAAAGTAACTGCAAATAGTTTACGTGACTGAGCATTTATAAATCAATTTTTGTTTTATGAAATACATTTCCTGTTAAACTTAGATTTAAATGTGAAGATATTTAATTAGGAATATTTAATGCTGTTGCCTCTTAATTATTGATATATAATAATAATAATCATAATTAAATACCTTATAAATATTAAATATTTAAGTTATACTCATACATATAATGAAAGATCAGAATGAAACTCACCTACATATTTATTTCCAAATATTACACAACAGATCATAAAAAAGATACTATTTTAACCAATCCCTTAAGGCTTTTCACTCCCTCTTACAATTTCCCCATCTCAAGTCCCCAAATTCCATGTAAGTCTATGGCTAAATTTGTTTATATAGAATTGCTCATTATCTAATTGGCATTTTAAAATTCTGTCTTCACATTCAGGAAATTCACAACCATTAAATGAGTACCTGTTTTCGAAAAATTGAATTTTTTAAATTTTAATATTTCATTTTACAGCTAAAAAAAAAAAAAAAAAAAAATGTATTTAGTGAAAATTCAGATTTTTAAACTAAAAAAAATTTAAATTAAAATTTTTTGGAAAACGAGTACTCATTTAACAGTTGTATATTACAGTACTCATTTAACAGTTGGTTTTTCAAAATTAAGTAAGCTATGAAATTTAGGTGGGAACACATCATTTTAATTCATTTCAGTCATTTTAAAAAGTATGTAGCCCAGTTTTACAGTCAAAAAATGAGTTAAAAAATAAATAAAAAACTAGTATGGTGTGGCCACCACAAGACTTTTCTTTAAATTTTCCTATACAAATTCACTAAGGGCAAATAATTTATTAAAATTATCTAATATGATGAATGCAAATGATTTTCATCTTGCAGAAAACTAACACTAAATATCCAAAGTAAGACAAGACAGTTTTATTGTCTATAAATAAAATCTTTAAAAATGCATTTTTATAATAGTTATCTCATATATAAAGTTTCGTACGGTTTTATGCCATACAAGTTGAGATATAGTCTTCCCGTTATCAATAAAAATTTTCAGTATAACAGCAGCTACATCTATTGGCCTATAAGCATCTAACTTGAATCAGCAAAATATCTCATAATGGCCTTCTCATATCAAGTTTTTATTATTATTATTATTATATGCAGTAGAACCTGAGATATAGCCTTTCCTTAAATTGCAGAAATCGCTGTGTGACAGCGCTACCTGTTGAGCAGTTGACACCAAAAGTTGATAGAAACTAATTTATGTCAAGGTACATCTACGGTACCAAATGAAAGGGAATTGCATATAAATTTATATACAATTCTGTGCAGAAGTTCTTGAGATAGTGTTTCCTCAAATTGCAGAAATCACTGTATAGCAGTGCCACCTGTTGTCAGCATTCAAACTGAATTAGCATAATGTCTCACAATGACCTTTTTACATACCAAGTTTTGTTTAATTATATCAAAAGAACCTGAGATATAGCATCCCCTTAAATTGCAGAAATCACTGTATAACAGCACCATCTGTTGAGTGGTTGACACCAAAAGTTGATAGGCACTAATTTAGGTCAAGGTGCATCTACATATAAATTTATATATAATTCTGAGCAATAGTTTCCAAAGATACAGTCGCCACAAAATTTTTATCACACACACACAGAGAGAGAGAGAGACAGACAGACAGGCATTTTTTAAAAATGATTATATAGTGTTCTAGACCTCTCAAAATGTGTAAATCCATCGAAAACCAGAAGTCGAAAATTTTTATGAATCCAATACTTCTTCTATTGAATATAGATGAAAGTAATAAAAATTAAAAAATTTTACAAATTGAAATTAATAGTCCTCCGTACTAAACTAAATTTTGTCCTTGACAGAATTTTTTTTAAGCACTTTTACTTTTACTTTTTATTATTATTATTATTATTATTGCTAATTATCTTTTTTTATTTCTAATACTCTTTTTCTTCTTTTTTTCAATTTTTCAAAGAAATAAGTAAATACATTACAAAATTAGCTAAGCACATTTTTAGATTCTGAAAAAAGATATTTTTGTACAGAGACTTTTTTTTTTTATTTATTTATTTAGAATGATAAGCACATATAATTTTCTTTAAATAATTTTCAAATTCCAGGCATGAGAGTGCAGAAAATTAAAAAAAGAGGAAACACGCGTGTTCATAAAATTAATTTCAAATGAAAAAATAATGCATGAGGGGAAAACTATACAAATGTGTTCATAATATTTATTTCAAATGAAAAAATAATGCTCACAGGAAAAAACTACAAAATATTTTAAAAGTGACAAATTAAACTAAAAGAATAACACATCAACACAATAAAACATGTGTTTAGAAAAAAAAAAAAAAAAAAAAAAAAAAAAAAAACATTAGCTAGTAATCAACATTTAATAACATTGACTGGTGGTGGAAAATGGGAAAGAAAGGGGGGGTGGGGGTTAAAAAGTAGTTAATGAGTGAGAAATATTAAACACAATTCTTCTTTATGGGTTCTAGAATATCCTTAAGTAAGTTTAAAATTAATATTGACATTTTTGTTGTGGATGGATAAATATTCAAAAATAAAAGGCTTCTTACAGAATGTTTGATTGGCGATGTTTAGAGATGAAAAGGGGGGGGGGAGACAAAAAAAATTACATGAGTGAGAAATATTGAATAATTCTGTTCTTTTATATGTTATAGAATATGATAAAGCACGATTAAAATGAATATTGACATTTATATTTTGGATGGAAAAAGATTGAGAATCTAAAGTTTTTCGTGGAGTGTTTGAACACTGATCGTTATTGGAGTTTGATTTTAACAAAATAAAAAATCGCAAAATTAACGAAAATCACAAAAACGCAGAAAATCGCGGATCCGCGGAAAATTCTCAACCTGAAATTCACAAACTGCATCATTATAATATTTTTAATTATTAGTAATTTTACGCTTTTATTTTAATAGAAATACTGTTGAGTTATAATATTAAAATGCTATTTAAGAAATTAGTTGTAGTTTAAAATACTATATCTTCGGTTGTAGACTCTGACAAGGTTGCTTGCAGTATAAATATTTATCATCATTATTGTTTATTGATTTTTTTTTATCTCAATTTTGTACACAGTCTAAGGAAAAAAATATATACATATATACTAGCATCTCATAATTATAAAAATAATCTAATTTAGGTTAGTTTAGCATGTACTATTCTATATTATTTAAGCAATGAAAGTATACATATTATTCAGTTAAAAAACATTATTACCCAATCGCAAAATTTTATTTCTGTTCTCAGTCTGGAATAATAATAATAAATCTATAAAACATAATAAAATGAAATAAAATAAGTATTTTAAAAATATATCTTTGGCATACTAAGGAAATTATTTTTAAAAATTCTAATGATCAACTACTATTTTGATTGTATTTTAATTTAAATTAACAGGATGCAAGTAAAAAAAAAATCTCATTGAAATTTACAGTGCCAGTTATACAATGAAGTGATGTTTAGTAAGTTCAAATTGTTTTACTAATTCTTTTTAGAGAAAGAACACGAAATTTTGCTGAATGTGTGAACTTTCTTTACAATATTTTAGGGAGAAATCCAGCAAGCAGTTCATTTCGTGTATAGTGATGTCATGAACATGATAAGTTTCATCATGTGACACAGCATTTTTGCACCAACATGAAAACTGTGTCCATTAAAGTTAATTTATTAAAGTATCCAGTTTTCAAATATACATAAAAATGGTATCAAAATGCTTGCATTTTCATGCTCTATCATTTACAAGTGAAAATGGAAAATGTGCAATTTCCCCATTCTCGGTAGCCCTGTATATTGTCTATAATCAATATGTACTATAAACAATACTCTGTATTTAAAATTAGTCTTATTTGAAAAATATCTAACACAAAAGGAATTACGATTCCTGCAATTTTCAAGTACAGCTCCAGTATAATATATTAAAATAATTTGGGTATTAAGTATTAAGTAACCTGTAAATGAATGATAAAGGATTTCCATACTACAATCTACATAAAACATGCTTTTATGAACATAATAAATTTTGTTCATTCCATTTTGTTTAAGTCAGCCTATAGATGTTACACTGTATTTACCTGCAATTTCCCCCATAGACATAATGTATTTAAATTTTTAAATGTATTAAAATTTAGTGTAACATCCCTATATGACACACATTTAGAATACCAAGTTTGGACTTTCTGCTACTATTTGTTCTTGAGATATGCTGATAACAGACAGACACACAGACCAACTGCTAAAAACATTATTTTCAGATTCAAGAGACCTCAAAATGTGTAAATATAACAAAAACTGATTTTCAAAAATTTGACTCAAAAAACAATACTTTCACTAACCATATGGGTACGAGAAAGTAATAAAAATGGAAATTTCACACTTTCTTTTTTTTCACCAATCAAGAGGATTAATAAAGCAATCACTCAGTCAAACCATTTCTTTGCAGGATAATTTTAATTCATTTTCATAAGGGGACATTTTAAATTTTTACTTTAATTCATAGTTTGAAAATTTTTAATCAAATTAATTGGGCTGATTAACTTGATTAACACACTAAGTGCCATGTCAGCCATCGGTGGCTGACAGTGTCAAATATGATATAAAGTCTCGTCAACCACCGGTGACTGACAGTATAAAATATAATATAAAACTAAAAAAGTTACATTGTCTTAAGTAATTACTGAATATTTATTTGTTACAGGATTATATAATTAATGGATTTTATTGAAATACGGTAAACATAACGCGCTTCTAAGTAGCCTGGCCTGACAAGGATTTTCTTAAGAATTCATGTGGTGCTCAACGTGTTAAAAAAATGGATTGGAACTAAGTACTGAAATTGATTGATTAACCAAACTGATTAATCGGCACATAGTGTAAGAGAAAGTAATATAGGTGCCATAACAAATTTATTAAATAGAAGTATAAAGACTACATAATTAAATCCTTTTATTTAATATATTACACTATACAATTTTTATAGTTATATTTATAACTGAAATATTAAAAGTGCAATATATAATTGTAGCTTTTCAAAAAAAAAATTTAAAGCTTGCATCGAGTTAAAGGATGTGAGTTACTGACCTATATAATAATAAGTATAAAACTTTGAATAAATACCATAAAAGACTGCAAAGTGCATTATCACTTTGTTTGCAGCACTTGTGGTTGTGCCTACTTTGTTCGCCTGACGAAGGGTCATGTCTTCTTTCAACCCAAAACATTTGTTGTGAATTCTTGAATTTTATGGATTTTATTCAAATTTTTGTACTGATTACTTTTAAATGCCAGTTCTGTGGTGCTTTTTTATAACACTGACTTATATACTATAAAAAATAAGAAATTAATAGTATAACATTTTAAAAATACTAATAGGAAAAGCACTAAATGCCTCAAAAGTAGTCTACTTACTATTGGTTTCTTTTCAATCTTTGAAAATTTAGAAGGGGGTGTACAACTCTCTGGAAGAGCTAATCTATAATTATCTTTGCCCATTTTATAGCTAAAAATAAGTATTTTGAGAAAATTACAATGTGTTATAAACGAGAATAATATACTTGTTTTATATTCACTAAGAATTTTAAAAGAATATAAACATAACAGTTAAATATACAGACAAATAAATAAATAAATAAAGTGAAATGCCAGTAAAACTAGTATAGGCCTGCGCATGTAAATTATGAAAACAATTATCGTGAAACAACATGGACAGCATTGCCTTTATAAGACAACGGGTGTCTGTTAAAGGGCAAAATTAACGGTCGCCACCGGCCACATGGCGACTAAATAAAAAAAGATGGCGATTAAAAATTATGCATCGATCGCCACTAAAGTCGCCACTTTTTGTGATCATTAAAAGATTCTAAAAATCGAGCGACGATGGGCAATCGAAGCCTTGTGATTTTCAATCTTTTTCCATCCATGGCATAAATGTCAATGTTCATTTTAAACTTGCTTTATTATATTCTACAACCTATAAAGAAGTAGAATTGTTTAATATATCTCACTCATATAATTTTTGGACACCCCCCCCTTCCCTCCCCCTAATGATCTGTGATCACACAGCTTATAGAAAGCTTTATAATCTCTAATCATTCTCCATTTGCTGCAAAAATATAAATATCTATTTTAAACTTACTTTATTAGATTCTAGAATCTGTAAAGAAGTAGAATTGTTTAATATCTCTTACTCATAATTCTTGTAATTTCCCCCCTCCCCTCCCCTCCCCTCCCCACTTCACAACGATTGGCAATTAATTACATGCTCCACTGAAACCTTGTGATTTACAATCTCTCTCTATCCATAACATAAATGTAAATATTTATTTTAAACTTTCTTGATTAGATTCTAGAACCTATATAGATGTATCCCCCCCCCCTGCCACACACACACACACACACATGTGCGCTCCATTTCAACTAGCAGTTAATGATCAAATGTCCTGCAAAGCACAATCTTTTTCCATTATTATCTCCATAGTATTTAATGTATATTTAACCCATTTAAGATATTTGACAAATGTGTGTATCAAAATTTGATTTGGCTTAAATGTGTATTTTTCAAAAAAAAATTGTATTTGCTTTCTTTTGAGTAGAAATCTTCCTTTTTCCTTCCCATTTTAAAGCAGAAATCTCCCTATTTTTAAAGCTGCAAATTTGGCAGCTAAGTAAATTATTTTTAATGAAGCAGCTAAGTTTCCATACCTATACTTTTTAAGAGGAAATATTTTAACTCTATTGAAATAAAATCATTTTAAAAAGTGTGTCTTTAAAAATAAGAAAACATAATAAAACTGCTAAATGTATTTACACATGACCATGTAAAAGTTGTGATGATGATGAATCAGCTGATTCATTTACTAGAAAATATCAATGTGAACTGTGAATGATAACAGCTTATTTCACTTAAATAAATTGAAAAAAAAAGTACTACTGAATTATCAGAAAGATAAAAACTTTTGTTGTTATTATTACAGCCCTAAGCAGATTTTAGTTTAGGATGTGCAATTTAGGATTTTTAAAAAGAGCGTAGTTACAAATTACAATTTCAGTGTCCCTGTGTTAATTTTATTATTATATGTGTTTCTTATTTTCATATTTTTCTTGCGGTAATTATACTGCAAAACGGTGACAATGCTTTTTGCAGTCTGAAAGAAATAGTCTTATCATGTGAAAAGTGGCCACTAACTTAAAAAAGTGGCTACTAATGAAACTGACAGTACCAGCCACTGGCCACTATTGAATTTTCCCAGTTTTGCCCTTTAGTGTCTGTCAAATCTGGTCGATTAGCTTCTGCTGCTACAATGAACGACCATTAGGATTGATATGACTCTGAATGAGGCATTATAGTTGGCATATACATATCTGCCAACATTTGAAAATTACAATTAGTAGCACACCAATTTTAAAAATAGATTGAATGGTTGATTGGTTCATTTTTATCATGCGACACACGAATCCTGAACAAATAAATGTATGTATATTACTGTATTTTCTTGCGCATAATCCGCGGGGTACTATTTTCAGCTCTGATGAAAAATTTTCCACAGATAATATGCACTGCCGGATGCCAGACATCTGGCTTTATTTGCCACCAAAATCCGGCCACATTATGTTTAATGTCCCCCCTCCCCCACCTCAGATTAAACATTTTTTTTTTTAAAGTTATAATTTTTACCTAAATAATTTACATTAGTGTTCATATATAATGAAAAACTGTTTAAGAAGCAAACATGATTTATGAAACCAGGTAGAAAATAATTTTATTCAAAATGCAGAATTCCTGCATTTACACTATATTCAACCAGCCATTAAAATTCAGCAAAAGTACTACCTATTAAATAAATATATTTTTTATGTGTTTAATTACGTGTATAATTTTAAAAAATATAAATTATAATGATTGCAAAAAATTCTAATCTTAGCATTGGGATAATTGTTTTAAAAATGTTAAAATATAAATATTAAACACATTCAACAGTTTCTGTAGGTGTTTGTTCATGGATTGGTAGGGGAGGGGGGGGGGTATAAAAAAAAGAAAGTGAGAAATATTGAACAACTCTACTTCCTTATAGGTTCTAGCATCTAATAAAGTAAGTTTAAAAAGAACATTGACATTTATATTGCAGATGGAAAAAGATTGGAAATCCCAAGGCTTTCGTGAGGCGTTTGTTTGCCGATCGTTAGGGGGTGGGTGGGGAGCGAGGAGGGCACAAAAAAAAAAATACACGAATGAGAAATATTTAACAATTCCATCTCTTTATACATTCTAGAAGCTAATAAAGCAAGTTTAAAATGAAAATTGACATTTATGGCGTGGATGGAAAAAGATTGAAAATCGCAAGGCAAAAACGTCAGAAATGTTGCAGTTTTGGTGCTAGATAAAAATTCGTAATTTTGGGCCGATTTTTGTAGCGTTGTAGTTTATGGCCCAAATTCGTAGCAATTACGAATTATTCGTAGCAGTTGGCAGGTCTGCATATAACAGAGGGAACATAGCATCTTTAAGGTAGCAGTGAGATTTGAATTTTAACATATGATCTTTTAAAAATGATACAGCTACAGTGAATATCAGATATAAGGTAAAAAAAAAATTGAATCTCTAACATTGGTGTGGCTGAAAAAATACCTCAAAAGAATGGCAGCAGCAGTATTGAAAAATGATGAGAATATTTAAACAAGATAGCTACGTAAGACTTACTCAGACTAGCTTAGATTTTAAAGCTAGACACCAATAAATGTAAGGCTGTGAACTATTTAATGTATTGTCATTTTCAGAGCCAAAGGCCCACTCGTGTACCATAGAGACTGCACAGCACAAAACTTTACACCTTGCCTCAGCTTGCTAATACCACCTTTGTATTGTTGATGACTGGAAACTGGAAACACATTACCTGGTCTGACAAGTTTTGTTTCTAATTACATTGGGTGAATGGAAGTGGATGGTGTGGAATGGAGGTAGCCTCATGAATCCATGGACCAGCATGTTAATAGGGGAATATTCAAGCTGGTGAAGACTCTGTGATTGTATAGGACAAGTGCAGTTGGCATGATGAACCACTGATACAAAAGACACCTCTAACAGATGATAGATAAGAAAGCACTTTGTCAGATTTGGACAATTTCAGATTTCAGCATGAGCATAACAATGTAATATCCCACATGTCAAGAATTGCTACTGAGTGACTCCAGGAACAATTTTATGACTTTTGACACTTCCATGGGCCACCTAAATCTCCAAACAAGAGAAATATTTAGCATCCTAGAGTGAATCCTGTAATAAATTACTGTAAAATTTGGAAGCTAATATTTTTATTCATTCTTTATTTTTTTAAATACATATACAGATGTATGTCCAGATAGATACATTACAATAATATATGAAACGATTATTGGCTATTCTAGTTAATTCTACTACTGTTGAATGCTCTTTGAGTAATCAAATTGAAAATAAAAATAACTTTAAAAAGATTAACTAATGTGAATATGAGCAATTTCATCTGATGATAATTTAGATTGTAAATAATTTGAGTTTGAAGCAGCAGCAAAAATCCTTAAAAAAAGAATTAAACTTTCATTTTAGCAGTTATTAAATTTCTACGATTACCACCTTGAATGAATCTGCAAACATTTTTTGTTTTTATCTAAATACATAAAGCAGAAAGTCTTTCATTCTATCTGTCCAGATTATTAGATTTTATCAAAACTGGTACACTTATTAATCATGACTAAATCTAATTAATGCGGTATTTTTTAGTTCAATCTGATAATTGGTTCAAAAGATTAAATAAAAACCCCATTTTAATTTTAAAATTATTAAAAAGAAAGAAAAAAATGAAAGCTAAAATAAATGGATAAATATATTTCTTTTTATGTAAAAAAAATATATATATAGAAATAGATATATGAATGTGTAAACTATTTTTTATAATTAAATTAAAATTGAGAAAAATCATGCAAAGAAATTTAACAGCTTCAGTATAGAACTCCTTGGCGAAATTTGACATTGAAGTAGCTCAGACATTTCTCACCAAGATCTTTACTTATGCAATAACGATATTGCGATAGCCATTTTAATTATCTCTCGCCAAAATGAAAATAAAAATTTAAAAGAAGCCAAGGGGCTTCTACGCTAAAGCTACACGAAAGAAATTTGAAGAAATGAATATAGTAACAGATGTTAGGTAATGAAACTGCATGGCTTTATATATGAAAAGATTTTTTTTTTTTTTCTTAAAAAAAAAAAGAAAAAAAAAAAAAAATTCTAACTTACTAAATTAAATTCTATGACCATTTCTCTCAGGGATGGCTGGGCTGGACTCAATTGGGTCGGACCCAAAGAGTTTTTTCCTAAAAAACTCATTTGAAAATACCCACAATTTTGCCCACTTATGGATTTTTTAAAAATTTTATAAGACTTTCTTCGATAAAAAAAAAACAAAATACTAAGCAACTGAAACTTAATTTTTTCATCTATTTTTTAACAAAACAGTTTACATAAAAAGGGAGTTTTGTTTTGAGTTATAATTTTTACAGGCAGAAGATTTAGCATTAAATTTACATTTACATGCTTACTACAATAGTGCAACAACTAGAAAATAGCTGGCATAAGTAATATCTGCTCAATTCTCCATATATTTGCTCTCATAAACACTTACTATAGAACATATTATATTCAAGATTAGAGCAATGAACTTTGCTGGTAGCCATTTTCCAGTCATAGATTGAAATGCCTCAATAGCTAAGCTAACTTGTTTTGACACATTTACCTTTACTGGTTTGCTGCTAAATCTTTTAGATGACAATTTTGCATTTAATTGATCACGTAATAATTTTCATAATGCCATTTTATATGAAAATTTGCCCTATTTAGCTATGTTATAAAAATTGTAAATTTTGTATAAATTTACAAATTAGAAAATTAAAATCAGGGTTCTGGCCAGTTCATGAGATACTATTTTATAAGTGGTCTAAATTTTTAACATCATTCATTTATAGTAGTCTACACAAACTAACAATAAACTAACTTAAATATGGACATTACTTTTTTTGTGCGTGATTTTAGGATTCCTCATACTGCAAAATTTATAAAAATGCCATGAAATTGAGGTTGAAAATTTTCATGAATACCAAAGTTTTCCATACTTTTATAATACAACAGAAACTAAAAAAGATTTTTTTTCAAAGATATATACATACATTGCTTATTATTTAAAATTGGTCAACAAATTTGAAATCTTTATACCAAGAGTCAAAAAATGTTTTAACATTTGTTATATTATACAATTTATTTAAGATTTGTAGATAAAAAGGTTGCACATCCATAAATTATCATATGTAAAAAATGGAAACTGCTCATCGGATTTCAGGAATTTTCGTTTAATACATTTTGTTTTAAGGACTTTTTTTTTCTTTCAAATTTTCGCAATTAAGATAACTGCATAAAGGGAATTTAGAAAAATCATTTATAATTAATCAATATATTTTTTTTAATTACAAAACTTTAGTACATGTATTTTATTGGTTAAATAAAAAGAAAAAAAAAGAGAGAGAGAAAGAAAGAGAGAAAATTGCACTTTGACTTGTTTTCTTCATGTAATTTCATAATTTTTAAAATAGAGTTACAGTTAGCCCTAAATAAAGGAATTGTCGAACATGAGCATGGAATAAATTTAGAGAACAGCTGTTCTTGAATTTTATTTTTCCGTGATTTTCTTTAGAAAAAACGAATAAAAAAGTTAAGGAATACTTTTGTATTAACTACATGTCATGAATTTCAATTAACAAAGATCACCATATAAGGATAAAACAAATTGTGATAATTAGAACATGAAGAGATTAAAATATTTTTTTCAATATCTCCTAAAAGTTAAATTTAGCCAAAAATTACACGAACATATAGCCAGAAAAAAATAAATTTATATATATATTTTTTTTCAAATTTCTTTTAAATGTCCCGATTACTTTCAAAAGAAAATTTTTCTGGAAAAAAAAAAAAAAAAAAAAAAAAAAAAAAAAAAATTCTTGAAAAATCTAAAAAATATCCACATTTTCTTGCAAAATCAACCTTTGGAACAACTATAGTATTTCCCCTCAGCTAGATTTGGCGATTATGGCTTAATCATAAATCATATAGCATAAATGATAAAATCGTAAGCTAAATTATAAATCATAAATCCAAAATAAATAGCATGTAGGCTGCCATATTATATCGCAAACAATCCAGAACGACATCGTTATCGTTCAAATCGGCGCCAAAGAAAAATTGCCAAATTCAGCTGAGGGGAAATACTATAGTTGTACCCAACCTTTTTCTCGAAAATAATAATAATAAATAAAACTGGCTTTTGGGGTTTTTTATTCTGGTTTTTTCCAGAAAACCCGGGGGTTTGCCAACCTTGATTTCTTTATTATTATTATTATTTTGTTTTTGTTAGAGTAAGAAAATCATTTTTTTTCTTTTCCCCCTACTGTAAACCTTGAGCAAGTGATTCAGAGAAAAAATAAGAAATATAAACAGAAAATAGCTACCCAATGCATGTACAGTGTAAAAGTAGTTTTACGTCTTTAAATTTCGGTGTATCTCAGCATATTTAAAACAACATCAATTATCAATAAATCAGCAATTATATGCAGGAACGAGAAATGAAAAAAACTCAAAACAAAACCTTTAAAGATTTCACATAGATATATAATAATTATTAGTTTACCATGGGATTTTTTGCAATTTACAAAATGAAAACTCGGTTGGTTGGACACATGGTTGGTTGCTTGGTTTGTACGTGCAGTGCAGTGCAACAGGAGATAGGGAGGCATACTATTGTAACAATCGCAGCTATCGTAGATCACAAGTCGGATCGTAGTCGTAATTTTGATACAAATGTAACGCCATCGGCCATATTGGATCTTAAAGTTGTGATTGTTGTCATAAAAATTTGCGACTGCCTGCGCTCTCCCGTAAGCTCTCACAAGCCTATCACAAGTAAGATGGCGGATATTAGCGTTGATCAAGCGATTTATGAAACACTCCTAGCTACGACCATTTGAGGTGTGGTTTGATGACGTCACTACCGAAGGAGGAGTTTATGTTGAATGAATCACGATTCACGAACTATGGGACCCACTCTAGATTATTTCATGTAATCAGTAATCGGCACTTCGATAGAAAAGGTATTTTCACTTACTTTTCCTGGTAAGCTTATTTTTAAACATTAAATTTCTTAATCTACTCGTTTTATATACATAGAACATCGAAAACAAGCGCGAACGTCCATTTTAATTTATTGGAGACTTGCAATCGACGAATCTATTGTGTAATGTAAATGCAAAACTAAGGTAAACAATAGAAATTACTTACTGCATTCGAGATTTATAGATATGAATTAGTTATACAATTAGATATCAATGTCATTACCTGCTGAAAAACATTGCTAATATAAATAACATGTTCGAAATTCGTTTGCCACGTTTATAAAATTAACGTTGATGTAAATATACATTTGTTTTGTTAAGATTACGAATATATTCATGTTTTAAAAATAATTTAGCGTTATTTCAGATTTAAAGATTCTGAATAGATAAATTGGGATAAAAAATATCCATGTGTTTCTTTGCAATAAGAGATAAAATTTGCTTTTGTGTTATTAATATTTTAATGTAATGTAATTAGTTGCTGCATATACAGTTTTTATTTGTGCTGCTGTTAGTGGCTGTTAATGTTTGAAAGTGTTACTTATACAGGCTGTCTGTTTAAATTTTTATAGTTAATTACTTTTATTTCCTTTCTATGTGTGTACAATTATTTATCATTACATATATCTATGCTTAGCTAAGAAAATAAACTTCATTTTTTATTTCACAGAATCCAAACATTTATTTCAACTGAATTAATATTGCCTTATGTATGTGATTATTAAAAATGTACGTACAAAGGTATTATCGATTCGGTTATGAAAACAACAACTTGAAGACTTTATCTAATGAAAGTATCCACCTGCATCTTACGAGGGAAATTCCAGCCACTAAGGGAAAAAAATAGATGCTAACCATAACCTTCAATGGTGAGTTAAAGAGATTCATTAATTTAATTATTATTGAAGAAATAATCTGTTTCTTATCAACTTTATCTCTCAATTATATATGGCGTTAATATATAAATCTTGATTTTCATTATGTATTTTATTTGGATATTTGTAAAAAGTAAATAAAATATTTTGAGAACAATCATTTCACATAAATTGATTTGATTTATATTTTTACTGAAATGTGAATTTTGAGGTAAATAACAGAAATATAATGAAAATTTTAATTATTTAGATATTTGTTTGTGTTACTGTGGAATTTTGTAGTAGTAATTTGAAAAGTTGTAGTAATTTGTAGTAGTAATTTGAACTGCGAACATGGAATATTTTAGAGGTAATTTCTTTAATAAATTTTAATTCCTATTTCATAATATTATTCTATTCAGTGAATTAAAATTAATGTTTAAATAAATATTGTGTAAATAAAAGATATTTTGCATTTTAAAGATGTGTGTGTTTGGAACAAGAGTATTTTGAAAGGGGAAGATTATATACAAATGTAAATTAATATTGAAATTATCTGCTGCTTTAAATTATACATTATTGTACATGTATTTTGTATTTAAAAGGTGATTTTTTACATCTGTATAATCTGTCTTTTTTTGTAATGGGCGCTTTGATTTTCATGTGCACAAAGCACTAACACATATGTTACAGTAATTACTGCAGTATGTTATTTGATGCATTTTATGAACATTTCATGCAGAGTAGCAGTAACCAATGTTATTTTTTCTTTTTAATGTACATGGAGCGTAGATACATGCATAATAACAACTGCTGCATACTGGGATTTTGTGCATTTATATTATTCAATCATATATATTTAATGATTTAAAATTTATTTAATTGTAGTTGGTTATAATTTTGTTATCTTTACTTTCTTCTATATTCAATAGAAGAAAGTATTGGATTCGTAAAAATTTCGACCTCGGGTTTTTGATGGATTTACACGTTTTTAGAGCTGTAGAACACGATTTGACCATTTTTGTCTGTCTGTGTGTGTGTGTGACAAAATTTAGTGGCAACTGTATCTCAGGAACTACTGCACAGAATTTCATACTAATTGGTATGTAGTTGCACCTTGACATAAATTAGTGCCTAACAACTTTTGGTAAAAATTGTCTTACAGGTTGCATTGCCATCCCGCTTTTTCTAAATTTTTAACATGGTGATATAGGACAAAATTTTGTATAAATGTGCATGAAGAGAATTCTTTTTTAGTAATCATTATGAAATTTACATAATAGAGATAGTCAACTGGGAAAAAAATTTTTGTATGTGTAGGAGCCTCGCCTCCCCCCCCCCCCCCCCTGCGGGGAAGTCTTCCCTCGAGGGCAGTAAATTTTCAAGATGGGTATCTTTCGAAAGGACTCGTCAATACCTTTAAAAGGAATGGTTGAACTATATAAATAATCTGTGATACTTCAAAACAAAGTTATTGAATTTTTTTACTTTTAACTTAAAAAAAAAAAAAAAAACGAGAATTTTTTTTTTATATTGTTACTGTGTGAATTTGTATAGGAAAATATAGAAGAAAGTCTTGTGGTGGCCACAACATACTAGTTAAATGAAAATTTCAGTTTTTATGTAATAACCGCCTGCCAGAGATTAACTGCTGGCATGTGGTTAATACAAAATATATATTACATATGTATTTCAATATTTATATATATATATTTACATATGATTATCATAGAAGTAATGCTATAAAATATATTGTACTTTCTTACATATTTGTATTTATGCATATGTATAGCCTGCCAATCACATGCAGTTAACACGTAAATACCAAATTTTCTTTAAAAACTGCTTTGTGGTGGTTTCTAGGGCCAAAAAAAAAAAAAAAAAGAATTACAGCGTTTTAAATTGGTATTGTTAGTTTTTAAGGCAAGATAAATCTATTGTGGATATTTTCAAGTGTAAAATTATTAGAAGGGACGGGAAGGGGCAAAAATGTAGAAAAGGAGCGGTTGTTTCGGAGAAAATGGCGGAAAACCCAGAACGCCTTTATTCTTTTATATTTTGCAGAGGTTCGAATTCTGATACTCCATTCACATTTCTCATACTATGGATTTTTAATAGTATTTAGCCCGGAATTATGCAAGTTTCGGAGAAAACCATGAAAAAGTCAGACATTATGAAACATAGATATTTTCACAAAACATTTCATAACTCAAAATCTTTTAAGAGAGAAATCTTTTTTTTTTTTTTTTTTTTTTTTTTTGCATATAGATTTTAAATTTTAATTATGACTAAATTATTTTTAATACATCATAAAGATACTTACACTTTAAAGTACTTTTATATTATCGAAAGTGGAATTTGAGATTTCACCTGTTTTAAGGTCCTGATAAGGTTTTATTTTGTATCTCCATGCGCGTAGCCAGGGGGGGTGCCCTGGGTGCCCGGGCACCCACCCGCTCACGCACATACATTCAGTATATTTAACAAAAACATATTGAAAACTGAAAAAAAAAAAAAAAAAAAGATTTGAAGGTTAAAAGAAAAATTGTCATTCCTAATACCAATGATTCTATGCAATAGAAAGACACTTTCTTAAACATGGTGGTAAAATATATTTAAAAGAATAATCTAAATTGTTCATAAATCCAAATTTACTTGCACATTTCTGACAAAAATTTGCAAAGTAACTTTTCTTGGTAAACAAAAAAATAAAAGGAAATTAGTAGTTTGTTTTTCCTTCAAGGAAAAGCAGGAAAAGAGGCGATAAAGTGATTTAGTTTATTTAAACTCGTGGCCTTAACAGAGAGTCAAGTTTTTTTTTGTCATTTCTTTTTAATAAACATTTTTTTAAACTTTCTCTTACCCATACATGTTGGAGAATGTAATGATTTGCGATCCAGTTTTTGAATATGAAATAGTTTTTACAATAGTACGTCTTGAGGTCCCCTCATTTGTATAACCAGGTTCTTTTGGTTAGTCTGCATGGGCATAATTCAAAAGTAGGTATTGGCAGGAAGTCTAAAATCGTATTCAATTTATATCATAATGATCGTATACTATGACATGCAAAAAGTTCAAATGCATTTTTGTTTAAGTACAAAATTTCTAGTTGTACATATCAACAACATTTTTAAAGTGAACTAAACATAATGAAACTAACATATTCTATTGATACAAAATAATTTTCGTGTAAAAGATTGTAAAAAAATTTAGGTTCGATTAAAAGTATTCATACCAAACTACATTGTGCCCAGTAAAAACGTTTAAAAATGATAATTACTTTCCCTTACCATGAGTTACAGAAAGTATTATTTACGGGGTCGAATTTTCGAAACTAAATATTTGCGATAATTTCAGGTTTTGAAGTTCTTTGAATGCAAAAATAATTTTTTTAGTAATTGTTGATTTGAATGCATGTCTGGTATCATAATAACTTAGCGGGTAATTTTTTTCCGATTACACTGGTCTGCGAAAACGTACTTTTCAAATTTTTTATGTACTGCGTTGGGTGTCTCTAATGTGTTTTGATAATCTGAATTCAGAAATGATTATTATTATTTTTTTTTTCGTATCACGTAAGACATTTTTACAAAATACTGATGAAAATCGGAAGAATTCGTCTAGAAGTTATAACAAATTCAAAACAATTTATATAAAAAATGCATTGAAATAGGCTTTAATTTCCATATGTATTTTAAATGTATTTCTTCACATCGAATCTCCCTTTAAAGCATTTTACCTTGTGCAAGGCTTGAGGGCCTTGTGTGTGTGCGTGTGAGGAATTCTCTATACAACATGCAACAATATTCTGCTAACATGTTGAAAATGTATCGTCTCTGATACCTGCTTTCCATTTCTTTGATGTCTTGATGAAACAGCTCTCTTTGTTCTTCACTCACATCACCCAAATTTTCAGGGAAATAATTTAGATGGGAGTCGAAAAAAATCAACTCAAACAATTAACTCAAGTCTTTAAACTCAAACAATTTTTTTTTTTTTTTTTTTTTTTTTTTTTTTTTATAAGAAAAATTTTTAAATAAGTTTTCCTAAAACAGCATCCAAAAATATATCAGAAAACCATATCAACCTGAAGAAAAAATTTCTTCGTCAGCCTGTCTTATTTGCTATTTTTTTTTTTTTTTTTTTTTTAAAGACAACACTGGAAAGTTCAAATTAGTATTGTTAATCATATCGTAAGCAGACTTTTCTTAAAAAATTTACTGTGGGTGAAAGTTCTTTGAATCATTTAAAAAATATTTTTAATTTAAGCCTGAAGTAAATGTTTTAAGAATGCAGGAATTGTAATCAAACAGAGGGTTTTGAAGGATGCAATAGACATGCTTCCCCTTCACAAAAATACATGCCAAACAAAATTGTTTCTAAAACAATTTTCAACTTTTTTAAAGCACCTCAGAAATGGTCGGTCAAGTATACAATATCTTATTTTTGTGACTAAATGCCACATTTTATTTATTTAATTTTCTTTACCTTATTTAAAAGCTGTCACTCAAACTTAATAATAATAAGACATTTTATAATCGTTTGCATTACTTTTGAACTTTGACAAACGATTTGTAGCTGAAAATAAATTATGTATTTATGAACAGACGATTTTGTATTTGTAATTAATAAAGAAAGAAAATTATTAAAAATTAGGCTACAGTGTAAATATTTATTCGGATTCCTTCTTCTCGTGCAATTTTATAAAACAATTTCCTCTTTCCTGAAAATCCTGTATCTGGAGAAAGCGGAGTATAATTCTATTTAAAGCTGTATTGAATGACAAAAGAAACGAAAAACTGTTCTGGAATCATGTGCAAAAATGTGAAGGACTTGATAATTTTTCCAACCAAAGCAAAAGAGAGAGTTTGAAGAGGAAGCTCAAGACAACACAAAAAATACAAACATCAAAGAAAGGTATGCGTAAAATATGGTTTATAGGTCTTTTAATTTTTTAAATAGCAAAGTCGTTTATTTGTGTGGGTAGAAAATTTCCGACATTATGTCATGATGAGTTTTCGTGCTATTTTATTAATGAATGTTTCTGGATTCGATTATGTATGCAATTTTGAATTGTGGTGGTGGCTAGACAATATTTTCTGCTGATGGCCAGTGCACGGTCGGATAGTGAGACACCATATTAGCTTTTTATCTGTCCTCCATTTTGATACATTTACTTTGCAGGAATTTTCAGTGCAATTTTATTGGTATGTGTCCCTTTTAATGTTTTCATTTTACTTTATGCAATTTTTCATGGAATTTATTTGGCTAATGGTCAGCTCTTGGTCCGGTCTGTGGGGTGTTTCTACACTTTCCAGAATTCGATATATTTATTTTTGCGACTTTAACACACATCACATTTTTATATTATGGTACACACAACAGTTTATTACAACCTTATTAATAAGTATCACTTTAATTTTACAGCGATCACAATACACGTTTGTACTATTCTGTTTGAAACTAACATCACAACTACAACAATACAACAATGTTTTAAAATATAGAAAATAAATGCTATTCATGAATATGGGAAATAATAAAATAATAATTTTTAAAAAGTATCTACAAGATTGTATTAATTTAATATATATATAAATATATTTAATTAATATATATAGGTTCATAATTTGAAACTAGTAAAATAAAAGAAATGAAATGCGATTATAAATAAACATATCATTATAATTCTCCTTTATCACTTTGTGTGCGCAATTTAAGTTACATAGTATAAGTTTTTCCGTAGTTTAGTTTTTAGGTTTTCGTTTATAACTTAAGGCTTCAGATTTTTAATTAACCTTTTAACGTTCATTGGTTTCGTACTGAAACCAAATACTAGACACCATTCAACATTTTTTATGCAACATTCTTTCCTTGTTTTAATCAATTTTCAAACGTCTGTTCCTTTTCTGTTAGACGGATAGCGGCACCACTCTGAAAGTCCAAACTTTATCAAATGATAATTCAAAGGAAGCCAAATGCACCGATTTACGCTACCAAAACTGCAGTCTGCATTTAACATTTTTTTACATTGGCATTTTTAACGTTGTGTAAATATTGATATTTCTGTTCTGCGTCAAGTCTAGTTATTTATTCTAAGAGAAAGTTACTTAATTTATATGTTAAAACGTACATGTGTTAACTTGTGTAACTTTTATACATGCGTTAAAACGCACACATGCATACACACGCACACTATGTTCATAATGTATTCATATTGTAACTTTTAGTTTAAAATTTGGGCACCCTCCCGCTCGGAAAGCTGGCTACGCCTATGATCTCAGATACTAATTAAAATAACTGCACACTGGTCTACGCTGCCGATAGCAGTGGAGAACCAGAGTGACATTTTTCCTGATCAGATTTTTTTTTTTTCACATGATAAAAATTAGTGCAATTTTGAGAATACATTAATTATTCAAAAATAGTGACCAGCGAAGCGGGCGTAGCCTGCTAGTATTAAATATAAAGAGTATATCAAATATTTATATAAAATAATGAACATAAATACTAGATTTTAGTTTTGTATTATTTCAAACTCTAAAATTCATTCATTTAACTCGTAACATAACTGAATTAAGCTACTTTGGCAACTACCCCAGCTACTATTTACATGGTGGTCCAGTTTTAAAAAATGTGCAATAGATGAAACTTTCACAAATCTTATTTGTTCCTTGATGGCAATGCCTGTTAGATCTGCTGGAATTGAGAGAATCTTCTCAAATTTCTCATATTTGTGCATCACAAATTGAAAAATCATTTAGGTTTAGAAACCGCATCAAAACTTGTCTTTTGTTATAGAAGACTGAATAGTGTAAACAATGTAAACTTCGATTTTCAATGGCGATAACATTGTAAATAAATTATATTTTGGTTAACATTTAATTGATTTTCCTATGCATTGTCTATTGTAGGTCAGTAATTACTTTTATGTCATTTTCTGAGTTTCTGCCACAAATGTGGCAGAAAGGGGTTTTCGCCATGCCGGTTTCTACCAGTGGTTTTAACCACTGCGACATAATCTTGCCAACCCTGAATGAAAATGTTTCCACAAACAATGATTGTCACAGAAAGCATAAAAGTATTCTGTCACAGCAATATTAGATTTGTATAATAAAATATATATTCAGGCAACATTTTTTATGGTTTTTCCATTTTCCACTGGAAAATTAAAATGTGATCAATGATACAAAAAAAATGAAATGTCAACCTTTCTATTGGTATGGAAATTTCTTATGTTGTATTTTTTTCTATGTTTTTTTTTTATTGTATCTTTTTATTTTAAGACTAGCAGGCTACGCCTGCTTCGCTGGGCACTATTTTTAAATGAATCATTATAATTAATGAATTCTCAAAATTGCATTAATTTTTATCATGTGAAACAAAAAGAGAAAAAAAAAAAGAACTCTGATCGGGGAGAAATGTCGCACCAGGTTCCCACTGCCTTCGGCAGCGTAGACCCATCCGCGGTGCGCACGCATGCATGCATATATATGAGCGCTGTGCACGCGTATTCCTTCACCACCCTTATGATTTCTCAAAATTCCATGTTATTACTCATAAACTTTTATTCTTAAGAAAAGGAATTTAAAAAAAAATCATTTCTAATTGGGTAAAAAGTCACACCGGGTCCCCTCTGCTTTCGTCAGCGTAGACCCGTGTGTGCGCAGTGATCACGAATTCATATGTATGCTCGCTGCGCGCACGTATTCCTTCACCACCCTTTCTGTCCCTCCTTAATTTTACACTTTCAAAAATATCCTCATTCGACTCGTAGGCACTCAAAACCTATATATACCAATTTCGAACGGTCTAACTCAATTTCTAATTTTTTGGCCCCCTTGAGGATATCTTAAAACATATAAATCAGGTGAAATCTCGAATAATTGCGATTAGTGCCCTCTCTTGGATAAATTTAATGTAGGTTATTCGATAATATAAAAGTACTTTAAAATAACTTTGGAATGCAGTATTAAAAAAAATAATAATAATATTTAGAATTCAAAATATTGAAATTTTAAAATATTGCAGTGCCATCTGGTGGTAGAAATTTCTGTAATCTACTGTTCAATTTTAAATCAACAAAGCTTTAAAATGATGTATTACTTATGAAATTATTTTAATTAGTAGCTGAGATACAAAAGAAAACCTAATCAGGTCACCTTAAAATGTGTAAATCTGGTGAAATCTCGAATTTCACTTTCAATAATATAAAAGCTCTTTAAAATATCTTTCGAATGATGTATTAAAAATAATTTAATCATATTCAGAATTCGAAATATTGAAATTTTAATATATTACAGCGCCATCTGGCGGTAGAAAAGTCTGTAGGATCTACTGTTCAATTCCAAATCAACAAAGCTTTCAAATAATGTATTACTTATAAAATTATTTTAATTAGTAGCTGAGATACGAAAAAAAAACCTAATCAGGACACCTTAAAATGTGGAAATAACGTGGAATCTCTAATTCCATTACTTACAGTAGTCGGTTAACGGAAGGTGACAGAAATTTGTGGTATCTACTCTTGAAATTCAACTCAAATAAGTTTCAAAGTGACATATTACTTTTGAAATTATGCTAATTAGAAGCTGAGATACAAAAATGATATAAACACCATTATAAAACGACTTATGTCTGACTTTTTCATGGTTTTCTCTGAAACTTGTGTAATTCCGGGCTAAATACTGTTAAAAATCAATAGTATGAAATGTGAAAGGAGTATCAGAATTCGAAACTCTGCAAAATATAAAAGAATAAAGGCGTTCTCGGTTTTCCGTTGTTTTCTCCAAAACAACTGTTCTTTTTCTACGTTTTTGCCCCTTCTCCCCCCCTTTTCGTCCCTCCTAATAATTTTACACTTGAAAATATCCGCAATCGATTTATCTTTCCTTAAAACCTAATAATACCAATTTCAAACGCTGTAACTTTTTTTCCCTTCGCACCCCCCCTCCCCCTCAAGCCCTTCCTAATAATTCTACACTTTCAAAAATATTCAGAATCGAATTATCGGGCATTAAAACCAAATATTGCAAAATTTCAACGGCATATCTCAATTTAAAATATGTACTGCAAAATATAAAACAATTTAATCTAATTTTTTTGTTTGTCCACATATTTTCATGGAAATTGAACACTAGGTTTATAATATGCTGTCTAGGCCGAATATTAATTCAAATGTAACGTGAATGAAAATTTGAAAAAGTTTGAAAATTGCAATTTTCCCCTCCACTATAAAACACGTGACATCTTGATCTGTTACAATCATTTCCTTTTTCATGGCAGACGGTCGTTTGGCATTTGAAATGATGTTGCCACAAAAAATTCATACTTTAGTTAATTTTTAAAAATTTAATTGTTGTACCGATAAGCCACTTGTACACTTAGATTCAGAAAAAATTCCCCTTTCATATGGTACCAAAATCGTAACGATCGAACAAATATTTCTAATTTAATATTTTTTTTTTTTCTGCTTTTAACTCCGTTAAAATATCTTTTTTTTAATGCAATGGCGGTGAATTCTCATCCATTGAGATCGCTTTGATATTAGACATGAGTCGACATTTTAATTAATACCTCCACAACTAATTAAAAATTTTAAATTCTGTTTTTAGGAGGACCTCGGAAAGGCTCCAGAGCATCAGTATGTCAATTCTTGTATTTCTGTGTTCAGTAGGGGCTGCACGTATAAAAGAACTGACAGACAGACAAACCTTTCCATTTATTATTATACATATGTCGTTTATTGTATCTTGTTATTTAAAAACATATTTTAAATTACATCGGATATACTCCGGATAATATATTTTGGGATAAAAACATTTTAGTCAAATTCAAACTCATATGAAGCATCTTTTAATATCCTAATGATAATTTTTTAACTTTACAGAGTTAGATATTCTTTTTTTTTTTTTTTTTTTTAACAAGGACTACAAATATGAAATCTGTTCTTTGAGTATCCTTCGTTATTTTGAGAAATAAGCAGGAAAGAATTGAAAATTGAAGCTGTGGGGCATTTTTGCAACTTAAAATGAAAATAATGAAATTATTTCCTAACTGTATATTAGAAATATACATATAGAGTGTTATATATTGCCCTAAATTAACTAAAAAATTCAATAGTGAAAGTTATAAGCATTAGAAAAAGTACGTACTAGATTTTTTTTTTTTTTAACAATTATCAAAAAAGTCATCGTCAAATAGTGAAAAAAATTTAAATGTCACCAAAGGGAATCATACTAAATCTGTAGCACAAAGTGGTCTAGATATAACAAATTTTCTTCTATTCTTAAAAAATAAGTTACTGATTTTTAACACATTTTATTTTGCCTTATTATTTTTTAAATGCTATTAAATGTTATGTTATGTTCTATCCAGCATTGGATATGGGGATTTCTATAATATTTTTCTGCTTTTGTCTTATGAAATGCACTATTTATATTCATATTTATTGCATGGAAAAGCAGCAAAGAGGTAGGAAGAACCCCGCAGGTGTTAATAAAGCAAAGTGAGTCAAGAATTGGCGAGTGGAGTGAGGAGGCAGGACCCCCCCCCCCAGTTATGTTTTAAAAAAATAATAAACACATTTGATACTAGGTTTTTTATGTAGGTAATCACCCCCCCCCCCCTCAAAAACAAAAGTGTGGACGAATCTAAAATCCTGGTTGAAAGTGCTTGAAAATTTCCCAGGAAGTGCTTGAAAAGTACTTGATAACTCCTTGAATTTTTTTTACTCCTAAGTGTATGAACCACGGAATAGTTACTATTTATTTAAATCAAATTGGAGTGTAAAGGTTGATATTTTTATTTATTATGAACTATGCAAAAAATACCAGAGCCGGGAATCGAACCTGGGCACCTCCGCTTAACGCATGGATGCTCTACCACTGAGCTACCCTGGCTGACCTGATATATCTGCGTTTGCAGACTCTGTGACTTTCCCAACGAATATTATGCGAGAAGTGCCTAGCTGGTTGTCAGCCAGGGTAGCTCAGTTGTAGAGCATCCGTGCATTAAGTGAAGGTGCCCGGGTTCGATTCCCGGCTCTTGTATTTTTCGCATAGTTGGTAATAAATAAAAATATCAACCTTTACACTCTAATTTGATTTAAATAAATATTCACGGTTGATGAATTCATGGATAAAAAATTCTAAATTGAAATTTCGTGGTCTATGGAGTTGTGCTACGATTGTTATTGTCTCACCTGATATATCTGCGTTTGCAGACTCGGTGACTTTCCCAACGAATATTATGCGAGAAGTGCCTAGCTGGTTGTCAGCCAGGGTAGCTCAGTGGTAGAGCATCCGTGCGTTAAGCGGAGGTACGCGAGTTCGATTTCCGGCTCTGGTATTTTTCGCATAGTTGGTAATAAATAAAAATATCAATCTTTACACTCCAATTTGATTTAAATAAATATTCACGGTTGATGAATTCACGAATAAAAATTTCTAAATAGTTACTATTTAGTTTGAAGGATATTTGGTATTCAGCTGAAGTTAGTATTTAGTTGGCCGAATATTCGGTATTTGGCCAAAACTGATATTTGGTGCATCCCTAATATGCACTTTGGTGGGATTTTATAATTACTAACTTATCCAACTGGGAAGCGGGGAGTAAAAAGTGCATAAGTCGTTGCCAAAGGCATAGTTGCCAACCTTTGAGAATCAAAATTAGAGAGATTTTGTATGAGACATTCTTTTTATTGCAAATACATATGAATAAAATAATAAATAAATAAAACATACTAAATTTAAAATACAGCTAGATTATACTAAATTCTAACCATACTGAAACAATATATATACATGCATACTCATACATTGATTTGGCGAAATGTTTCTTCCCTGAAAAATCTATTAATTTTTTCCACATGTTTACACATCCTATAGATATGACATGTAAATATTTAATTTAATTGTGGAAAAATAAATAGATTGATTGAGATCAGCAATAAAGTCTAAAAATAATTACATATGTGAGTAATATTCACTTTTATTGCTTTATAGATTTTAGAGTTGCTCACTTTCCAGAGATTGGAAAAGGAGGGGGGACAGAAAAATAATTACAGAGTAAGAAATATTAAACTCTTTCAATTCTACTTCTAGAATTTAATAAAACAACTTTTAAATTAATATTACAGTTACATAAAGATTGGGAAATAAAAGACTTCTGCTGAACATTTGATTGCTGATCGTTAGTTGGAGATAAATTTGAAGGTGGGGGGAGGAAATAATTAAATGAGCAAGAAATATTTAATAATACTATTTCTTTACAGGTTCTAGAATCTCATAAAGTATGTTTCAAACGAATATTGACATTTATGTTGTAGATGGTACAAGACTGGAAATTGGGAGCTTTCGTAGAACATTTGATCACCGATCGTTCTATGGAGCTTCTATTTTTAAAATGAACGATATCCGTGACTTTTTTAAAGATTGAAGAAATAAATTCACGGAATTCTGCAAATTAGACAAAAATAAATAAATAATAAAATAAAATAATAATGAAAAAAAATGAGCATAACTGTTTTTTTTTTTTTCTAGTAAACACAGTGCAGCATTACAAAATGGGTTTGGAATTATATTGCTTGATTTGGGTTGTTAAAATAACAATAAGTAGCACAACATCTACAAAATTTTAGGAATTTAAGACAACTTATAATTAGGGTCTTTTAGGACATTTTTTAATTTTTTCAGGAATTTCAAAAAAGCCACAAGTAACATGCAATACACCATGTTTCATAAAAATAAAATCATCATAATATTATGAAAAATAAATATTTACTAATGAAATTGAGATAGAACTTTCAATATGAAATTCAGTGTACATATTTTTTCACAAGATACCAGATAAGATTTTTTTTACCTTTTAGTTATACAAACACATAGCAAGATAAAATATTTTAATGCACATTAAAAAAAAGAGGAGGCTAAGGCTGGCTTTTTTAACGTTATCATAAAAAGTATTTCTATGACAATCTTCTTTAATCTGGATATTAATGAATCATTTTATTTATGTAAGTGACTAAATAAATGTAAATAAATAAGTAAGCCAACCAAAATACAGGATTAAAATATGGTATATTTATGTTTAATGGAAAATACCGTTTCAACTAATATATGTGATAATTACAGTGCAATAATTACTAAATATTTTAAAAATTTAATACAGTAAATCTGAACAACTTTGTGCTGTAGAAATAAGAATTTTTAAGTAAATACAATAAAACCGCCGTACTCAGATTAACGTTTTATTTTGTATTTGTAAAGCGATAGTCTACGAAGACGGAGCCATGTTGTCATTATGTTTGTGTTGATAGATTCATGAAAAGAACGATTCATTGAATTGTCAGCTTTGGCTCCTCCTACAGTAATTACGTCTGACCAATTGTTGCTCTGTATTTGCTTAATCTTCGTCGCTGAAATTGTTTCATAAATCGCGTTGATCAATGAGAAATAAAATATTTATTTATTTATGTATTTTTATGGGTGGAATGTTATTATTGATACATAAAATTAAATTAATAACTGTATAATTTAAAAATTACAAGATTTACTTCATTAAACGTGATAAATCGTGTTTGTACGATTGACCATTTATGATTCATTAGATATTTAAAAAATCGCAATAAATTGTATAATAATGCGAGATGAACAGCATATTTCTGATTTGCTATTATAATAATTATTAGCAGACATGTAGGAATTTTCAGTGCAAGAGTTAAAATCGTTATTATAAAAAAGAAAAATTATTTATTTGGTGAATTAATTTTGTATCTAAAATTAGATTATGAGGTAGTCACTTTCTAGAATTTTTAAGCTGTTGATGAAATGCTAAAATTCATTAATGGAATATTTTTTATTCACAAAATTTATATACAGTCATTTATTTATAAGATTATTGTAACTCCTACACTCTGAGATATTTTAACTTCTACAATATTTTAAGCATTAAAATCCAGAAATATTCTTTAAAGATTCAACTTTCCAAATTTAGGTATATACCTACTGTACATTACATATGTTTACTTTAATTTTTTATTGAATTGAAACATTTATGTTTAATAGTTTTAATGTAAGTAATGATTTAAAAACATGGGATAATTTGGGTATACATTGCATTTTATTAATTAGAGAATGAAAAATAATCATTTTATACACTTGCATCATTGTTACCTAAGGTTGTATATGCTGGCAACACTGATATCAACAAAAGTTTTGTTTTCCAAAGATAGCACATCATAACCCACCAGCGACTTTTTTGTATGAACCTCTCCTTCTCTCCTCTTTGTCGCCACTGCTGGGATCAAGATACTCCTGATCATATCCTGCTGTACTGTCCGTTCTATCGGAATGTTCGGCGCCGACTTCTCTCCGCTCTTAATCTCCCGGATGGTTCCTCTTACGGTGATATTATTTCCACTGCTCTCAGCTCTCGTAACGGGACCATGAGTCTCCTCTCCTTCTCTAAGAGTGTTTTCCCGGATCTCTAATGGATCAATCTAATGGATATTTCGAGATGACGCTGCCCTAGTGGCAAAGCATATATCTCATGTTCTCTCCTACCTACCTACCTACCAAAGATAGCAATGTAAACATATCCATATATTATTAATTTAAATTAAGGTGTACTGATTCAAATTCATCATTTGAGATAAAAATGTTTCCACCACTTGTGCAAAGTAGCTTTTGAATTGGTTTTTGTAATTATTTTCATTCAATTTTGTATCCTCTAAAATGACCTCTTTTTTAAAATTGAATGCCTTCTATTTTCTTAAATAATAAAAGACATTGCATATTTTGTCCTCTTTTACCAATAAAAAATGCTGGTCACCTTATACGTAAAAAATAGAGTAAGTTAATCATATTTTGTGGCGAGTAGCTTTTCTTTTCAGCGAGTGTAATCTAAGTTGAAATTTTGGGCCCTGATACTGATATCTCACTTAAATTTTGGAATGTTTTATTATTATGAAAGATGCTACAATGAGTAAGATACTGTTACATAATTTGTTTTATTTCTAATTAAATCTTCATGTAATGCAGAGTTAAATGAATGCTTTGCTTAGTAGAGGATCTAATAATATCTCGTGTTTAAATTTTGAGTTATTTTTGTTAATATTTCTAGGTTATTCTTTTAAAGAAAAAATAACTTATTGTGCTTTAAGTTACATTGAAATTGAAAGGTTTGTAATCCAGCTATCTCTCTGTTTCAATTAATTAATAAATTGCTTAATTTAAGATTTTAAATAGTGTGTTTTTCACGATTTAAGGAGGGGGGGGGAGAGGGATGAACTTTCTTGCGGTTAATGTAGATTTTTTTGCATTGGAATCTTAAAAGACAACTTATTGTTGTTATAAAACACTTTTAAAGCAAAAAAAAAAAAAAAAAAAGTCAAATAAATTTGGGTTTTGTTTTGTATAGAGGGCACCACGGAGTAAAAAGACAGGAGAAGAAGGTAACGCTGAAATTTTGTGATGTTGTTTTCTAATGTTTACAGATGGCGCCAGCGTGCAATCCTTCCTTCTCTCCAGCTTCCGCAATGTTATTCAATGGGGAAATGTCTCGTTTTAATTATTTTTTAAAAAATAATATCAAGCTGAAAAAATTTCGATTGAAAGCAAATTTCATTAAATAGAGTATTCTAACCAACATGTTTTTTTTAAGAGTCATTTTATACTAATTTTACTTTGAAAGAAAGCTTTGAAAAAATGACGATTCTTATGAACCGAAGCTAGCTAAAACAGATAATTGGGAGGAAGGAGAATGGATGAAATTTTGTAAAGAAAAAAAAAAAAAAACTTACTTTAGGTGCAGAAAACACGAACTCGGACTTTATTTTTCTCCTAGGGCTTTTTTTTTGTTTTTCTTATCACTTTCATAGCCTGTTTTACAACTAGGAACGAAGCATTTATTTGAAACATCTGAATTATGCAGTTTTAAGAACTTACAAAGAAATTAAATTGCTTAAAATAAAAAAATTTAAATGTATTCCAGCAAAATTCTATTGAAAACAACAGTATATCCGCGCCGAGGTAGGGAGGAATGACAAGTGGCGCCCTCAATATTTACCAAAAATTTAGATCACAGTTTCGTAGCTTTCTCCCATTGGACCTTCAACTCCTATTAATATTACTCCGTGGAGGGCACACATAATTTTGATTTAATTATTGGTGAATTGATTCACAAGAGTTGCTGTTTTTCACTTTTAAGATTTTGAACTTTAAGTATATATTTTTTTTTTTTTTTTTTTTTTTTGGGGGGGGGGGGGATTTAACACTGCTCTGCAAAAAAAAAAAAAAAAAAAAAAAAAAAAGAGATCTGATACCATTCTTGCTTATTCTTATGTAAAATGACCTCCTGAATCCGAATAGGACTCCCATTTTGCCTAGTCACCCACCGTTTTCTAGATACACCACCCTGTCCCTCAATTTCTTTCCCTGTTCGATAATTTTATGACCATGAATTTAATTTGAAGAATGAAAAATAATTAATTTAACACCTAAAAACAAAACAATATATATAAAAATTTAAAGAATAACATTAATAACAGATTAAAAAAATATAAGATATGTAATTCATAATTTCAGTGGCAAATCCCCCCCCCCCCCCAAAAAAAAAAAAAAAAAAAAAAAAAATCTCTTTTCGCAAATGTCCATGTTTTAGAATTTTCCACCTATATAGCCCCTTAGAAGATAAAACGGTTAAAATAATCCTCCCCCCTCCTAAAAATGAAATTCATAGCCATAAAATCACCAAAAAATGATAAAAATAGGGGATTATTCCTATAAAACGGTGGGTGATATTGCAAAATGGGCATCATCTTTGGATTCAAGAGGTCATTTTACATAAGAATATGCTGAAATGGTGTCAGAGACAATTTTCATGCCGGGCAGTGTAATGAACTAGTTGTTTTTGTTTAAAATACATCCAATTTTAAAAGAGTTTTTTTCTGCATCACAATCGCATCTTTTGCACCATAATATTTACATGTTTTAGAATCCAAGTGGCTTCAAGAATTTAAGAATGACACATAATCCTTTAATTTAAGTGTTATAATTGCCATTTGGTACTTTCATATTAATCGCATGCTGGCATTTTATACTTTAGTATTAATATTACCTTGGCTCGTGAAATACGGCACCTGGTTAACATAGCCAACCAGTATATTTTAACTGGTGACTATGTTTTCAACTTTGAAATTTAATTTAAAAAAAAATATTTTGATAATTTGTTCTAGAATTAGGCTCTGATTCCACTCTTGATATAAGCAAACTCAGCATTTTCATTCTCGCTCCTCTTACCACGTTTTGAGACATTGTGTTAAATCAATACACCATTAGGGAATTTACACTACTTTTCTCCATACATGTTTTACAGCTTGGTGTCAAATTGCTGCACCGTTTTAGGGAATTGGTCTACACAGCTCCTCGTTTGCATGTGCTTTGTGACCTGGTGCTGAATCATTGTGTGTGCAATGAATGATATATTGATACTGATAGTGAGATTAATAAAACTGGTTTCATGATGTGAAATTTAAAAAGGTGTTTTTTGGTGCATCATTCTGCCTTAGTAAATATTTGTTTTTTATGCTAATT
Organism: Salticus scenicus; assembly: GCA_963930645.1. Taxonomy (NCBI): domain Eukaryota; kingdom Metazoa; phylum Arthropoda; class Arachnida; order Araneae; family Salticidae; genus Salticus; species Salticus scenicus. The sequence continues at coordinate 306,239,234 of OZ005648.1, forward strand.
CTACTTTCTATATTCAAAAAAAAAAAAAAAAAAAAAAATGCGGTTTGGGGATATTTTTTACTGGCTACCAAAAAATTTTGCTGGCAACCAGTTTTTTTTTCAGATTCTTGAAATGAATTTTTGAAACTTCAATTAGAAAGATTGGAGTGTAAGGCAGATTTTTTACACCAACAATGTGAAAAATATCAGAGCCGGGAATCAAACCCGGGTTCTCCGCTTAATGCGCAGATGCTCTGCTACTGAGCTACCCTGGCTGATAACCAGCTTGGCATTTCTCACATAATATATGTTGGCAAGGTCACCGAGTCTGCAAATGCAGATGTAACAGGTGAGAATATTTTTCATAGCATGACTCCATTAGACCACGAATTTTCCAGTTAGAAATTATATTCAATAATACATCAACCATAAAATTTCATTTAGAAATATTGGAGTGTAAGGCTGATTTTTTATACCAACTATGTGAAAAATACCAGAGCCTGGAATCGAGCAGAGAACCCGGGTTCGATTCCCGGCTCTGGTATTTTTTTTTACATAGTTGGTATAAAAAATCAGCCTTACACTCCAATCTTTCTAAATGAAATTTTTAATTTTACAGCAAATTCAGAAAACTTTCTGTGAATTATTTTCACATATTTATCGTGATTTATAGAAAACTGGCCCTTCAGAGAGGTGGCCCATGAAAGAGGTCCCATGGCACAATTGTTCTATAAATTACACTACCAAATCAATATCTGACTTACACTTAACTATAAAACTTAATCCAATTTTTCCAATAAATAAAACACAGAGCTAAGTTTTAATGAAACTATTCATTCTTATCCAGCAAAAATTAAATAAAATAAAAAAATAATAAATACTCTCTATATTTACAGAACAGATAAAAATATTTAATCTTTCTAACAAGTTTTTTAGATGTTTACCAGGTAACTTAGTTTGGTTGAGTTCACGATACACAACCCGGGCTTGGGCTTGGGTATGCACATCCCCCGAAAATGACGTCATAACTTTAACCTGGGTAATCGTTTTCGTGAACGCTTTTACCCACTCTCCATTTCCCCATTGTTGTTGTTGACGCTAGCAAATCAACCAGACAATTACGAACATGGCGGATTTCGTCGATGTTTGTGTTTGTGTATATTTTAAGATTCCAAAAACAGGAGTCACAAAAAATAAATAGCTTAATAAAAAGAAATTATCTTCCAAGAATAAGATATATGAAAATTATAAAAGAAATGGATGATTAAACAAATTTCAGGAGATATTTCATACTAAATCGTGAAACAGAAGCTGTTGTTGGAAGCATGGTATGTTTTTTAAATCGTATTTTCAGACGAATTCTTTTCTTTAGTTTAAATTATTTTATACTAAGAAGTATTTGAGCGGTTAAATCACATTTTCCGGTTTATGTTGGTATTATTTATACAGGTTTCTTTTTTGTATTTTACATTAGATTAAATAGCACTTGTTAATTGTGCAGTTGTACTAGTGTGACTTCGTAATGCATATCAGATTTAACAGATTCATGCTTCGCGTGTTAATTTGGTTTTATGTATTACTATCATTTGAGAAAAATGTAATTTCCTATAAAATGTACATGCTAATGTTTTAATGTTGAAATTTAAAGAAGTACTAAATTTTATGGATGATCAGATCAAGTTTACATTGAAAAGATTGAATTAAAACCGGATACTTTTCATCACGTATATGTTTTATTGCGTCTTATTTAAAAAATAAAATTGTGTTCAATTTTTTAGAATGTTATCTATTTTATAATGTATTCAACATTCTTTGTTTTATGTAAGTAATTACTTTGGTTTATGAAATATAATAAATGGTATCCTGATTAATCTATATATTACATTCTTATTAAGTGATGCTGTGTATGTAGTGGAGTTACTATTAATTATAAATTATCATTTAAAAATTTTTGTGTGTGGAGAGAATTTTTCAATCATTGAATAAAACCAAAAATAAAAGAAAAACTTTAAAGAACATTAAATACCTTTTACAATCCTTCATTTTTGGCAGCTTTAATTATTATATATTTCGACTACATTCGTAGTCGTCCTCAGATGTTGTAAAAGGTATTTAATGTTCTTTAAAGTTAATTCGTCCTTCTAAAGCTTTTCAAATATTTATAAAAGAAAAATTTAAAAGTCCCAGAGAACGTAGTGATTTATGCTTTATGCATTTATATTTTGCTTTTAGCATAGGCATAGATTTGATATGTTGTCCTTGGGAATCGAAAACATACATGACATGTGTATATTTTCATGATATATATTGGGCAAAATATTGTTTCATATTACTGATTGCTCCCTTAATATTCATTATCAAGATAATCAGGATTCTTCAGAGGAATTAAATATGTTTGTTAAATGAATTGGTGATCTCTTCTTTTTCACTAAGGACAACAGATATTATATCTTTTTCTTAGCATATTTATCACATTATAAAATTTTGCAATTTAAACTTTAAATGTAGTTATATAATGTAAACTTTATCAGGCCTGGGATCCTCGAGTACTCAGTTGCCTTTAATCTTAAAACACCAAATACCAATGAAAACTTGATCATCCATAAAAAAAAAATAATAAATGCTACTTTAAACTGTAAAAAAAAAATCCAAATTGCATTTTTTTAAAACAACAGAATCTATAAAATCTGAAATGTATTGTGAAGTCTGGCTAATACAACTGCAATTAACAAGTTTACTTTAATGTAAAAAAAGGAAGAAATGTATAAAATACCAATGTGAACCGAAAAATGTGACTTTTCGTTCATCTGCTTAAGCACTTCCAGTATAAAGTACTAATAGAAACTAAAGAAATGTGTTCAACTGTAAATACAATTGAAAAAAAAAAAAAAAAAAAACTAATATTTTCACAAGAGCTTCTATTTCCTGAGCCTAAAGTGTCTTCTGAAATATGATAAATCTTTCAATTCTTTTATAATATTGGCTGCAAGCATGCATTCAAATAGTGTTTAATAGTGCAATTCACATTTATAAGGGAAAAATTAGTCTGTTGGTCCACTTGGTGCTTTTTTTTTTTTTTTTTAAATTATTAATATTTTACCATTTTGCATCCAATTGTCCGCAGTTATAATAGCCCATTGGCGGCATAAGATAGTGAGCTTTTCAGTGATCTAACTAATCAACAAAACATGTTGGGAAAAAAAGCAGTTTGATCAGAAACAAACATAGAAAACAAGAAAAATCATCTTCAATACAATTTTTAATAATTTTATTAAAAATTATGAAACTATAACAACCAATTAGAAAGAAAATGATATAAATCTTTATCGACTACTAGCAAAGCCCCGGTTCAGAAACGTACCGATTTCTGAATGCGGGAAAAATTTCAAAATCAAACTCAATATGTACAAAACTCGGCCTGCATGCCAATAGATCAAAGTTTGTTAACGAAACCATTTTTTAATTAATGAAATCAATGAAGGTAGTCAATCAACGAAGGCTTTTCTTGCTTCGCTGGTCACTATATTTAACACATTCATGCCGGCACATTTTGTTTGCATAGTCTACTCAAAAGTTTCCGAGCGCTAGCCAATAATTCTGATATCGAAAAAGTACACTTAAAACTGTTTTGTTCAATAAATCCTTATCGAATCATGTTCTTAGACTGACTAAGAACATGATTAGTCAAGGATTTATTTAACAAAGCACTATTAAGTGTACTTTTTTTGGACAGAGATCATTGCTAGTGCTCGGATATTTTTCTGCTGACTGTAGCTGTGACCCACCGGTGGTTCACGCCGGCGTGAATGTGTGAAGGAAAACTCTTTTCTATATCGTTTTACAAACAAAAATAAAATTTAAAGACATCATGAAATTACTTTAAAGCCTGCTTTGGTTTCCCGCTGCCTTTGGCAGTGACCCACTCATTCTCGGGTGTCTGTCCCTATTGCCTGTGACAATAGCTTACCAGTGGGCTTCTATTTGGGTGCTTATCAGATGACAGTTTTGAAACAGACAGTATTGAAAAAATTGAAGTAAAATGTCCATTTTTAAAGCTTTTACCAGGTTATTATTTTCACATTTTAATTAATTTTTAAAAAATCTAATCAAAGTTTTGTTACAAATAAGGTACCAAATGAAAGGGGCATTTTTTCTGAATCCGTCGGTTTAATTAACTTATCGATCAGACTATTAGATTTTTTAAAATTAACTAAAGTATGAAAATCTGGTGGCAACTTGCCTCAACACACAGACAGAGTCAAAAATCTCTTAGCCATTTATTTATATATAGACTAGCAAGCTTTGCTGGACACAATATTTAAATGAGTTGTCACAATCCCTTATCGTTATTAATTAACCTGAGTTAAAGTTCCCGTTGTGTTCGGTAGAGATTTTTCTTGCTTGCAAAGTGAGGAGTCCATGTTCCCACTGCTTTCGGCAGCAACTTACCCGATTCTTACTTCCCCTTCCCTAGTGGCTAAGTTCGAAGTTTTGCGAAATCTCGACAAAGTACATACTGCGTACACCTAATAAACATCCACACACCAAATTTTGCCATTCTAAGATAATTTAAGGTAAATTGAAATGTAAAAATGTGTTTTTACACGTGTTTATAGCCCCCTCGTCCTCAAGGGGGGGGGGGATTTTGTAAAATCCCATTACAATAAGTGTCAGATACATATAAACAATTTACACACCAAATTTCGTTATTGTACATTCCATAGATTTCCAAAGACAAATTTACCGCTAAAAGAGGGGGGGGGGGGTCTTGAATTTGCTACTTTAAAACCCCCCCCTTCCCAAAAAATAAATAAATAAATCGAAAATCACAAGAGAGAAAATATCTTTGGAAATACCTTTGTAACATCTTTAACAAAGCTACTAAAAAATCCGGAATTTCTGAAATTTCCCCCCAAAAAACGATTTTCCCCTCTCTTTTTTTAAGAATCAATAATTAAAAACGGTATTTGTTTTATATATACTCAATTCTAATCTCACCATGTACAATTTCTTCACCATGAAGCAATTCGTTTTTTTCTTCCTGCCCTCCAGGGGGAAAGTGGGGGTATTTCGATAAATCCCGTTTCTTTAGTTGTCAGATACATATAAAAAATCCAAGCACCAAACTTCATGACTGCAGCTCTCATAAATTTCCCAGGACAAATTTAGCTCTAAAAAGGGTGTCTCAAATTTGCCCTTTGTAACACATACAATACACCCCCCCCCCCCCACCCAACCAAAAAAAAAAAACAATGGCAGGTCCAAAAAATTAAAAACGTGTTTTGGAAATATCCTAAAGAAGTCGCATGGCTGTTTTTTACATCTTTGTTCCATTCTTTGCAGAGTTTTATTCAAAAATCCAAAATTTCATGCCAAAACGGATTTCTCCTATCCCTCCTCTTAAAATTAAGGCAAATGATTTTATAAATAAGATGTGTTTAGGAATAAAGCCTACTAGCTGAAACCCGTCAAATTCGACGATCACTTTATTGATTGTAATGTTTCAAAAATCATTGCATCATTATAAATGTATTTCAAGTTAAAATATGTAATATATTTTACGACATTTCACTTAAAAAAAAGAAATTCGGAAAAATACTTAGAAATATTATATATGACATCACTTTCTACAAAGTACTGTCAATGTGACGTCAAACTGACCCAAATAAACAGTTGCTATCTTTTATTTTCTATTCCGTGAAATACTACATGTTAGCTGACCCGACCGGCGTTGTTCGGGCCTATGGTAATAACCTTAAATTTGTATGGTTTTACATCTTTAACTCGATTTTGTTTGAATTTCTATTTTTAAATAAAAGCATCGCAAAAAAATAATCAGCTGTAACAAAAAACATTACCTTGAACCGAACGAAACTCTGCCTTGTGACCCCGGTGCCTTCGGCAGCGCATACGCCAGTCGCTAATAACATAAAAATATTCCCAAAAATTAATCTGGAACACAACGAAAACGCTCGCTGTTGCCCGGGCCCATGATATCTTAAATGAAACTTAAATTTGTATGATTTTATACCTTTAACTCAATTTTGTTTGAATTTCTGTTTTTAAATATTAGCATCACGAAAAAAATGATTAGCTGTAACAAAAAAAAATTACCTCGAACCGAACAAAACTCTGCCTTGTGATCGCGGTACCTGCGGCAGCGCATACACGGGCCACTAATAACATAAAAGAATTCCAAAAAAATAACCTGGAACCGAACGAACCCGCCCGGCAATGCCCGAGCCCATGATAATAACCTTAAATGAATCTTAAATGTGTATGGTTTTATATCTTTAACTCGATTTTGTTTGAATTTCTATTTTTAAAAGAAAGCATCATAAAAAAAAATAATCATCTGTAACAAAAAAAAAATTACCTCAAACAGAATGGAACTCGGGCTCGTGACCCGGTGCCTGCGGCAGCATATATGCAGCCCGCTAATAACATGAAAAAATTCTCAAAAATTAATCTTGAACCGAATGAACATCTAGACTTGTGTTACCGCTACCTGTGGCTGCAGCACTGTATAGCAGACATGCTACGCACGCGCTGCAAAATCCACTTTCCTCCATCAGAGGGTGCACTATGTTGTATACGAACATCACCAATTGCCTTGAATTTCCTAGACCTTTCATATAAGGTGCCACATGGTGGTGTCAACTGCAAAATCCTTTAGTTGCACTTTTCACCGCCAGGGGACAATGCGTGTTCTATACGAACAACACCAACGGTCAGGAATTACCAAGACCTTTAAAATAAGGTGTAACATGATAGGGTCTACTGTAAAATCACCTAGTTCCATTTTTAACCACCAGGGTCGCACTTATTGTATACAAACATTCCCAATCAACATGAAATTTTAAGACCTTTATCACCAATTGTCTTGAATTTCCAAGACCTTTCAAATAAGGTGTCACATGGTGGTGTCAATTGCAAAATCCTTTAGTTGCTCTTTCCACCACCAGGGGGCACAGTGTGTTCTGTACGAACATCACCAACGGTCAGGAAATACCAAGACCTTTAAAAAAAGGTGTAACATGATAGGGCTTACTGCAAAATCACCTTGTTCCATTTTTCACCACCAAGGGACGCGCCCTATATTGTATACAAACATCTCCAATCAACATGATTTTTCAAAACCTTTAAAATGAGGTGCTACATGTGTGAGTCTAGAACGGATTTCCCTCTCAAACTAATTTCCCCCCCTTCCTCCAAATCTACTTTCCCCCTTTAAAATCGAAAATTCCAAATTCGCAGAAAGTTATTTTTTAGTGTTCGACTCTAGTACCAAAAGGTACAATTTCTTCACCGTGAAGTAATTTGGAGCTTAGTTAAGCTCGTAAACGTGTTTTTAACCCGTTTCCCCCCCGAAACCGTTCGGCTTTTTTTAAATTTTTCTCTTTTCATAGCACATCTACAGACCAAGACGTTTTTTAGACACCTCAACCAAATTTTTACACCAAGTAGTTCTCTCAATATAGTGGAGACAGACAAAAACATGTTTCAAATTAATATATAGATTCTTTCCTGTTGCCACACTGTAAAAAAGGCACAATAATTAAAAAATAAAATGATAACACGTGAACTTTGCTTTTATAAGGCAATAAAAATTCAGATTAACTTGCTGTATTTTTGCATTTCCAAAAATGAAATAAAGAAATAATAGAAAAAACGGCGAAATAAATAAATATTTTTTCCTGTTGCCACACTGTAAAAAAGGAACAATAATTAAAAAATAAAATGATAACATGTGAACTTTGTTTTTATAAGGCAATAAAAATTCAGATTAACTCGCTATATTGTTGCATTTCCGAAAATGACGTATTCTAAAAAATTGCATTTTTCGTATATTAATTGGGACGTTCGACTTTTTTTTATTTTTCTCTTTTCATAGCACATCTACAGACCAAGACCTTTTTTTAGACACCTCAACCGAATTTTTACACCTAGCCGTTCTCTCAATATAGTAGAGACAGACAAAAACATGTTTCAAATTAATATATAGATTGACTGCACAAGCGTCCTAGGCGTGAGAGGGAAGGCATTATATGGAGGTCTTTTTAAGGGATCCTAGTCCGTATTTATGCAAGTTTTGGAGAAAACCATGAAAAACTTAGAATGACTAGGCCGACCTGGGTTCGAACCCGGTACCTCATGTCAACCAGCTTTGAGTGCAGGATAATTTTAACTATTCATATTTACATTATTCATCTATATACATAAATATATATTTCATAATTATTGCCTATTATTAGTTTATTCGAATTTTAAAAGCATTTTAGCAATGATTTTGTTTTTCTTATTATATTAACATACTTGAACTAATTCTTCTACAAAAACATTTCTAAATGGAGAGATTCTTCTCTCTGGTAGACAAGAAGTGCCACGTTCAATTCCAGGCTACACTCATTGACCTTGCTGAGCTCATACATATTATCTTAACCGAGTTCATTAATCAAGTTTAATCACCACCTTCTTTAAAAATAGTGACCAATTCCAAAAAAAGAAAACTATTCTTCCAATTGAACCAGAAGGACTTGTTTTTTAATGTATTTTCTAATTCAAGGAGGAAAAAAAAATCAAATTTTGATGTGTAAATTGTTTATTCTTAATATCTTAAGAATAGATTAGAGTATAATTTAGTTATTTTTAACGAATTTTAAAAGTATTTATCAGTTTGGTTTTGGTCAGTTTGTACATGTTTTCATATCCATATATAATATATGTATTTTTAGAATTCCATTAAATATACATGTTTAGTCAGTTTTCAGAGAAATCGTAAGATGATTTCTGTTAAAACTAATATGTAACATAAATTAAATTAGTTTGTATAGAAGGACTCAAAGCCAGACCGCCTTTATTACAATACAGTAAGACCCTGCTTAACGCTGTTTCGGTTTAGTGCTCTTTTATTTCAACCCGGGGATTCCCCGAAATTGTGCGCGCGCAGCGCTAGGTTTCCAAATAACATATCCGAAACAATGTAGTTGTGTTTCTTGTTTAGTGCGGTGCTGTACGGACGCATTTATATTTTTATACAGACACCTTGTTTAGCGCTGTTTCGCATTACGCTCTACTTTGATGGAACATATCCCCCGCGTTAAGCGGGGTCTTACTGTATCTCTAATTTTAATTATGATGCAGGCTTTCGAATTCCGATACTCCACTCACATTTTGTATTGAGGATTTTTAACACTATTTAGCCCGCAGATGCAAGTTTCAGAGAAAAATCAGATACAACTTTTTTTATAACAATGTTTATATTACCTTTGTATCTCAGCTTCTAATTAAGATAATTTCATAGGTAAAATATCATTTTAAAAGTCATTTAAATTGAAATTGAAGAGTAATATATTTCAAATCTTTGTCGCCAGAGGACGGTTTGACATTTTAATAATTCAATATCTCCAATTCTGATTATGAGTGAATTACTTACAGGGAAAAGATTGGGAGACCATAGGCCCAACCAGGTTGCAGATTTGCCACAATGACAATTTTCAAAGGTCCTTTACATGGTGAGCGAACAGGCAGTTTCAAATCATGAAACATAAAGCGGCGCCTTAGTTGCCACAGAGCAGAAATTTGCTACAGTTAAAATTTTCAAAGCTATTTGCAGTATGAGCAAGGAAGTTGTTGTAAGTTCTAAAATGGAGATAAGGCACCTTCAAGTGGGACATTGCTAAAGTCAGAAATTTCAAAGATCATAACACGATGAGCGAACAGGCTGTTTCAGATATTGAAACGAGAAGAGGGTGCTACCAAGCAGGAATTTACTGAGATTAAATTTTTTAATAAAGCTACTTTCACTATATATCAATAAGCTGTTGTAGGACCTGAAATGGGGAAAAGGTGCCACTGAGCGAGAGTCGGAAAGTCGGATGATTTTTCAAGGATCGTGAACCAGCTGGTCGCCGTAGGCGGCTAGTTCATAATAAGATAATTACAAAAAATTAAACATTAATTATACATTAAAATCAAAATTTCTAAAGTCTTATTATGATTAAGTTATAAAGTAAAATTTTTTTTAATTATATAATTGTTATTCTAAAATTCTGTTTATCTGCCCTTTACAACAAAAAACTGGATTTTAATAATTATTTAGTGTTGCTTTATTAAATTTTTCATAGTCACTAAATTCTCATAAAATATTTTTAATTATTGCCCCTCTACGTTACTTAACAGTGTTGCACAACAGTTTCAAGACGTTTTAATTTAATTTTTTTTTTTTTTAATTCCTCGAGTCTCACAATTTTCTTTATACTAATAAACAACTTTTTACTTTCTTCTATATTCAATAGAAGAAAGTGTTGGATTCGTAAAAATTTTCAACTTCGGATTTTTGATGGATTTACATGTTTTGAGAGCTGTAGAACATGATTTGACCCTTTTTAGAAAATGTCTGTCTGTGTGTGTGACAGAATTTTGTGGTGACTGTATCTCAGGTACTACTGCACAGAATTTCATACAAATTGGTATGTAGTTACACATTGACATAAATTAGTGCCTATCAACTTTCGGTAAAAATTGGAAAAAAAAATTGTGTATGTAGGAGCCTCGCTTCCCCTCCTGTGGGTGAGGTTCCCCTCGAGGGGAGTAAATTTTCGTGATGGGTATCTTTCAAAAGAGCTCGCCAATACCTTTAAAACGAATGGTTGAACCATCGATCTGCGATAATTTAAAATAAAGTTATAAATTTTTTTATTTTTAATCAAAAAAAGATTTTTTTTATGTAATATTGAGAATAAATTTCACATTTTTTGGATATTTTATGTTATACTTCTCTAATATGGAAATTGTCTGCATTATCATGGAAGATAATTTTTTTAAATAATAATTTTAATAAATTATTTGTACTGAGGGAATTTGTTTATGAAAATATAGAAGAAAGTCATGTGGTGGCCACAACATACTAGTTTTTCTTGCTTTTGTATAGGTAATTTTTTATTATGTTTTAATAAGATAATTATAATTTTTTTCCATGGGAGATTGTTTTTCCTACAGAGCAGTTTGAGAACCTCCAATATTTCTGAAAATTCTTTGTTCAATGTTCTATTAATGTACATATTTGTTTTATATTTATATGTTTATTATAAGTTAGATAAAAGTGGAATTTTAAATAAGGACTTTGAAAAAAACACTTGGGTTTTTTCAGGTGGGTTTTATTGAGTCGGATAAAATCAAGCCAACCCTGCCTTCTTTCTACTAAAGTGAAAATAACTTTCTTTATTGAGAGGTTACCATACAATTAAGCATAAATACATTAGCACAACACACTGTACATCAGGCCTATGATTACGGCAACCATTCACTTGTATCTCCCAAATATGACTGTTTACTAGTTGGCAAATTGTATCATATAGTCAGTAACTAAACACATCCGAAAGTAAAATTGCTATGCTAGGAAACAAATTTGACATTTAGTGATTTAGTCTATAACAACCTTGTGTAAAATATTACTCAATGCTGCAAAGCTTTAAAATTGCCTTCAAAAAATGACATGTGATATGTCGTTTTATTTTAAAATATAAAGAGATATCATTTCAATCATTGCAGTATTGAATAATAACAAGCACATTGAATACAGTTTCACTTAACACAAATAAATTTTAAGAAATATGTTCAGGAAAAATATCATTGCTGACATCAAATGACTTATCAGCATTTCTTTGTATTTGACTTAAATATATATTAATACTTTTTATCAAAATATAGTGAAAATTGTAAACATTTATAAGTATGTTTCAACTTTACAAAATCTTTTAGATTAGTACAAACAATGGAACAGAAGAAAACTAAAACTGCTAAGATTGAGTGATAAACCCTGATTAAAATCAAATGAATTTAATAGCATAAAAATGAAAAAATATTTATGCTATCAATCTAAACCATTTGTAATAGAGTCAGCGGGTGAAACTATTTGATATGCAAAACCCTCCTAAAACTGCTACATGAATGTAGAATGAAAGGCAATGGCAGACTTAATGATATCATATGGCTATTATTAATAGTACAAGTAGTACTTATCATAAGTGATATTTAGAGGATTCTTAATACATTACAAGGTAAATAAAATATCCGAAATGAGAAATCTCTAAAATACAACAATAATTCAACATGAAGTTCAAGGATAGCATTTTTTTCAAAAACCCTGAATACAGGGGTAGCCCCTGAAAAGTTTCATACCTGTATCATCAAAATAATTTGTGAAAATGTATAAAAAGAAACATAAATATTAATTTGAAATAATAACTCAAACTGCTCATCATTATTTAACGCACAGTTTATATAAATGAAATCTAGTTTATAAAAATATTTTCTTTTTAAAACAAATGATTAAATATAGATTAATTACTGTAAAGGTGTATATTATGAAAATATTTCTATATTTAAAATTTTATGAAATAAATTTTTCTACGTCTGTTGAAATACACATGTGTTGCTGAAATTTTCAAGGGATAAAATTGGTAAGAAAAAATAACTTAATATAAGTGAGGTTTAACATTCTAATACAACGAATAAAAATCGTAATTCTCATCAGATATTACGATGTTGACAAACAACATGCATTTTACCCATCACGTGACCACTTTCCCCAGAAAATTTTTCTGGGTTAAGTGTGCAAAGCCCGGGCTACCCATTCACCAGCTGTGAACGCCTTGGGCATGCATGGGTAACCCAAAAATGATCACGTGATGCCGTCTGTGAACGGTGTGGGTTAACCTGGGCAAGCCCGTGCTCGCCCAGGCTGTGTATCGTGAACTCAACCTTTGTATAGTGGATTAGAATCAGTCAATTCTGTTCCGCACCCAATGAAAAGCGCTGTTGCGGCAGCGCCATCTGAGTTGAGTAGTGTGTGAGGTGGAGCGACGTGAGTTGGCATCGATTCCAGTTGTTAAAATAATGTGAAAATTAATTCATATGAGTTCAGTGATACAGTCCTTGAGAAATGTGTTTGTGTGAGTTATTTAAAATTTAAACATCTGGTCAGTGCGACCGGATCAAAGCTGAATTTCTTTCCTTGTTCGTTCGATAATTTTATGACCATGAATTTGATTTGAAGAATGAAAAAGAATTAATTCAACACCTAAAAACAAAAAAATATAAAGTTTAAAAAATAACATTAATAACAGATTAAAAGAATATAAGATATGTAATGCATAATTTCAGTTTCCTCCCCAAAATTTTTCCCTTATCGCGAATGTCAGTGTTTTAGAATTTTCCAACTCTATAGCCCCTCAGAAATCAAATTCATAGCCATACAATCACCGAAAAATGATAAAAAAATAGGGAGCCATTCCTAAAAAATGATGGGTGATAGGGCAAAATGGGCATCCTATTCAGATTCAGGAGTTCATTTTACATAAGAATATGCTGAAATGGTGTCAGAGGCAATTTTCATGCCCAGCAGTGTAATGGAACTAGTTGTTTTTGTTTAAAAATGCATCCAATTTTAAGAGTTTTTCTGCATCACAATCGCATCTTTTGCACCATAATATTTGCATATTTTAGAATCCAAGTGGCTTCAAGAACTTAAGAATGACACATAATCCTTTAATTTAAGTGTTATAATTGCCATTTGCTACTTTCATATTAATTGCATGCTGGCAATTTATACTTTAGTATTAACTTGGCACGTGAAATACAGTCACCTGGTTACCATAGCCAACCAGTATATTTTAACTGGCAGCTATGTTTTCAACTTTGAAACTTAATTTAAAAAAAATATTATGATGAAAAAATTGGTTCTAGAATCGAGCTCTGATTCCACTCACGATATAAGCAAACTCTCAGCGTTTTCATTCTCGCTTCTCTTACCACGTTTTGAGACAACGTGTTAAATCAATACACTATTAGGGAATTTACACCACTTTTCTCCATATATGTTTTACACCTTGGTGTTAAATTGCTGCACCGTTTTAGGGAATTGGTCTATAGCTCCTCGTTTGCATGTGCTTTGCGACCAGGTGCTGAAATTTGTATTATTTTATATCTTTAACTTTATTTTGTTTGAATTTCTATTTTTAAATAAAAATAACATGAAAAAATTCCCAATAATTAACCTGGGACTGAACGAACCTGATTGGCATTGCCCGGGCCCATGATAATAACCTTAATTTTGCACGATTTTATACCCAGTGGCAGAAACACGGTGACATAGTCACAGACACAGAAAAATTTCTAAGACCTTTCGAATAAGGTGTCACATGGTGGTGTCAAGTGTAAAATTCTTTAGTTGCACTTTCCACCACCAGGGGGCACAGTGTATAAACATCAAACTGTATAAACATCACCAACAGTCAGAAAATACCAAGACCTTTAAAATAAGGTGTAACATGATAGGGTCTACTACAAAATTGCCTAGTTCAATTTTTCACCACCAGGGGGCACACTGTATTGTATACAAACATCCCCAATCTACATGAACTTTCAAGACCTTTAAAATGAGGTGCTACATGTATGTCTGGAACAGATTTCCCTCTCAAACTAATTCCCCCCCCCCCCCCCCCAAAAAAAAAAAAAAAAAAAAAAAAAAAAAAAAAAAAAATCTACTTTTCCCCTTTAAAATCGGAAATTCCAAAATTGCAGAAATTGATTTTTTAGTATTCGAGTCTAGTCCCCCCATGTACAACTTCTTCACCGTGAAGTAATTTGGAGCTGAGTTAAGCTCGCAAACATGTTTTTAACTCCTTACACCAAGGGTGGGAAACCGTTCGACTTTTTTTATTTTTCTCTTTTAATGACACATCTACAGACCAAGATATTTTTTTAGACACTGAGCCGTTCTCTCGATTTAGTGGATACAGACAAAACATGTTTCAAATTAATATATAGACATTCAATAATACATCAACCATGAAATTTCATAGAAATATTGCAGTGGAAGGCTGATTTTTTTTTTTTTTTTTTTTTTTTATACCAACTATGTGAAAAAAAACCAGAGCCGCGAATCGAACTGTTGGTATAAAAAATCATCCTTACACTCCAATCTTTCTAAATGTAATTTCTAATTTTACAGCAAATTCAGAAAACTTTCTGCGAATTATTTTCACACATTTATCTTGATTTATAGAAAACTGGCCCTTCAGAGAGGTGGCCTTTTAAAAAAGGTTTGTCCTATGGCACAATTTCCCAGTGTTCTAAAAATTACTACCAAATCAATATCTGACTTGCACTCGACTATAAAAACGTAATCCAACTTTTCCAACAAATAAAACACAGAGTTAAGTTATAATGAAACTATTCATTTTTATCCAGCAAAATTAAATAAAACCTAAAAAAAAAAGTAATAAATACTGTGTCTATATTTACCGAACAGATCAAAAGATTTCATCGTTCTAACAAGTTAATATTTTAGATGTTTACCAGATAACTTAGTTGGTATAGAGGATTAGAATCGGTGAATAATTCTAATTTAGAATCATCAATAAAATAAAGGTTAAAAAAAAAAAATATTTGTAATATTGCATTTGTATTCACATAAAGAAAAAAAAAAAATCTATTTCATGTGAATGCTGTGGTAAACTCAAATGTTGAATGAGAAGATCCCTTTGCGAAGCAAGTTGCACAGCAAACTTACCCAAAATATTTGAACTGTAAGTTCACTTTCCAACGTTGGTTTAAATCAGCTTAGTATTTCAAAAGTTATCATGATGGCATACTTTCAAGTGGCAATCACATTTCAAGTGACTGCAACTTGAAAACAGAATGATAGAACAAGTTGTCCAGTGAAATTATCATCAAAACATTTGTATAAGTTCACTACCCAACTTTTGTTTGAATTGATTTAAGGTACTTCCCTTTTCGTTAGAAAAGAGCGGATAAAGTTCATTAATGAACTTGGTTGAGACACTTATATGGCCTATGTATACATCAAAATTTAAGCAAATCCAATCTTAAATACACTTTTCACAACGTGGATTTGTAATTTTCAAGTGGATACATGAAAATAAAATAGCAAAACAACTTGGTAAACGAACTCATCCTAGCTATTTTAAGATAAGTTCGCTGTCCAATTTTGGTTTGATTTGGAGTATTATTTCGAAATTATTTTTATGATGACAATATTTCTATTATATATAGATTTAAAAAAAAAAAGTGATTGTAGTTGGTCGATTTCTAAGGAAATCAACCTAAAACTGATTTACGTACATGGGTGCTGGCAGGGAATGAATTCTAAATATTTTCAATATTATTACTAAAAGTTTTTTTCCTTAGCCTAACTCACAATAATTTTTAAAATATAAAGTTTTTGATTATGATACTTAATAAAGTTTAAAGCTAGGCTCTTTTGGTAGATTTTACCAATTGCCCACCGTGTAGCTCTGCTATACTGATGTGTAACGTACATGTGACATTAGCATAATGTAAAAAAAAAAAAAAAAAAAGCACTCGCTGTTGATTTCATTCTGCCAGCATCTATATGTTTATATAAATCTTTAAATAACATGGATAATTTTTGGATGTAATATGTGCTAGAATGGACATGTCTATATTACTTTTACATATATTTATTTTGGCTTAAAGACATACTTATTACATAAAAATACATTTTAATATAATATCTACAAAATCTCATGAAATATAGACTAAATAGCTGTAATATGGACAGATCGGATTACATACTTTGACCTAATTAGGTGAATTTGTGTTTACTAGGTTCTTTCTTTAATAACAATGATCTATATACTTTTTAAAAACAAACATCAAACTTAAAAAAAATAACTTTTTGAAACCCTAATGAGTAGAATAATAGCTATAGTGATTATATAATTATATATATTAGATGACAGATGTAAAACAAAGACATTAATTGCAGAATTTACAGATTCAAATTTTGAAAAGCTGATTTTTGATGTAAGATTGCAAGGAAATATTTTTAAGTATTTTGCTTTAAACAACTTAAAAAATTACTTTTTATCCCTCTCTTTCCCATTTCATGTAGCACTTATAAAAAATAAATAAATACATAAAGAAGAAGATATTTTATAAATAAAACATTGTTAAATTAACTTTTTATTATGAAAATAGGAAAAGTATTTTTTTTTTTTGTAAAATTAACAACGATAATATAATCTTATTTTATATTTTTTTCTCTACTTATACATCACACAAGTTTTTACAGAAAAATGAAATTAGAATCACTTAAATGTAATCATTCACTTTATTCGTATTTAAAAATTGGTATATGTCATTAGAAGAATTTTTTAAATGCTATATACGAGCTTATTTGTAAAACTCGAACAGTTTGACATTTGACATTTGGACATTTATTTGACATTTATTGAGATCTATAGTTACAATGACTTTCATCTCGATTGCTCCATATTTTTACAGAAATTCACAGAAATACGTGCACACAATATTGTTGAAGACATAGGACAGCACAAACATCCATGCCCGCACCGAGATTCGAACTCGGAACCTGGGGACTGAGAAGGCAGTGCCCTGCCGACCAAGCCACCAGGCCGGCAACTCGAACAGTTGAACATGATTTATGAAAAAATAAACAAAATGTACAGATATTGAGAAGCTAAAAAATATAAACATTGCACACGGCACTGCACACCTACATATCTAGCCAATCAGTGAAACCTATCGTTAAAATAATCGAATTGCCAATAACCGGAAATCACAAATTTGCGATCGAAGGGTAGCCATTTGTGACAGCGTATCAGCGTTACAATAGTATCATAATTTGTGAGCTGATCGCAAATTCCAGGATTTGTGATCTACGATTACGATAGCTGCGACTGTTACAATAGTATGCCTCCCTTTAGCCGGTAAAGAAAAAAAAACTCATTAATTGTAACAAGACCCTGTAATAAGTACATCATGAACACGGATTAAAAGAGCTAATCTCCTAATCCGTGATCATGAATAAACACTGTAAAATGCAAAATTCATAGTTTTGTACTTATTACTTTAAAACAGCAGAGTTCTGTGGTGCTTTCTTATTATTTAAAAGCATTATTGGTTTGACCGATTCGAATGATTTCAAGATGATTGCAGTGGAAAGCCATACACCATGGTCACAACAACAACAACTACTACTACAACAGCAGAGCAACAGCAACAAAAACAAAGTCAACATCTCGATCATTATATTATATTGAGATCGACGAAATTTAAACAGATATAAACCTTTATGTTATTTCTATTAATGGTTAGTATCGTAATATTTAATCGGGTAACTTTTTTGAGTTTATAAATTCTTGATCTTTTAAGAATCAGATGTTTTCTTTTCTTTTTTGTACTTCTTGTTGTACAGTTGTCTAATATTTCATTGTGCCATCTGCAAAATAGAAATTTAAAAATAATCCCTAAAACTTCATTGTTACGTATTAATTTTGACACATATATTTGCCATTATTATGAATTTTAAAACACTTTTATAGATTGTATCAGTAGTCTGTGATTTAACTCATGTTTACGTCTATGCAATCAGCGTGTTATAAATATGTTTCACTGGAAAAAATTATAACGCATTAGATAACTGTCGAAAACAATATTTGGGAATATACGATTTTTATAAATAAGTATAATTTATGTTGTAAAATAAAATTATTTTCTCAAAGCCTTTATATTAACAAACCCGTTTTGGGCTTAATAACTTATTTCTAAAATATAACAAATTTTAATCAGAATATTCTGTGAGCTTAAAACTGAAATACATTTTGTTACTTATATAAGATTTTAGAAATGCGTTTTTATGAAAGTACATTATTTTAAATAAAACAAACTTTTATATTAAAGTTAAATTTTAGACTGAAGCTAGACTAAAGAAATTATAATAAAACATTATTTTTATTCTGCAAAGAAATTGGAACCCCGAATTACTGTTTTTGGAAGTAAATAGTTCTTTCCTTCATTGAATTTAGGATGAAAGCGATCAGTTGGCATATGTCTATAGTTCGGGCTCATCTGAATGAGCAATGACTCACCAAATATGCAATAAAGCACTGTACATTGTCAACATGTCAGCCTATCATGTGATTTTGCTTCTCAGCTTTCTTTGCACAACCCCAGTCATGCTTCATTTTGATTGGCTTAGTGGTTATTTGAGTTCTAATTTGAAAAGCAATGCTAGGGAATAGTAATCATCTCAAAAACCTTTTGTCCTGTTGTAGTGCTGCGTTATGCTAGCTGGCGATGCTGGATTATAATGTTATTAACATCAGTTTTTACTTTTCAAACATATACTCAGTGATGGATTTAGGCTTAGACCTGGGCGAAACACCTAACTTTTTTTAAAGTTGGTTAAAATTTTGATAGCAATTAAAATTAGAAAAATGGTAAAAGTTTGAAAGAGAACTCGAAGGAGTGAGAAAAATGGGAAATTGACAATTGAATTTTTCGCCAATTTTAGTAACATTTTATAAACTCCTTTTAATAGTTATGGATTTTTCGGTACCGTTTGGAAATACATGAATACATACTGTATTTGTATAGTGTCATATTGTATTTGTATGGTTGATCGCAGGGTTGGCAGGTTTTTGACACGTGACAGTTTTTGACGGTTTAAACCATGGTTAAAACCGTCATGTCAAAAACCACCTTGTCAAAAACCGTCAAAAACCTATATTTATAATTTAATTGTCGTATGAAAAATTAGCTTAATAAAATATAGTTCATAAGGATTTTTTGAAAAGTAAATAGAATGATGTTCTTTGAAAAACACATTGTTACAACATTTTGATTAATATAAAAAACAAAACTTTAGGCTTTTAAAATTTTACTATGAATTATTTCGATGTTCATTCAAAATATGCTGTGATACTTTTATATATTATTATGAAATTTATTTATAACTATGCTTGATATAGCACATGTTAAACTTAGTTATGCGATACTTTAAAAATATAGTTGTTTTCAATAAGATATTATTTATCAGTATGTTTTAAAAGGTAAACATAATACATATTAATGTCTTTGGAGAAACATTATTATAACAGTTTGATTAATATAAAAACGAAACTTTAGCACGTTAATCGCCATGTCAGTCATATGTGCCTGACGCATTTTTAACTAGGAAATAACCCTAAAAGGAATATGATATACGCCGAGTAATTATTAACACGTTAATCGCCATGTCAGTCATATGTGCCTGACGCATTTTTAACTAAATTGTCTAATAAAGTTATCATGGCCCATGTGAAAATTTTTCTGATATTATCGTGGCGATTAACGTGTGTTAGGCTTCTAAAGATTTATGATTCATATATCATTGATAGATAATTTTGATTGACAAATCATTTTATTTGCAATACAACATTGTATAGTTCAATTTTTTTAGTATTGTGCTTTTAGTATTATATATTTAACCAGTAAAATAAAAATGCATAGCCTAATATTTTGTATTTAAATATTTTATAGAAAAATATAACTTTTTTTTTTTTCTTAATGACTGCTGATATTGCAAGTTTTTAAGAAAAAGTAATAATTCTGAATGTTAAAAAAGCTTGAATTGTGTCTGAAATTCATATAATTACCGTGAAACACGAGAAATATGAATGCTTTCTGGACATGTATAAATTGTAATAAATGTAATATTTACCCGTACAGATTTTTAAAAAAATTATTAGTCTAAGCTGTAGGGCCCACCAGCAGCCAAGTGGTACTACGCTCAAAGCTGGTAAACGTGAGGTGTAGGGTTTGATCCCAGGACGCACTCGTTGGCCTAGCCATTCAGAGTTTTTCATGTTTTTCTCCGAAACTTGTATAAATACGGACTAGGACCCTGTAGACAGACCCACACGGAGGGCAATACCCCTTAGGCCTAAGATACTAGAGTAGCAATCAGCCTTACTCCCAAAATACTGGACACCAATAGTCCAAGCTATAAACAGGTACAAATATTTATACAATCAATAATAATAATAAACAGATAAAAATTCATTAATAAATGATAAGTATAATAAATGTATATTATGAATATAATTATTTTCAAATTCATATTAATGTACTGCCCACACATATTATGTCTTACTTAAAGGGGGGAAAAAATCCTGTATTCTGTGTTTTCATGTCTTATGTGAAAATTCATAAGTAACTTCGGAATTTTAGAATTTCATAAATATTAATATAAATAAACATAAACATACAAAATATAACTGTATGCATACTTTGTATATATTTCTTAGATTATAAACCAGTATATTTACCTAATTTTTTATAAATTATCTACAAATTGTTTTCAGATTTCTTAATTTATAAACAGCATAATAGTTAGATATTCACTTGTATATGGCAAATATTACTAAGTCCTATTTCTAACCAGATTTTAGCTCATTTATAGATGTTGAATTTTGACAATACAGGTTTTTGACGGTATAGAGGTTTATGACAGGTTTTTGACGGTTTAAACCATGTTTAAACCTTTGTCATGTCAAAAACCACTTTTTGACGTCAAAAACCCAACCCTGGTTGATCGTCCGGACTGCATAGCAACCACATGTAACAATATGATGATGCTATTTTCGCATGGCCATTAAACATCCAACTACGGATTATATTTAGACTCAAAATGTTTAGGGTAATAAAATTTTTAAGCCTATTAAAATCATAAAAACAATTTAATTTTTAATACAAATTCATACATAAAAATCAACTGAAATTTGAAACTGATTAGGTTTTCAATCAATGATACAAATTTCTAAACAGAACTTCTCTCCCCATCATGAATCAAAGATGTTTTCATTTCATGAGTGGAATTATTTTGTTAAAATAATTAAGTATATAATAATTTCAGGGTTGGGTTTTTGACTTCAAAAAGTGGTTTTTGACATGACAAAGGTTTAAACCATCTAAACCCCGTCATAAACATCTACCATCAAAAACCTGTATTGTCAAAATTCAACATCTATAGTAAATGAGCTAGAATCCAGTTAGAAATAGGATTTCATAATATTTGCCATATACAAGTGAATATCTAAATATTATGCTGTTTATAAATTAACAAATCTTAATACAATTTGTAAATAATTTATAAAAATTTAGGTAAATATACTGGTTTATAACCTAAGAAATATATACAAAGTATGCATAGATATATTTTGTATGTTTATTTATATTAATATTTATGAAATTCTAAAACTGAAAAGTTACTTATGAATTTTCACATAAGCCATGAAAACACAGGAATACTGGATTTTTTTTTTTTTTTTTTTCTTTAAGTAAAACATAGTATATGTGGGCAGTAAATTAATATGAATTTGGAAATAATTATATTTATAATGTACATTTATTATACTTATCATTTATTAATACATTTTTATCTGTTTATTATTATTATTGATTGTATAAATATTTGTACCCGTTTATAGCTTGAACGTTTTGTGTTTCGGGAGTAAGGCTGATTGACTAATCTAGTGTCTTAGGCCTAAGGGGTAGTGCCCACCGTGTGGTTCTTTCTAAAGGGTCCTAGTCTGTATTTATACAAGTTTCCGAGAAAACCACAAAAAACTCTGAAGGGCTAAGCCGACGAGCGCGCCCTGGGATCAAACCCATGTCTACCAGCTTTGAGCGTAGAACCGCTTGGCTGCTGGTGGACTCTAAAGCTTAGACTAATAATTTTTTTAAAAATCTGTACAGGTAAATATTACATTTATTACAATTTATACATGTCCAGAAAGCATTCATATTTCTTGTGTCTCACGGTAATTATAAGAATTTCAGACGCAATTCAAGCTTGTTTAACATAAGAATTATTGCTTTTTCTTAAAAACTTGCAATATCAGCAGTCTTAAAAAAAAAAAAAAAAAAAAAAAAAAAAGTTGTATTTTTCTATAAAATATTTAAATACAAAATGTTAGGCTATGCATTTTTATTTTACTGGTTAAATACATAATACTAAAAGCACAATACTAAAAAAAATTGAAATATACAATGTTGTATTGCAAATAAAATGATTTGTCAATCAAAATGGTCTATCAATGATTTATAAATCATAAATTTTTTAGAAGCGTAAAGTTTTGCTTTTATGTTAATCAAAATGTTATAATAATGTTTCTCCAAAAACATTGATATGTTTACCTTTTAAAACATACTTATAAATAATATCTTATTGAAAACAACTATATTTTTAAAGTATCACATAACTATGTTTAACATGTACTATATTAAGCATAATTATAAATAAATTTCATGATACTATATAAAAGTATCACAGCATATTTTGAATGAACATAGAAATAATTCATAATAAAATTTTAAAAGCCTAAAGTTTTGTTTTTTATATTAATCAGAGTGTTGTAACAATGTGTTTTTCAAAGAACATCAATCTGTTTACTTTAAAAAAAATCTTTATGAACTGTATTTTATTAAGTTAAGTTTTTATATGACAATTAAAATTGTAAATATAGGTTTTTGACATGATGGTTTTAACCATGGTAGGTTCAGGGTTGGCAGGTTTTTGACACGTGACAGTTTTTGACGGTTTAAACCATGGTTAAAACCGTCATGTCAAAAACCTATATTTATAATTTGTCATATAAAAACTTAGTTTAACAAAATATAGTTTATAAAGATTTTTTGAAAAGCAAGTAGATTGATGTTCTTTGATAAACACATTGTTACAACATTTTGATTAATACAAAAAACAAAACTTTAGGCTTTTAAAATTTTATTATGAATTATTTCTATGTTCAATCAAAATATGCTGTGATATTTTAAAAATATAGTACTTTTTAATAAGATATTATTTATAAGTATGTTTTAAAAGGTAAACATATTAATGTTTTTGGAGAAACATAATTATAACATTTTGATTAATATAAAAACAAAACTTTAGGCTTCTAAAAATTAATGAATTACAAAACATTGATAGATCATTTTATTTGCAATATAATATTGTATATTTCAATTTTTTTTAGTATTGTGCTTTAACCAGTAAAATAAAAATGCATAGCCTAATATTTTGTATTTAAATATTTTATAGAAAAATGTAACTTTTTTTTTTTTTTTTTTTTTTTTAATAACTGCTGATATTGCAGGCAACGAAAATGCTGATAAACTAGCCAAGGAGTCCAGAAATCTCAACAATAACAGCAACAGTGTCTCTCTTCAAGATGCAAATGCAATAACTAAATCTAAACTTAGAGAAAAAACAATCCAAACGAAACACCAGCTTTGTGAAATAAATGCAGATCGATTAATAACAAAAACTATAATAAGGCTAAGAACCGGTCATTACAAAGGCATGAAAATTAATAAAGAGGGTGGAAGGATGTATAGAAACTGTAACAATTGCCCAGATACACAGCTTACACCTTGCCATATCTTTGAGTATCCGGCAATAAGTGCGAACTTGAAAGAAATTGGAGTATTGCCGTCACTGATAGACCTATATGACGACAACATCCAACAAATCGCAGATGCAGTTATAAAGATCCACGGTTTAATCTATTTCGACTACGTCATGGACACGACAAAAAAAAAAAAAAAAAAAAATTGCAAGTTCATAAGAAAAAGCAATCATTCTGAATGTTAAACAAGCTTGAATTGCATCTGAAATTCTTATAATTACCGTGAGACAAGAAAAATATGGATGTTTTCTGGACATAATGTATAAATTGCAATAAATTGAATATTTACTCGTACAGATTTAAAAAAAATTTATTAGTCTTAAGCTGTAGGGCCCACCAGTGGCCAAGTGGTTCTAAGCGCAAACCTGGTAGACGTGAGGTACCAGGTTTACTCCCAGGGCGCGCTCGTCGGCCTAAACGTCCAGAGTTTTTCGTGGTTATCTCCAAAACTTGCATAAATACGGGCTAGGACCCTTTAGAAAGACCCCACGGAGGGTGCTCCCCTTAGGCTTAAGACCCTAGAATAGTCAATCAGCCTTACTCCCAAAACACCAATAGTCCAAGCTATAAACAAGTACAAATATTTATACAATCAATAATAATAATAAATAGATAAAAATTTATTAATAAATGATAAAGTGTAATAAATACAGATTAATAAATATAATTATTTTCAAATTCATATTAATTTACTGTCCACATATGTTATGTTTTACTTAAAGAAAAAATAAAATCCTGTATTCCTGTGTTTTCATGGAATATGTGAAAATTCATAAGTAACTTTGGAATTTTAGAATTTCATGAATATTAATATAAATAAACATAAACATACAACATATGTCTATGCATACTTTGTATATATTTCTTAGGTTATAAAACCAGTTAATTTACCTAAATTTTTATAAATTATCTACAAATTGTTTTAAGATTTCTTAATTTATAAACAGCATATTATTCAGATATTCACTTGTATATGGCAAATATTACTAAATCTTATTTCTAACCAGATTCTAGCTCATCTATAGATTTTGAAAATACAGGTTTTTGACAGTAGAGGTTTCTGACGGGATTTTGACTGATTAAACCATTGTCATGTCAAAAACCCAACCCTGGGTAGGTTTAAACTGTCAAAAACCTGCCAACCCTGAATGATTTAAATTAGGGGTGCACAACCTTTTTGGCTGGAGGGCCACTCTCGCTGTTCAGTGGGATATAAAGGGCCACAGACGAAATAATATAAAAGAATTAAACTGTACAATTATATTCACCGTGTAATATATATATATACACATGCATATATAAAGGGGTGCACTATCATTGTCAGGTGTCTGTGTGCAAAACTTCAGTTTGTATCATTCATATGTTACTTTAATAAAAGGAAAACTTTTTAATTAGCGAGTTAAATGAATCTCGAAGAATAATAATCATAAAATTATTGAATAGCGAGCGAAAGAATTAAACAAATGTATCATATAAAAATACAAAAACGATAAATAAAATAAACAAATAAAATGTATGGTTTGCGGAGCGAGAAAAAAAAAGTTACATTGGGAGTCACAAAAACAATAAGCACAAATATAAAGCCTGATAGAGGGTACTAAAATAAGCAGTCTTAGTGTAGGTAAATGGTCATGAAAATATCGCTTTGAGGTATTAGATGGCACTGGCGAGATATGTAAGTGAAAAAGCTTCTATATGATCATAGTCATTTTCCACATGAATTTCAAGCAAAATATATTGTGTTGTGTGTGCTACCTTCCTATTCTGACATAACATAAACAACATGGTCTGAAAAAGTCTCAGTGAGTTTTATGAGGATTTGGTTGGGGAGTATTGAAGCTCAGATATTTGTGAATTAAATCAGTCTCAGCCTCTTACATGCCCTCTGATGATATCGTTTGTGGTTACGCCCCTCTTAGAAACTAGCTAAATTATCATGATAGCAACCCAACTGCATCTACTACTAAAAATCTGTGATACGTTTTATATTTTTGCGAATGTAACCACAGTACATGCACAAACATTGAAAATCTTGGTGGTCTTTTTGAAGCACAAAACTGTCTATTCTCACCCAGTAAAAGCATTTGAATGTTTTGTCAACTATGCCTGTGTTGAAATCACTCCCTAAGCATTCTTTTACCAGCAACTTCATTTCTGTTTGTAACCCCCATAAATCATAAATTGTGTTTTTATCAGTTCTGTAAAACAATAAGAATCAGTTGGTGTTTTTGTCTTTAATATCTTGCCAGACAGAAATAAATTCAATTAACTGCAATTTCAAAGTTTTTTTTTTTTTTTTTTCGTTTTAAATGGTAATTAATTACTACTATAAATTTATGCTTCTTCATCATTTATTTTAACACACATATTTATTAACATTTATTCTTTTTTAGACAGATAAAAAAAAAATAGGGGTGGGGAGGAGCTTTTACTTACTGATTTTTCAGTTTTTGATCTTAGATACAGGCATGAGAATTTTCCGCGGATCTGCGATTTTCCGCTTTTTTGCGATTTTCGTTAATTCCGCGGATTTTTATTTTGTATTATTTCGTATGGAACCACTTGACTGAGAAAATTTTTACAAGGCCAGGAGAAAATTTTTGCAATGATGAATGCGGGAAAACAACTTTTTGTAACATCAGGCATGAGAATTTTCCACTTTTTTGCGATTTTCGTTAATTCCTCGTTTTTTTATTTTGTTAAAATAAAATCAAATTCCAATAACGATCAGTCACGAAAAACTTTAGATTCTCAATCTTTTTCCATCCAAAATATAAATGTCAATATTCCTTTTAAACATGCTTTATCAGATTCTATAACATATAAAAGAACAGAATTATTCAATATTTTCCACTCATGTAATTTTTTTTGTCCTTTCCCTTCCCCCTCCCCCCCCCTTTTCATCTCTAACCATTGCCGATCAAATATTCTGCAGGAAACCTTTTATTTTTGAATATTTATCCATCCACAATATTAATTTTAAACTTACTTTATGATATTCTAGAACCCATAAAGAAGTAGAATTGTGTTTAATATTTCTCTCATGAACTACTCCCCCCCCCCCCCCGCTCTTCTTTCCCATTTTCCACCACCAGCCAATGATTTAATGTTGATTGCTAATTAATTTTTTTTTTTTTTTTTTAAACACATGTTTTATTGTGTTGATGGACGTTATTCTTTTAGTTTAATTTGTCACTTTTAAAATATTTTGTATAGTTTTTTTTCTGTGAGCATTATTTTTCATTTGAAATAAATTTTATGGACATACATTTGTGTAGTATTCCCCGGGCGCGTTATTTTTCTTTTAAAATTAATTTTATGAACATGCGTGTTTCCTCTTTTTTTAATTTTCTGCACTCTCATGCCTGTAGATAAAGATATAACCACTTACCAATAGAGTATTCCATAATTTTTCCAATAAAAAATTAAGGAACATACTGAGGGTTACATAATTGAGAAATAGAATTAAAAACTTAGCTGTTAAACAAAAATATGTATAGAAACCAACATTTTCATTTTTTCCCCCTTTCCCCCATAAAAAAAAAAGTTCTTATAAATGCCAGTTTTGTGAATGCAACAAATAAATACTTTTTCTTTCTCTCTCTCTTTTTTATTCCCTCCTGCTGATAATTTATGCAACCTAAAATGTTAGTCCTTCGGCGGGCCGCAAATTGATGGCTACTGGGCCGCAGGTTGTGCACCTCTAATTTAAATGTAAAATATCGAACTAAAAGCTGTAATTAAACAGGGAAAGTGGGCCCTTTGAAGATATCTATAGAGGAAATTAACTGTCTCTTTTAAGATATGTTAACCCTAGAGTTCCTGGAAAAAATTTCATGACTTCTGCATTACTTTTTTTTAAATCCAAATTTTATACATTTTTCTTTTTTATAGTGGTATTATTTTTCGATGCATTTTTAAAACTTATATGTGATAGCTTAAAACATTACAGTTAATATAAATATATATATATATATATATATATATATATATATATTGATGATTCATTACAAACATCTTTCTAGATAAGCATTTAAAATGAAAACTTATAATTAATAGTTTGAGACCACATTGACAAAATTATTTTGAATTTAGATATAATTAAATAGAAAGAATGCAGTTGTGATATTTTTCATCAGATATCCATGTGATATACTAAAATTTTTGTGCAAATGAATTATAAATGAGTAAATCTTTTATTATAAATAATTAACAGATTTATATTTATAAATTAAATATATGAATAAAAGTGTTTATTATTATTAAAAACTGATTTTTTTTTAAAATACAATTTAATGCAAGCATCTGTGTGATTAAATATAGATATAACATTTGAAAACTTTTTTATCAGGGTCCTAGGCTTTGGGGAAATCATTCTAAGGGTTTCCTAGCTCATCTTTACATGAGTTTCAGAGAAAAATATGGAAAACTCCAAACGGATAGGCTGACGAAAGTGACTGGGAATCGAACTTGGAACTTTTCACATAATAGCTTTGAGATATTTTAATTTTGATATTCCATCGTTAAGACCATTGCAGAATTTTGCAGTTGTAGTCATAAAACTTAAAATTTTTGATATTTTTATGTAGTTTTTCCCATAATGTTAAACTGAAGAGTAGCTTTTAATATATATATATATATATATATATATATATATATACAGTCAGCTCCCTCTAATCCGCAAAAGTTTTGTCCAAAGGTTGTGCGGATTATAGGAATTTGCAGATTAGAGGTCACTGTATTTGTTTAAATTTTTCTTTTGCAGATACAAAGTCAGTTATTCTTATTAATTCTTAAGTAGACATCAAAATGGAAAGACGACTTCTAATAACTTTTAGAATAAAATATTTCTTCAGTATCAATAAAACAAATCAATCATATTCATATTTGATGGT
This sequence comes from Salticus scenicus, assembly GCA_963930645.1. Classification (NCBI taxonomy): domain Eukaryota; kingdom Metazoa; phylum Arthropoda; class Arachnida; order Araneae; family Salticidae; genus Salticus; species Salticus scenicus. Next base: position 306,268,410 of record OZ005648.1, read on the forward strand.
ATAATTTAACCATATTCAAATAATATGTACCAATAAAATGTAAACAAATATATTTAAAAAAGAGAAAAAATATATTTTTTGAAGTACAGAAATAATATTCATCACTCATTATTTTTAATTTAGTTAAATATTGATGTGATATGTAGCGATTTGTTTTAAATTTTTATGTACTTTCCTGACATTCTTTGGCTTGACTTAGCACTAGTCTGTATGAATTGCAGGAAAATAAATACAAAAATGTTATTGTTTTTTTCTCTCCCCAATTGTGTTTCGCAAGGATTAAGCTAAAAATTTGATTTTAAAAAAGTAAAAATGCGAGAAATGTTGCAAATTCTTTTAAAATATGAGATGTAAATTTCTTTGTTTACATTAAAAAATCAATTGCGGATTTGAGGGATTTGCAGATTATAGGTCTGCGGATTAGAGGGAGTTGACTGTATATTATTTTCATTTGAAAAATAAATATTAATTTTTTTTACACCCAAGAATTATTAAAAAAACAACAGCTAAACTCTTAACAGTTACGGCTACAGTGACAAAATTTCAAATGGCAACACCAATTTTTTTTCGATTGGAATGGGATCTCCATAGCAAAAAAAAAAAAAAAAAACATAAATAGCATTGGAACGGTACCTCTAGCAGGAAAATCATCAACGCTAGGCATACTAAGAAAAAAGAGAAAACAGCTGTGATGTGCTTACCAGACTACAACTTTCATTTTCTTAATGACATCATATTTCACACTGAGTCTTCAACTCTCATTAAAGTCTACTGGTTCTGCTTCGAAACGAGCAGAAGAAACCATAGTATCCTTAATTGTGTGTAGGTCTACTGAATAAGGGTTTAATTTCGTTGTTAGTTGTAAGACATCGTCATCACTCTAAGTGAAAAATAAGGCATTGTGAAATGCCTGATGTGTATCTTGCTTTCTTGCTCTGTGAACAATATGCCACTTACTAGGAAACATCATTATCATCATCGAAATCAATTTTGATTGCTATTTTACAATGCCTTGTTTTTCACATAGTGCGATGACATCAGTCATGACGGTGTCTTACGACTAACAACGAAATTAAAGCCTTTATTCAGTAGCCCTACACGAAATTAAGGATACCATGATCTCTTCTTTTCATTTCAAAGCAGAATCAGTAGACTTTAGTCTGAACTAAAGACTTAGTGTGAAATGTGACGTCATTAAAAAAAATGAAAGTCGTGTGCTGTGGTAGGCACATAGTTTTTTTTTTTTTTCTTAGCCTGCTAGCGCTGGCGATTTTCATGCTACAGGTACCATTCCAACACTATTTATATTTTTTTTGCTATGGAGATTCAATTTCAATAAAAAAAAAAAAAAAATGTAGGTGTTGCCATTTGAATTTTTTAAATTTTGTCACTGTAACCATAACTGTTTGAGTTTAACTGTTGTTTTTTATATAATTCTTGAGCGCATACCTCAAAATACCTTCCACCAAAATTTTATTTAGTTACTGTGAACGGTATGACAGCTATGGTCTCATATATCGAGGTAGTTTTTTTATAATCACCCTGTATATACAATTTCTACTGGTCAGACAAAAATTCGCTTTTTCTGATCAATCTCCTATTTTTCTTTTTCCGAGCATTGAAAAATTGCTAGCACCAATACACCAATCTTATGAGTGCTAGCAAACAAGGGGTGAATTCTGCATTTCCTTATTTCACTCTTTCTCGTCTCTTTCCCCACTGACACTTTTGATTTTCCCTACCATACTCCCTCCTGTAAAAGTGCTGCTGAACAGTTTGGCAGCTGTTGTTATAATATATATGGAACAAGCATCAGCATCCGCTTAGGCAAAGCATTTCGGTGACTAGAAAAGAAAAAAAATGTATATATATATATATATAAGGTGCCAATGATGCCTAGCTTTTATCTCCTAATTTCTAACCCTGGCTAGGACCCCTCTAAGAAATACTTCTCCAACTCGTCTAGGACTAGTATAGACAATTGGGCTTGAAATTCTTATAACCCAAGATGTACCTGGAGAATAAATTTGTTAAATTAATTTGTCTGCATTGTTTGCTGTTTACAGTTAGTATCAGAACAACATGACCAGTCATTTTTATCACAGATTTTTTTATGATAAGAATAAATACCCTACCTTTCTCATAAATGACTAGACATTTTCGATTTGAGACATTTTGTCAAATATCTCAAAAAGTAGTAGTAGACGAATCATCTTGAAACTTCAGAAGTATAAAGAACATATATTATAAATTTCAGTGAAAGTTTTTCCCAAAAGTAAAAGAAGAACCTCTAAAAAATTAAATAAAAATGTTTGAGATCACCTTGTAAAAAGTAATGCTTGCACTGCCATCTGACTCTAGCATATGATTATGAATCCGATTCTTATTATGTGTATAAATTTTTATGAAGTTACCATGTATATCCATAGAAATAAACGGTTTCATCAAAAAATTGTCATTTTTTAAGCTATAATTTAAGCACTAGGTAATAATATAAACCCAGTGCAAACAAAGCCATTCTCAAGAAATTTGACATACAACATTAAACACAGCATACTACAATCAGAATGCAAAAATATTAAATATCTAATGAAATATGAGCATTTTTATTAAATGATTTTTAACTGTGAATGTGCGAAGCTTTAGCAAAATTTCATTTGCATAATTTAATAGCCAAATGTATTGAGCTACTTATATGAAAACCTCAAACAAGTATCATGTAAATTCAAAAAGTTGTATGTGATAGAATGAACTGCTATTAAGTTCCTATGAAAATATTTTTTAACTATAAAGGATTTTACTCATATTTTTATTTTGATTTAATCAATGATAATAGTGTTCGTGGATTGTAAATAAATATTGATAAAAACCCCTTAACATTTTTCTTCTTGAGAAGAACTGAAATTCAGTTCATTCCATAGCATACAACTTTTTGAATTTACACGATATTTGTTTGGTTGTTTTCATATAAGTAGCTCAATGCTGTTGGCTATTATATTATACAAATGAAATTTCATTAAAGCTTGCACAATTAGTTAAAAATTAGTAAAAATCCTCACTTAGTTAACACTCACTTAGTTAAAAATTAGTAAAAATCCTCATTTTTCGATAGATATTTAATATATTTTTATCCTGATTGCAATATGCTATGTCTAATATAATATGTCAAGTTTTCTGAAAATGGCTTTCATTAGGTTTAATACCTTAAATGTTATAATCAAAAAAGGGATTTTTTTTTTTTTTTTTCAGTCTTTTAAAGAAACTATTATATCTCCATGAGTATAAAAATGGTAGCCTCATAAAAATTTATACAGATAATAAGAAGGAACCCCATAATGTGCTACAGCCAGATGGCCTTTCAAGCATTACTTTTCACAGGGTGATACCAAATATTTTTATTTTTGTTTAACTTTTTGCTACTGGTCTACTTTTTCCTTTAGAGGCAAAACTTTAGCTGAAATATGTAAGGTGTAACATGTTCTTTACATTCTTGATGTTTCCAAATAATTCATTGAGTACTTTAAAAAAATATTTGACAGAGCATTTAAAATTGAAAGTATCTAGTCATTTATGGAAAGATAGTATAATTCTTTTAAAACAGTAGTAATTGTTTTGTTTTATGGCACAATAAATTCTGAAAAAAATATCTGGTTATTCAAACTTTGTTTTCCGGCAGTCATAACAACTGTGTTCTATTACCATTCTGAAATAAATTCTTAAAATGAGAGTATCTCTTCAAAGGAACTAATGAGTTTCGTAAGTTTAATTTATAATTTCATTCAATGAATGAATCTTTCATTATTTCATTTATTTGCTAAATGCAAATAAGTGTCCAGCTGAAAGCTGTTTCTTTTTCATGTATTTTTTCTGTACTAATGTGCAGGAGTTTAGAGTCACCTATTTTTCAATAATATTGGCTTATTTCTATGTCTCAAGCAGTGTGGTACAAACCAGTAGGATGTTTGCAATGAAATTAAGGCTATTTGTATTATGAATATTTTTTTCTTCGTGAACAAAAAAATCTCACTTTTATTTCCCTGTCTGTGAACTCCTTTTTTGCAATTGGCCTATTGGGCTCTTTATCATAGTTAGTACGAAAGAGTCATTTTAATTTTATGCATAGATTTTTATTTTTCATTTTCTAAAACTAATATCTTTTATACGAGTATAAAAGATATCATTTTTAGGAAATTAAACACCTTTTGAGTTCAAAAGGTATTAAAGGTATTTCAAAAGGTACAGTGTCATTATTATTCTTTATATCTTCTGTACTATTTTGGATTAACAAATATTCACAAAATAAAGTGAAATCTTTGTTCTGTTATAACAAAACAAGTCTACAATAAAAATTAGTAAAAGTTATATTTATAACTTTTATTTTAGAAATTGTTTCAAAATTTGTCCAATGTATAATTTTACTTTCATTCAATTTTTTTGGTCACCTGATATATTTAATTCAGAATTTGATACTATTGTAGGATATTTCTTGTCTACAAAAATCAAAAATATGTGATAAGAGATATATTCAAATTTATTGTTGAAATTTTCATATGATTCAGAATTTCACCTACTGTGTTATAATTCTAAGTTTATAAACATTTCATTATGACATACTATATTTTTATTTATCTTTTAAAATATAAGCAGTGTTTTTTAATTGTAACAGTCTAATTATTTCTTTATGTAGGTTGGTAATCTGTAAACAAGAAATGGATTGTGATAACAAGAATACTACCCGTAATCTGTGTTCAAGAGTACGTAGGTCAAGACTTCAATCCAGAATACATGCTATAAGAAATCAAGATGACAGTAGCTCCCACAGTCACCAGGAGTCAGGTAACCAAGGTATTAGAAATATTGCACAACAAGAGCATAAACAAGAAAAATCTCAGCAAGTGCATGGTGAGGAGAATCTTCAGGAAGATTCCTTAGAAGGAACAACTGAGCAAGTGAATAGCAGACAACCTGAGCCTGGAAGGGATCGATCTAAAGGAAAACGTCAAGTACGCAGATCTCAGCGAAAACATCAAACACATGCATCTCAACGACAAAGTAAAAGGAATAGATCTGAACAAGAAAATAGCTGTCAAAGGTCTGAACGAGAACCCAAGAAGAGAAAGAAATCTCAGCAGCAGCCAAGTGAAAAAAGATGTACTCGTCATTCCCGTAGATCTCTCTCTGATGCTCCTTCTTCATCTGTCTCTACTACAACCAGTGCTATGGATGACATAAAATGTGTAATATGCCTAGATACTGTTGATGCTACTGAAATGAAATTTATTAGATGTGGACATGGTTTTCACAAAATATGCTGTGATGATTGGTTAAAAATCAAAAACATTTGTCCTGTTTGTAGAACTGTCGTGCCAAGGGTTTTCGTAATGAATGATAATGATCAAGATGGGTTAGGCCCGGTTTCAACTAACATAGCTGCTTTGGCTGAATATAACCAAACACGATTAAGACTGTTGACTAGCATATTGGAGTTAGGCTCAGAGATCAATAATGTACTGCATCATTTAGCTAATATCACTAGCAATTTGAGAGTTTTACTGTCTCAAGTAGCTTAAATTTTAATCTTTCATTGTGTTTTTATCTTTCATATTTTCCAAATTCATTTTATTTTTTAAATAGAAAACCATTGAATTTATTTAACATAAAATTGTAAGCATGCTTTTTTCATAGAAAAGTTGTCCAATAAAGATTTTTTTTTTCTCCCTCTCTTTGAAATTATTGTTTGTTTGACTCTACTCTGTATCATATAATTTGAAAAGTTGTGGGACTTGAACAGTGAGTACTTCTTATACCCTCTGACCACCCTTGAAAAGGGCAGAACTGTAATATTGTTTATGACTACAATTTAAGACCTCCGAACTTGAAAAAAAAAGCTAAAAATTCATAATTGTATGATTTTGAATTTTATGTGTATTGTGGAAAAAAGAACAGCTTAGTGACTGGATATATCTGTCCACAGCGGTCAGATGGTTAAGGTGTATTAAGGGATAAGTATTTTCTTATGGGGTTACATGGGTTTTGAAGCCGACATAAAAGCATATTTTATCTTTTTTTTTTTTATATAATAAATAAATTTTTTTATTCAAAATTTTCAGCATATAAAAGAGCAATATTTAAACAGTATTTATTAAAATTTTTGAAAATTCAGTCAGTGGGTCTTGGTTTCTGGAGACACTTCATAAAAGCAGTGGACACAATTTCTAAAAAACTTATGAACCAATCTTATTGAAATTTTACACACTTCTTCAAAATAGAATTAAGTAATGCTTAAACGAAAGGTGAAAAAATTATTTGAATTTTTGGCAGAGTTATATGCAAAAATAGAACAATTTTCGGTGTATTTTACCCACGTATAGCCTTACAAAATTAGTCGTAATCGAAAAAAGAAAACTCTTATTCAAGCACTAATCAATTCTATTTTGAAGAAGTGTGCAAAATTTCAATAAGATAGATGCATTAGTTTCTGAGAAATCATGTCTACCGCTTTTCTGAAAGGTTCTTTTCCTACCGTCTGAATTTTTTTATAACATTTTATAAAATATTGTTTAAATGTTGCTCTTTTATATGTTCAAAATTTTGAAGAATTTCTTTTTATTATTATTATCATTAAAAAAAAAGTAGAGGAAATATGCTTTTTTTAAGCTTTCGAAACCCAAGTATCCTATCCCCTTCAATTTTTACCTTTGTTCCAAAATATACCATGTCAATAAATATTTGAATATATGCACACAGGATATAAAATGTTATAATTAGGCAGTCTTTATTTATGCAGTTGTTCATCAAACTACTTACAATTGCATAAATGTTTTAAATGAAGTGTGTAAAAATGCCATTTTCAGGAAAAATCCTCAAAAATTTTTTTTTCTTAAATTACAAAGTAAATATTAATAATTTCCCAGTGCTCTATAGTTTTATTTAGGAAAATAATTTCGATATATTAATATGAACAGAGGTAGGGAAATGCTTAATTTACTTGCCCCTGTCAAGTAATTTTTCATACGTGGCGAGTGGATTTAAGTCAGTCAGTATCATTATCAATATTCAACATAGTAAAACAGCCAAAAAACTATATAAAACAAAAACAGCTATAAAAATCATAACACAATTGAAAATGCACTTTCAAACATTTTACTTTTGAATGCTTTTTTAAAAGTTTAAGTAATATAAAATTTTCAAAATTCTTTTAAATATAGTTAGCATCGGAGCGATGCATGTGAAGAACGTTAGTTTTAGTATATAAAAAGAGTTTAAATATTATTAAATTAATAGATATAGTAAAAAAAAAAAAAACTTTTCGGCAAGCTTAAAGGCAAAGGTAGATTTCTTTACGTTAATTACAAAAGTAAAGAAATATTACATATGCATTAACACATACTTAGCCAATGTGTCTTTGTTCCCACACATTGCATTATTTACATCGCTATTCTATTTTTAAGAAATTTGATTATTCAAATTCTACTTAAAATTTTAAGCTAGATTAATTGGTCAGTAAATGTTTCAATTTTTTTAAATCCAAGCTCATAATCATTCAACAAATGGAAGCCATAAAGATATACAATTTGGTGACAAAACTTGAAATTTGTGGGCAAAATTTGATAGTTGACGACGAAATTTTTTACTTGGCGACGAAATTAGCTATTTGATGACAAAATTTGGCGATCTCTGCTATGAAAATTGGCAGCTTATTGTCATTATATTTTCTTCTCACGCAAAAGCCTCATATCTCTTCACATACCAATATTTTGTTTCCACAAGATAAAAAGTCAAAGGAAGCTGTAACGTATTACTCTCAATTTCAATCGTAAATTTAAATTCTTGCGTAAACCAGTGTTCTAAACTGTTCACCACTAACAATATTTTTACCAAGACTAACGTATTATTTTAATTTTATATTTTAAAATGATTAATTAAAACTTTTACCATGGTGTTTATATTTTCAGCTATCTATCTTTTTCATTATTGTTTGCACGTGACGTAAGCATCAGATTATAAATTTAAGCAATTAAAGCTAAAGAAAATGTGGGCTTCATTACAATTGACGAGAAATCACTTTTGAACTTGTAACTTTTAAGCAATTGAAGTTATCGAAAAAATTTAAATACAAAAATTGTTCTATAGGGTAAGGCGGTAATTCGCCTGATTTGAAATATTTTCCTATTTTCAATATTAAAGAAATTATGGGCAAATGAAAATTTCCACCCCCTTTGAGCCGGATACCCCATCTACAAACTCGACCGAGATTTTAACTGTCCTGACAACATATCCCCATCTGGTTAAATTTAAATAAAAATTACTCCAGTTATCGTGTTCACAACTTGACATGGGAAAAAGCGTTATACATTGTATACCTATACATATATATATAAACTTTTGAACGGAGGGAGGTTTTGGGTTCTATGGGTCATGATTGGTGAAGATATGAAGAAATTTTCCAGAAGTGTCATGAGAACCATTGCAATAGGTAGATCTCCTATAAGGAATCTACCTAAAAAGAATGAATGGATGAATGAAAATTGAATTTGAAACTGTATCTGTAGTTTTTGATTCAACTTTAGTACATAAATTTTGTTTGCTAAATTATCTGTGTGAATGTCAGGGGGGAAGACAGCCATTAGAGGGTCTTTCCTCGAGTGAAAAGGAATAACTTTTTCCCCCTCGATGATCAATCTATGTCTTATTACTATATCTATAAGGGGTTTTACTCACATTTTTATTTTGATTCAATCAATGCCCAATGGCAATACAGTGTTCACTGATTGTAAACAAATTGTCAAGATCGAGTTGTGTCAAAGAGGTCTCTGCAAGCACAACGGAGAAGCACCATCGAGAGAGAGACGTATGGAAGACAGCGGAAAGAGCAGTAGTTCCACGAGACAGGGTCTCTGAATAAAGGTCTTCATGTTGAATTTATTTATTTTAAGAATTTGTTTCTTTAGTTTTTTGATATTCTTTATTTTGTGCAACCGTATGTGAAGTAATAATAAAGTGTGTATTGTCCAAGATAAAGTACTATCTACAGAATCCTCAGTATGTACGAATACATGTAGCCATTTCATATTGCAGCCCGGCTTGATGAAACCAAAAGTTCTTGTTCTAGGATAAAGCTAGGATTAGTTTCTACAGATTAATATGTATGCCTATTATTATTTTTTTGTGCACTAGACCCTTTTTCAGTTTGAATAAAATAATAATCTATATATTAATACGTGAAGCAAAAACTTTGTACCCCTTTTTACGAAAATTGCGCGGACGGAGGATTATGAAATTTCGCACACTTATAGTTTATATAGAGAAGAAGTGCAGAATGCTAATATTTTTTAAAAATACAACGACAAAGACGAGAAATTGGAACATTTGTGAAACGACAAAGGTGCAATTCAAAGCCTATATTATCGGGTTTTATTTCCAGATTAAAATTAGCATTTTCATTTTTTTATACTGTTGCCAAAATTTTGAAATTTCAATTAATAATAAAAAGTTAATATGTTAATAACAATAATAAAAGTTAATAACAATGAGTTATTTTTTAAATAGCCAGTTTCATCTGAAAGAGTTATCGCAGAATGCTAATATTTTTTAAAAACACACAAGTTTTGCATTATATATATACTAATTAATCAACTCAACTCAACTCAACTCAACTCATTCAATTTGTATAGATCAGTTTCTAAAGAAATCAACCTAAAATAAAAAAAAAATAACGATTTTTTCTACTGACGATGAAAGTTTTTTTCTACTTTTATTATGCCTCGACATAGAACATTAACGGGTCGGAGTGAGAGACAAAGAAGAAGGAATCTATATTTGCGGACACATAATAATAATAGTAATGAAAATACAAATAGTGTTAATATTATACAGAATGAAGAAGTGAATTTGACAGATAAATTTAAATGTGCACGAAATGTCATTCCAAAAGTTTTTTATAGTTATGATTGTGGATTAATGGATTTGGAATGCAGGTTTTGCAATGCGAAACATTTTGAATCTGAAGTCACTTTAGGTGACAGAACTGCATTCACTTCATGTTGTCATAAGGGTAAAGCAATATTACCGCCCTTAAGTCAAAATGAATATTTTAAATCATTGTATGATGGACTTATTTCAAATGAACCTTCAATAAAAAGTAAGTCAAAAAATTATTAGTGTAGCCTTGGCAAAATCTGTGATTATAGAAGTATAGTCTTTGACAATAGAACCTTAATAATGTTTAAACTTATAATTTTAATTAATTATGGTCGAATTTCGACCACTGGGCGACCACTAGTATATAATAAAAGATAAAATAAGTTGTATTAAATTTAATCATTCACTATTATATTATTATATCGTGTTCTTTTTTTTAACCTTGTGATATATAGATTTTTTTTTTTTTTTTTTTTTAAATACGGAATATTTATTTAAATAGTATTTATTATGCATGAAGTAAATTATGCATTTAAGTGGAAGAAAGAGAGGGAATTAATGTTTCAGAACACTAAAAAAGAAGTCTCGATTTGTTTCTAAATAAATGAATTTAAAAAAAAAAAAAAAAGAAGAAAGTTTCGGTTAGTTTGGTTAATGATTTTTTTTTTTTTCCCCCTCTTCCTTTCTAAATAAATGAAATAATAATAGTGTGTGGGGGGGGAGGGGGGGGTTATTTAGCTCTGAATAAATGAACAACAACAAAAAAAAAAAAAAAAAAAGGAAACGTTTTGTGGTTTTAGGAAAGTATCTTAATGATGGTATAGTTTTTTTTTTTTTCTTGTTTAAAGAAAAGGGAGGAATTATTACCTATTGGTTTATTTATTTTTTCTTTTGGGGAAAGAGTAATTATTTGATAATATAATGGAAAAGAAAGAATAGTATTTGATGAGATATATATGAAATAAATATATTGTGATTGTTATTGTTATTATTATTATTTTTTTTTTTTTTATTATTTATTTATTTATTTATTTATTTTTTTTTTTTTTTTGCGTTATGACTTCTAAAATAATGTTATCGAATAAATGATAGAATGGAAGAATACTGAGATAGATTTATGATTATTTCATTTTTCTTTTTTGTTCTTGTATGTATCATTGCTTAATGTAATAAAAAAAGAATTTTTTAAACATGGTAAATAAATGGGGAAAAAAAGAATATTTAAAATATTAATGTGAAATATTTAAAAGATAGAATGTGAAATATTTAAAGATAGTTAAATAAATTTTCTGTTGAATCATATAAATGCTGCTGAAGGCAGCAGATATCCCAAACAGTTGCTAAAAATAATTTTAAGAAAAAAAGCATTGTCAACGTGTTCCGAACTTTTTGAAAGTTTCAAACGTTTAGCTAGTCGGGAAGTCAGTTAAAAATTGATTGCAAGATTTGTACTGGTAATGCTGCCAAAAGCAGCAGGGACCCGAAACAGTTGGCTAAAAGTATTTAAAAAATGCATTTTCACCGTGTTCTGAACTATTCTGAAAGTTTCAAATGTCTAACTGGTCGGAAAGTTAGTTAAATAAATTTTCTGTTGAATCATATAAACGCTGCTAAAGGCAGCAGGTATCCGAAACAGTTGGCTAAAAATAATTAAAAAAAAAAATGTATTGTCAACGTGTTCTGAGCTTTTCTGAAAGTTTGAAATGTCTAGCTAGCCGGGAACTTAATTAAAAATCGATTGCAAGATTTGTGCAGGTAACGCTGCCGAGGGCAGCAGGGATCCGAAACAGTTGGCTAAAAGTATTAAAAAAATGTATTTTCACCGTGCTCTGAACTATTCTAAAGGTTTCAAATGTCTAGCTAGTCGGGAAGTTAGTTAAATAATTTTTCTGTTGAATCATATAAACGCTGCTGAAGGCAGTAGGTATCCGAAACAGTTGGCTAAAAATACTTTTAAAAATGCATTATCAATGTGTTCTGAGCTTTTCTGAAAGTTTCAAATGTCTAGCTAGTCAGGAAGTCAGTTAAAAATCGATTGCAAGACTTGTCCAAACAGTTTTTGAGTTATTATCTTTTTTGATACATTATGGCCAAAACCTTTGTATTTTTGGTCATTATGAACCTAATGTTCCTAAATATCTCCAAAACGGAAAATCATGCAAAGTCCAACCAAAAAGGGAGGTGCTCAACTAGATTTTATAACAAACGTATGTACCAATTCGCAACTTTCTACGTCCAACCGTTTTTGAGTTATGCGACATACACACTCGCACACACACATACATACAGACGTCACGAAAAATCGTGTAAATTCGCTTATATCTCTAAACGAGAGCTTAGTTATGTGATACTTTAAAAATATAGTACTTTTTAATAAGATATTATTTATAAGTATGCTTTAAAAGATAAACATATTAATGTTTTTGGAGAAGCATTATTATAACATTTTGATTAATATAAAAACAAAACTTTAGGCTTCTAAAAATTAATGATTTATAAAACATTGATAGATCATTTTGATTGAAAAATCATTTTATTTGCAATACAACATTGTATATTTCAATTTTTTTAGTATTGTGCTTTTAGTATTATGTATTTAACCAGTAAAATAAAAATGCATAGCTTAATATTTTGTATTTAAATATTTTATAGAAAAATATAACTTTTTTTTTTTTCTTTCTTTTTTTAATGACTGCTGATATTGCAAGTTTTTAAGAAAAAGCAATAATTCTGAATGTTAAACAACCTTGAATTGTGTCTGAAATTCTTATAATTAGCGTGAGACAAGAGAAATATGAATGCTTTCTGGACATGTATAAATTGTAATAAATTTAATATTTACCCATACAGATTTTTTTAAAAAATTATTAGTCTAAGCTGTAGGGCCCACCAGCGCTCAAACGTTCAAAGCTGGTAGACGTGAGTGCCGGGTTCAATCCCAGGGCGCGCTCGTCAGCCTAGCTGTTCAAAGTTTTTTGTGGTTTTCTCCGAAACTTTAATAAATATGGATTAGGACCCTTTAGAAAGACCCACACGGAGGGCACCAACCCTTAGGCCTAAGACACTAGAGTAGTCAATCAGTCTTACTCCCAAAAGATAAGTGTAATAAATGTAGATTATAAATATAATTATTTTCAAATTCATACTAATTTACTGCCCACATATATTACGTTTTTCTTAAAGGAAAAAAAAAAAAAAAAAATCCAGTATTTTTGTGTTTTCATGGCTTATGTGAAAATTCATAAGTAACTTTGGAATTTTAGAATTTCATAAATATTAATATAAATAAACATAAACATACAAAATATATCTATGCATACTTTGTATATATTTCTTAAGTTATAAACCAGTATATTTACTTAAATTTTTATAAATTATCTACAAATTGTTTTAACATTTCTTAATTTATAAACAGCATAATATTTAGATATTCACTTGTATATGGCAAATATTACTAAATCCTATTTCTAACCAGATTCTAGCTCATTTATAGATGTTGAATTTTGACAATACAGGTTTTTGACGGTGTAGAGGTTTATGACGGGTTTTTGACGGTTTAAACCTTTGTCATGTCAAACACCACTTTATGACGTCAAAAAACCAACCCTGGTACAACTAGACATCATGACAGTCACATAAATTGGCAACTTTCAGCGATCATTCGTTTTCGAGCAATGTGAAATAAAAAAATCTATTTCGCAAATCGGGATTACTATACTTCCTTAGAAACCTTTGGACCTGCCTGCCTGGACTCGGCCAAGCTTAACGGATTGGATGCCGTCCACCGGAGCGAATAAATCGCCAGATCACCGTATGGAAGCTGCCTACACCAGACAGTAATCTAGTCACTAAACAGAACGAGCTGTGTCCGATGATTCTTCGTTCAGACTTCATCCATCATCTTCAGGAACTAGATGGAATTGCTACGTCACTTCTGGGCAGCAATGTGACTAGAACACCAGAGCTCAGGAATTACAGGGTAGCGACTTCTGCTTCTTGAACACATAGCTCGACTTCCACACCACACCCTCCAAGATAGCCACGATGGAAACGCACAGACACGCTCCTGGATGTTATGGAATTTGGAATAAGTGCATTTACTAGCTGAGAGTCGAAATAACCGGAATTCAACAAAAATTAAAACAATTTTGAATTTAGGCAGGGAGGGAGAAAAAAAAACCGCTGGGGGAGGCGCTAAAGGTAGTAGTGCATACAATAATTAAAACCAAAAGTGGAGGCCATTTGAAAAGGGGAAGGGGACAACACTTAAGATTTAAGAAAGAGAAGTTGAACGAGATAGGAACAATGAGATTATTAAAAAAAAATAAAAAATTGAATACATGAAGCCACTGAGGGATAAAATATAGTTTTGGGGCGCATAGCGAAAATTTAGAAGATTTTGAAGTGGCAAGGCCTAAATACACCTAATTGGGAGGGAAATTACTATGCGCAGGGAAGCCGAATGGGAATGGAGAAGAGAAAGAGGGACCATCGCAATTTTGATCCACCAAGGTAGGATGGTACCCCACGTTGGTAGCCCGATGACTGTTAAACGACCCCATCAAGCACTTGACGGTGCAGCACAGATTAACGAGGACCAGACACCGCCAAAAAATAAATTAATAAAAATAATTAATTAAAGTAAGTAAATAAATAAATAAATTAGTTATTTAATATTTGAAGATTGTTGGTAGATTATTGTTAGAAAATAAGAATTGAGGCTTTCTAAGTACTGGAGTCTAAGTATGAGGAAGCTGAGTGGATGGTAGCTTTTTGATTCAGTGGGTTCTTGTTGTACTGTCCGAATTGCTATCGCAACGACAAGAGAGCATAGTTTTGTTGTTTACTGAATTTTTTAGAGTGATAAATTAACTTTCTGTGAATTAACAGTAGTAATACCGGAAAGTTAAGTGGAGCGGACTTTAGCTTAAATTTGCTGGAGGTACTAGTTGTACTGACTTTATAACTAGCATGACGACAGATGGTTAACTAATTTTGATTTACTTTATGGGTTTTTTTTTTTCTTAAGTGTTTTTCAAGGTTATTAGAAATTAATTTGTGTGAATTAGTTGAATTTGTTAGCTGAGATAATATATGGTAATTGATTAAACTAAGCTGAATCATGTGTACCTAATTTTCTGGTAAGTTTTTTTTTAACTAAATTTGTTAAGATTAAGTTAAGGAAAGTAAGCAATTAATTAATTATTTAGAATTAAGCAAGTAAATTAAAATTGGTACAGGTCAAAACTTGATGAGTACCAAAAAAAAAAGTGACAGGAAATAGTTCAAGGCTTAACAAGGAAAGTATTACCCCTAAAATTGAGAATAGAAGTGTGTGTCAAAACTAGATGAATACCAAAAAGACTAAGTTGCCGGGAATTGTATGCTGTGCGACATGTTATGTCCTGCACTCTGGATAATATTGTACAAATCTGGTAAAGGTAATTAACATTATTGTTGCTTTTTGACACGCATTCAAACCTGTAACATTAAAAGAAGGTATTGATTGTGATCAGAACTAGATGAGTACCAAAATGAATAGGTAGCTAGGAATTATTCTTTGTGATGAAATCACTAAATATGAACTTACAATAGTTAGGTCCATCGGACCTGAAAGTTTTAAGAATAAACCTGCTGAAGAAATTGTCATTATGGTTGCTTTCTGATCATCGACTGCATCAAGGAACTTGTTAGCCATCCTACATTTTATTAAAGAACTATTCTGCAAAGGTAAAAGTCAACAACAACATGCTTGCTTTTTGATCACGCCATTCATACACTAATGGAAATAATAATTAAAAAAAAAAAAAAAAAAAAAAATACATTCATGCACAGTCATGGGCGTGGCGCGGACTTACGGACTTATATGCCAAGAACCGTTTACATTTTTTTTTTTTTTTTTTTTTTTAATTACATTATTAATTTTTTTTTTTAAATTTTTTTTTAAATTTTATTTTTTGTAGTAGTTTTTTTTTTTTTTTTTTTTACATTTTTATACTTTTTTCTTAACTTTTTATTTCATACTATACTTTCTTATACTTTGTATAAGGTAGTAAAAATGGAAATATTTTTTTTAAAAAATCCCTTTTCGGCAAGCTTAAAGGCAAAGGTAGATTCCTTTACGTTAATGTTATAAAAGTGAAGAAATATTACATATGCATTAACACATACTTAGCCAATCCGCGATTGTAATGAAATGCTCGCCCTCTGGTGGGCTAAGGTGAAATTATCATACCACTGCATATCATCATATTATGCAATCGATTTTCCCTGATGTAATGGCGGAGAAAGAACAATAATAAATACACGTGGCTATTATATTTACTAACAACTGCAGTTCAGAAAGCGCCATCTATCGATCATTACAAACGCGGATGGCTTTGTTCCCTCACGTTGCATTATTTACGCCGTTATTCTATTTTTAAGAAATTTAATTATTAACTACTGTTATTCATTCTACTTAAAAATTTAAACTAGATTTATTGGTCAGTAGATGTTTCAATTTTATAAAAATCCAAGCTCATAATCATTCGACAAATAGAAGCCATGAACATATACAATTTGGTGTCAAATCTTGCGACTTTCCAATTAAATTTGTGATTTGGCGGCAAAATTTAATAGTTGACGACGAAATTTTTGACTTGAGGACGAAATTAGTTATTTGAGGACAAAATTTGGCGGACTTGGCAATGAAAAATGGCAGCTTTGGCGTCATTATATTTTCTTCCCAAGCAAAAACCTCATACTCTTCACAAGCCAATATCTTGGTTCCACAAGATAAAAAGTCAAAGGAAGCTGTAACGTATTACTCTCAATTTCAATCGTAAATTTAAATTCTTACGTAGACCGCTGTTCTAAACTATTCACCACAAACGGTATTTTTACCAAAACTAACGTATTATTTTAATTTTATATTTTCAAATGATTATAAAGCTGTTACCATGGTTTTTATATTTTCAGCTATCTTTTTTATTATTGTTTGCACGTGACGTAAGCATCAGATTATAAATTTAAGTAATTAAAGCTAAAGAAAAAGTCGGCTTCATTACAACTGACGAAAAATCACTTTTGAACTTGTAACTTTTAAACAATTAAAGTTATCGAAAAAGTTTAAATACAAAAATTGTTCTTTAGGGTAAGGCGGTAATTCGCCTGAATTAAAGTATTTTCAATATGAAAGAAATTATGGGCAAATGAAAATTCCCACCACCACCCGCCATTTCCACCCCCTTTGAGCTGTATACTCCATTTACGAACTTGGCCGAGATTTTTACTGTCCTGACAACATATCCCTAGCTGGTTAAATTTAAACAAAAATTACTCCAGTTATCGTGTTCACAACTTGAACTTAACATGGGAAAAAGCGTTATATATATATATATATATATATATATATATATGTGTGTGTGTGTGTGTGTGTGTGTGTGTGTGTGTGTGTGTATGTGTATATATATAAACTTTTGAACGGAGGGTGGTTTTGGGTTCTAGGGGTAGAGATGCAAGGCTTTCAAAACACCCGGTTTTTTTCCCCTGGGAATTTTGAAATTATGAATATTTTTATAACTTTTGTTAATTGTTTAGCTTCCGATCCTTAAATTAACTTCAACTTTAATTCCTGCATAAATTTCCTTTTTGTTTCCCTTTCCCGCTAATTCGAACATCTTCGATGTTTATTCCGAAAACGAAGAAAATAATTAATTATTTTTAATTATTTAATTATTAATTTTTATGTTCTTGAGATATCGTTTCCATTCTTAATGAGAATCAATAGCATTTAATTTTTTTTTATTCATAATTCGTTTTTGAATGTACTATGAAACAACTGGAGAATTGGACTTAAGAATTTAGGAGACAAACCCAACTAAATTTATATTTCATTAAACTCATATGAAATATTTAAGAAATTAGTTCGTTACCTGAAAATTTTTAAATTGTTTCTCTACTTCTTTTTTTTTTTTTTTTTTTTTCCAATTAAAAATAATAATAATAAGAAGAAGAATTCTTAAATTTAATCTGTTTTAGGGAAATATATAAGTAATTCGAAAATTTTCTCCACTTGTTGTGTTAGAAAAGCAGAAACTTTTTTTTTTTTTTTTTTTTTTTTTTTTTTTATGCATAAAAATCAGAAAAACAATATGTGTATAAATTTTCATCAAAAAATTTTCATTGTAGGAAATTTAACATCAACCTTTTAAAAACTCTAATCTCATATCTTATATATATTATAAATGTGAATGTCTGTGAATTTATTTGACTGAGTTTCACGCCAAAGCTGCTCGACGGATTTCTATGAAATTTGTAATGGAGATAGCTTATCCGCGTTTGTAATGATCGATAGATAGCGCTTTCTCAACTGCAGTTGTTAGTAAATATAATAGCCACGTGTAATTTATTATTGTTCTTTCTTGTTGTTCTATCATTGTTTCAGCGTGAAAGCTATCAGTGGTATGATAATTTCACCTTAGCCCACCAGAGGGCGAGCATTTCATTACAATCGCGGATACCCTAACTTACAAAGTTGGCTGCCTTTCATTCCGAAACAAACTTTGTTTTTGTTATTTTTATGCATAAAATAGCAATTTTGTAAGCTAATAATAGCAAAAAAATAGCCATTTAAATTTCTTTTACACATTGATAAAGTGCTAATATAGTTTACGATGCTAATATATGTTGTACTAAAATCAGTTTTATTTATAGATCCTCCTGGGTGAATTTTTAAATTGTTGCGTTGAAGTACAACGAACATTTTTCGCCAAGAGGTTTAATTTAGCAACAGCGATTTTAATCTAGGTAGTTCAAGAAAAATATAAAAGAGGTTTAATTTAGCAACAGCGATTTTAATCTAGGTAGTTCAAGAAAAATGTAAAATTTATAAAATATTACAAAACGAAAAAAATAAACTGAAATAGTAGTCACATAAATGATCTATTTTTATCTGAGTAGATAATTTTATAGAAAAAAAAGTGGTTTTAAAAATAGAAAATGTATTTCATCAAGCACTATTTTAAACCTAAAAACCATTAATAAAATAAACAGAATATGAAGGGTTCTTATATGTTAACGAAAAGGTGTCCGATAAAACGCTTTCTATTTTTATGCAAGAAATTATACAAAAAAAAAAAAAAAAAAAAAAAAAAAAAAACGCTAATATGGCGACAAAAATTCAAAAGCCGCCAAGGGAGAGATATAATAAAGTTGTGTAGCACGATAATGTTCAGTTGTTTATTTAATTTTTTATATACCAGTCACTACGCTAATTTAACATACAAATAAATGTGCTGCTGTGTGTGACTGCACTTGCACGCTGTCGGGCAGAAATATTTGATTGATTCAAATTAATATTTAAATAACTAAATAAAGATATGTTTAATAGAAAGCATAGTCTTGGAGACAAACTTGGCGAGTGGGCGACCAAATTTGGTGAAAAATGATAGTTTAGGGTTCCCGATGTTTCGAAGCTCTCCGACACACGGGAACATAGACCTTGAGCTTACCAATGGATTCTCGATGGAGTCATCTCCAAGCCCCATCGCCAAAAGTTATAAGTAGGTGTGAGTTGATTTTTGCGAAACAGTATGTAGTCACTGCGATCTGGAGTTATTCCAACGAGATATATAAAGTAGAGTGATAAATGGTAACCCTTGAGAAGGTCCAAGATGAGTCATGTGACATGCTCGCTTTGCACCTGCGTATTTGGTGGTTCCCTTGGTAACAGCTTATTTTTAGTAAATTTCTATGGCAACGGTTTAGAGATTGTTCTTCGCATAAGCCAATGTTTTTGTTTACTTACGTAGTTTAATATTCTTTTGTTCTAAATCATTTTCATTTTGATTTTACTTCTCTTTTATTTCGTGTAGTTGAACTTTAACCGACAAAAGGCTTAAAAATAGTTGCAAAATTATTATTTGTTGTTAAATTTAGCTCTTTAAAAGTTTAAATTTTCTTTTATAAACAACACTTTTAAACTTTGTTGGGAAACGATGAAAAAAAGGTATTTTATTATTTATTAAAATGTGAAATATGTGTAAAATTATTTTAAAAACAATTTGTTTCGGTCATAGGACTGTCATGTTAAATAAAAATAATGACAATTTGTCGAACTGATATTTTAAATGCCAAAATAGCGATAAAGGGCCAAACACAGCAACCTATTCGAGCATGTCACGTGATTCATCTTGAACCACGGAAAGTTAATCCTTCATCCATTGAATCAGCACTCTAATTTATATATCTCGTTGAGTTATTCAGAGACCTAATCTGAGTCATTGCACTTTAGGGATTGAGCTCTAAGCGACTGGACATTTTTCGTGAGTGAGCGAAAATTTCTGCTCTGGTGTAGTTGATGTTATTTGCTTTACTCCTGTAGAACAAGTGACTATTTTTTGGACTGTCCCAGAACATTCATCGAATAATGACTTATACTGTACGAGTAACAGCTTCAACTGTTTCCAGAATATTCGAAGAATTAACACCAACTATTGGACTGTTTTCGAAAATATTTGTTTTAATAATAGTTTTGTTGTACAGATTCGAGAAGTTCAAAAAATGTTTGATATTGCCAAGGAGGTCCCATACTAAAGCTGTGACGAAAATAGTCGCCAATCGAAATATATTCAGTTACAAAGAAATCATTTAAATATAGTGTCCAGAGTAGCGGGCAAAGCCTGCTAGTAAAAAATATTTTTGAAATAATTAAATTAGATGAGATAGCTTAGGGCTATTGTTGCTGCTTTTAATAGAAAAGTTTATATTAAGATACTTTTAATATTAAATGATTTTATTTTCTATGAACGATTAAAAAAAGAATAGCTAGATAAAAAATAATTTAATAAAATATTCTAATTAATATATATATGTAAGATCTTGGCTGGGCGTCTGGAGGTGGGGTCAATGATGAGATGCAAATTAAATAACGTCACATTTATTTGAAGATACACAAAACACAAATAACACATAAATATTAATGTAACAGCAGAATCACTATTAACCAACTGGTTCTTTGGCTTGATACACAGAACTAAGCTCTCTTCATCAGAATATCACAAAGCAACATTTAAGCACCTACTCGTGCTATAATACACAAAAGCACCTACGCTTACTATCAAATAGTATTGATTGAAGTAATCTTATATATATTATAAATGTAAATGTCTGTGAATTTATTTGACTGAGTTTCACGCCAAAACTGCTCGACGGATTTCGATGAAATTTGTAATGGAGATAGCTTATACCCTAACTTACAAAGTTGGCTGCCTTTTATTCCGAAACAAACTTTGTTTTTGTTATTTTTATGCATAAAATAGCAATTTTGCAAGCTAATAATAGCAAAAAATTAGCCATTTAAATTTCTTTTACACATTGATAAAGTGCTAATATAGTTTACGATGCTAATATATGTTGTACTAAAATCAGTTTTATTTATAGATCCTCCTGGGTGAATTTTTAAATTGTTGCGTTGAAGTACAACGAACATTTTTCGCCAAGAGGTTTAATTTAGCAACAGCGATTTTAATCTAGGTAGTTCAAGAAAAATATAAAAGAGGTTTAATTTAGCAACAGCGATTTTAATCTAGGTAGTTCAAGAAAAATGTAAAATTTATAAAATATTACAAAACGAAAAAAATAAACTGAAATAGTAGTCACATAAATGATCTATTTTTTTCTGAGTAGATAATTTTATAGAAAAAAAAGTGGTTTTAAAAATAGAAAATTTATTTCATCAAGCACTATTTTAAACCTAAAAACCATTAATAAAATAAACAGAATATGAAGGGTTCTTATGTGTTAACAAAAAGGTGTCCGATAAAACGCTTTCTATTTTTATGCGAGAAATTATACCAAAAAAAAAAAAAAAACGCTAATATGGCGACAAAAATTCAAAAGCCGCCAAGGGAGAGATATAATAAAGTTGTGTAGCACGATAATGTTTAGTTATTTATTTATTTTTTTATATACCAATCACTACGCTAATTTAACATACAAATAAATGAGCTGATATGTGTGACTGCACTTGCACGCTGTCGGGCAGAAATATTTGATTAATTCAAATTAATATTTAAATAACTAAAGATATGTTTAATAGAAAGCATAGTCTTGGAGACAAACTTGGCGAATGGGCGACCAAATTTGGTGAAAAATGATAGTTTAGGGTTCCCGATGTTTCGAAGCTCTCTGACACACGGGAACATAGACTTTGAGCTTACCAATGGATTCTCGATGGAGTCATCTCCAAGCCCCATCGCCAAAAGTTATAAGTAGGTGTGAGTTGATTTTTGCGAAACAGTATGTAGTCACTGCGATCCAGAGTTATTCTTATTCAGAGACCTATTCTGAGTCATTGCACTTTAGGGATTGAACTCTAAGCGACTGGACATTTTTCGTGAGTGAGCGAAAATTTTTGCTCTGGTGTAGTTGATGTTATTTGCTTTGCTCCTGTAGAACAAGTGACTATTTTTTGGACTGTCCCAGAACATTCATCGAATAATGACTTATACTGTACGAGTAACAGCTTCAACTGTTTCCAGAATATTCGAAGAATTAACACCAACTATTGGACTGTTTTCGAAAATATTTGTTTTAATAATAGTTTTGTTGTACAGATTCGAGAAGATCAAAAAATGTTTGATATTGCCAAGGAGGTCCCATACTAAAGCTGTGACGAAAATAGTCGCCAATCGAAATATATTCAGTTACAAAGAAATCATTTAAATATAGTGTCCAGAGAAGCGGGCAAAGCCTGCTAGTGATAAATATATATTGATAAATTGAAGTAATGAGCACTCCATGGCTCTACCCAACTACTCAGAGTGTTTCAAGCTCTAATTAAAAGAAAATGACCACATCAGCTTTCGTGCTGACGGTCTCAACAGCTTTCCATTGTAGCCGGATGCCAACTATCTCTTCCGCTTGTCAGATCGTTCCCTGGATACATCCGAGACAGCGCCATCTGTTGACTGTGCAAGGAATTACTTTCCATATATATATATTAAAAATATAATTTTTTACAATTAAATTAGTTGAAACTTAATACTATTGTTTATTGTACTATTGTTAAATAACTTAATACTACTGTTTGGACTTTCTATTAAATGGCTATTTCAGTCGAGAGGTTCTGCTCTACAAGTTGATAGATTAAAATTGCCGGGTTCGATTCAAGGACGAGCTTGTTGACCTAGACGTTCTGAGTTTTCCATGGTTTTCTCTGAAAATCGCGTGTATACAGGCCAGGGCTCTTTAGAAAGAACTCTTCTGGAAAGCATTTTACCCAGGCTTAGAACCCTCATGTTGCAAATCGCTTAAATCACAAACACCAATATATTTTTAATTAAAACCTTTTTTTTTTTACAAATGATTTTGTATAAAAAATATTAATTAAAAAATCATTTAATAATATATTCTAAATAAAAATAATTTAATTAATATATATAATGATCCTCATCTGTCATGAACGAATCCGGTTAGTACCGCTTCAAAACAGAAACTTTTGGCAGCCATTTTTTTTCCGTTTGTTTAATTCAACTTAGGAAACATACATATCATTTTCATACATGTTTTGTATCGCATATATTCTTATTTCCTATAAAACCTTGAAAAACTATTCAATTGTAATGTTTAAATGTCTAAAGTAAGTATAACGGATCACTGGCTATTATAAACATGAACCTATAAATAGAATTATGTAACTTCATGATTATAAACAAAGCAAGCAGGACCAAATAAAAACAAACCAAAACTGTTGCCATTCAGAAAATACAAATTCCAAATGGACAACTTTTTAATTCCGAATGAACGACTCTTTGACTGTTTCATTAAAAAAACGCTTAAAATATTTCTAAAACATATTAAAGCCTTAAAAATCTTAAAATATTTGTAAAAACGCATTAAAGCCTTTAAATATTTTTCTCAAACTTTATTGTTTGTTTACATTGTAAGGTATGATTGGCGCCGAGTTTAGTACGTAAATGCCGCCAGTTGATTTTAGTTTTGAAATTAGTGTAAAATGATAGTTGGGATAGAATCACGCAGTAATATTTAATATTACTCCGTGGATAGAAGGTTTGGTTGGGCAAGTAAAAGTCACCAGTTGAAATGAGTATTGAAAGTAGAGTAGTCTAAGGTGATAATGTCGAGTCAAGGAAAAATGTTCGGTTGAGAATGAGAAAGTCCCTAGCTGGATCCTGGATATTTTGGCGATGTTGAGGGTGAGATAGCTGGTTGGAGGTATCGAGTAGAGGTGAATTTGGGTTAGCATGGAGTGTCTGTAGTTATTGGATAGTTAGTTAGAAAATTTGAAAACAGGATCTACGATAGTCTTAAAAAAAAGTATTTTGGTAAAATGAAGTGAATCGTTTTTTCTTATTATGAGGACTTTAAATACGCAAGCGAAGTGATGACGTCACTGGCCGTTCGTAGATACAAGAAAAATATTTCCT
Source organism: Salticus scenicus (assembly GCA_963930645.1). Lineage (NCBI taxonomy): Eukaryota > Metazoa > Arthropoda > Arachnida > Araneae > Salticidae > Salticus > Salticus scenicus. Next base: position 306,292,763 of record OZ005648.1, read on the forward strand.
ATATTAAACGCCCAATGGATTTAAATGGAAAAAATTATTAAAAATCGAGGGAAATTATTTCCCGATTTTAATCCCCATATTTAGGTTTAGATATGTATTAGTTATCATGTGCATGCGTTAGCTTAAGTTGTTTTTGTTCTAAAATTGATAAAATTTGAATTTTAAATTTCAAAACTCTAGATTAAAAAAAAAAAAAAAAAAAAAAAAAAAAACTTCCATATTCCATTGAAAACATAAACATTTCATTTCAAAGGATGATATTACTTAATAAATATCCAACTAATATACTAATTAAAGGGAAAATGATAAATATTCTATCATAATTTGAAGTGAAATTTGTTTTCAAATGTCTAAATAAAGTATCTGATATAAGATACTAATATGTTGCAGCGGAATAGATTTGATATCGGTCATCCTTGGCAGAAATATATATATATATATATATATATATATATATATATATATCGCCAAATTATCTGGCGAATATAATTTAATTCCTTTCAAAAATCATGGTTATTTTAAAATTTTATATTAAGAGAGTAAGGAATAATATGAAACAATATTTCGCACAACACATATTACGAAAATATACATCTGGCATGTATATTTTCGTAGTACGTTTTTGATCGCCAAATACAAAAACGCCAAGGACAACAGAGTTTTGAAATTTAAATTAAAATTTTGTCAATTTGACAGCAAAATAACTCAATCTAACATATGCACATGATAACTAATACATATATATACCCAAATATGGGGATTAAAATCGGGAAATAATTTTCCTCGATTTTTAATAATTTTTTACAAAAAATCCAATGGGCGATTAACATAGGAAATCATTTTCTTACATACACGGACGGTCAGTGACGTCACACTTCGCTTGCGTATAGAGCACTTAATGGAACACTGGGATGTGTTGCTACTGTTGTGTTGTCGGGCCTATATTTTTTGTCAACCAGCAGTTTTTTTATTGTCATTCATATTTATTGATCGCGTAAAATTATTGAAGTGAAAACTTCTTTAGGCGCGTTGAGCACTTTTGGGTGAAGAAAAATCATTGAATTCGCGTCATCGTCAGCGAACGCTTTCCATTTGAAGTGAAAACTTTTGGATGAACAAAAATCATTGAACTTTCCATCCTTGTATGATACAAATAATGTATCACACAATTAACTTGCTAATGTGATGTGTTAATAATTATATACTGTATATTGTTTTAAAATCTGGTGCGGCGTTACACGACTTCTCTCATCTCCGGGCACTGTCTCTATTGCAGTTAGACCTCACAAAACCGTGAGAAAGCCCAAAGCTGCCATTTTTCTCACGTTTTTACAATCTGGTGCGGCTCTACCATAGAATAATAATTAGGAAGAAGGAGCATGACAATACTCTTAATGCTTACAAACCCCTTCTAGTGAAATGCCAGCGAAAGCTACTTTTGCTACTCAAAACCTTAAAGAAGGGCCATAGAAGAAGAATAATATCGCTGTTTGTTGTGGCAACACAACAGCTTATTAGAAACACTTATGCTCCTTCTTCCTTTATTATTATTCTATGGGCTCTACACGACTTCTCTCATCTCCGGACACTGTCTCTTAAAGATTGCAGCCGGAAACGTTGCAGTTAGGCCTCACAGAACCGTGAGAAAGACCAAAGCCTCCATTTTTCTCACGTTTTTACAATCTGGTGCGGCTCTACACGACTTCTCTCATCTCCGGACACTGTCTCTATTGCAGTTAGACCTCACAAAACCGTGAGAAAGGCTAAAGCCGCCATTTTTCTCACGTTTTTACAATCTGGTGCGGCTCAACACGACTTCACTTAACTCCGGACACTGTCTCTTAACGATTGCATCCGGAATCGTTGCAGTTAGACTTCACAGAACCATGAGAAAGACCAAAGCCGCCATTTTTCTCACGTTTTTAAAATCTGGTGCGGTTCTATACGACTTCTCCAGAGCTTCCAACCTAATCCGGCAAATTGTTAGTACCGCCCTTTTTTCTTCACCACTTAATTTTTAGAGTATTTTTCTTCTTAATTCATTGTAGATACATTTGAAGAGAATTTCTCTAAAAATTAAGTGGTGTAGAAAAAGAGGCGGTACTAACAATTTGCCGGATTAGGTTGGCAGCTCTGCTTCTCTCATCTCCGGACACTGTCTCTTAAAGATTGCAGCCGGAAACGTTGCAATTAGACCTCACAGAACCGTGATAAAGGCCAAAGCCTCCATTTTTCTCACGTTTTTACAATCTGGTGCGGCTCTACACGACTTCTCTCATCTCCGGACACTGTCTCTTAAAGATTGCTGCGGGAAACGTTCCAGTTAGACCTCACAAAACCATGATAAAGGCCAAAGTTGCAATTTTTCTCACGTTTTTACAATCTGGTGTGGCTCTACACGACTTCTCTCATCTCCGGACACTGTCTCTATTACAGTTAGACCTCACAAAGAACGAAAATTATAAAATATCGAAACACATTTGATTTATAAACAAAAATTGAAAATACATTTAAATGATCACGTGGTAACCATCATGATCTAAACATTGTTTTCAAGATTTATCGTTCACATTCCGTCATTTTTGACGGGGTTATATACTAGTTATTAAATAATTACAAGGAAAAATGAACTTTATCTATACCATGTTTTTAAATTTTCTGTTGAATCATATAAACTTGACAATTCTATGTATTAATAAATGCTTTTTTTACTTTCTTCTATATGTAATATAGAGAAAGTATTGGATTCGTAAAAATTTTCGACCTCGGGTTTTTGATGAATTTACACGTTTTGAGAGCTGTAGAACACGATTTGACCATTTTTAGAAAATGTCTGTCTGTGTGTGTGTGTGTGTGTGTGTGACAAAATTTTGTGGCAAATGTATCTCAAGAACTACTGCACAGAATTTCATACAAATTGGTATGTAGTTGCACCTTGACATAAATTAGTGCCTATCAACTTTTGGTAAAAATTGTCTTACAGGTTGCGTTGCCATCCCGCTTTTTCTAAATTTTTAACATGGTGATATAGGACAAAATTTTGTATAAATGTGCATAAAGAGAATTATTTTTTAGTAATCATTATGAAATTTACAAGAATTATTTATAATAGAGATAGTCAACTGGGAAAATTTTTTTGTATGCGTAGGATCCTCGCCACCCCCCCTGGGGGGGATGTCCCCCCTCGAGGTGTGTAAATTTTCAAGATGGGTATCTTTCGAAAGTTCTCGTCAATACCTTTAAAACGAATGGTTGAACTATAAATCTGTGATAATTTAAAACAAAGTTATCGATTTTTTTTACTTTTAACAAAAAGTAACTTAGAAAAAAAAATCGTTTTTTTTTTTTTTTTTTTTTTTTTTAACGAAATTTAACCAGACTTGGTATTTAGTTGGCCCCTGACATAAACTGAGGCTGATTAGATTTGGGGATCAATCGCTCAACAGGTGGCGCTGTGATCGTATTTTTTCAAAATTTTTAACATGGCAGTATAGGACAAATTTCGTATAAATGTACATAATGAGAGTTATTTTTAACCTGTGATTGTGAAATTAATATGAATTATTGATAATAGTAGTAGTTAATTAGGGAAAAAAAATGGGGCATCGCTTCCCCCCTAGGGGGAAGTACCCCCAGAAGGGGGGGGGGGGTAAATTTTCAAGATCGGTATCTTTCGAAAGGTCTCGTCAATACCATTAAAACGAGTGGTTGAACTTTAAATGTGTGGTAATTTAAAACAAAGTTATCGATTTTTTATTACTTTTAACGAAAAAAAACTGAAAAAAATCGTTTTTTTTTTTTTTTTTTTTTTTTTTTAAATATTGTTATGGCGTGAATTTGTATAGGAAAATATAGAAGAAAGTCTTGTGGTGGCCACAACATACTAGTTTTTTGAAGTGAAAACTTCTTTAGGCACGTTGAGCACTTTTGGGTGAACAAAAATCTTTGAACTCCCGTCATCGTCAGCTGACGCTTTCCATTTGAAGTGATAATTTTGGGTGAACAAAAATCTTTGAACTCACGTCATCGTCAGCTGACGCTTTCCATCCTTGTGTGATACAAATAATGTATCATACAATTAACTTGCTAATGTGAAATGTTAATAATTATATACTGTATATTGTTTTAAAATCTGGTGCGGCTCTACACGAATTCTCTCATCTCCGGGCGCTGTCTCTATTGCAGTTAGACCTCACAAAACCGAGAGAAAGGCCAAAGCCGCCCTTTTTCTCACGTTTTTGCAATCTCGTGCGGCTCTACACGACTTCTCTCATCTCCGGACACTGTCTCTTAAAGATTGCAACCGGAATAGTTGCAGTTAGACCTCATAAAACAGTGAGAAAGGCCAAAGCCTCCATTTTTCTCACGTTTTTACAATCTGGTGCGGCTCTACACGACTTCTCTCATCTCCGGACAATGTCCCTTAAAGATTGCAGCCGGAAACGCTGCAGTTAGACCTCACAAAACCTTGAGAAAGGCCAAAGCCTCCCTTTTTCTCACGTTTTTACAATCTGGTGCGGCTCTACACGACTTCTCTCATCTCCGGACACTGTCTCTATTCCAGTTAGACCTCACAAAACCGTAAGAATAGCCAAAGCCGCCATTTTTCTCACGTTTTCGCAATCTCGTGCGGCTCTACACGACTTCTCTCATCTCCGGACACTGTCTCTATTCCATTTAGACCTCACAAAACCGTGAGAAAGGCCAAAGCCGCCATTTTTCTCACGTTTTTGCAATCTCGTGCGGCTCTACACGACTTCTCTCATCTCCGGACACTATCTCTTAAAGATTGCAACCGGAATAGTTGCAGTTAGACTTCACAGAACCGTGAGAAAGGCCAAAGCCGCCATTTTTCTCACGTTTTTACAATCTGGTGCGGCTCTACACGACTTCTCTCATCTCCGGACACTGTCTCTTAAAGATTGCAGCCGGCAACGTTGCAGTTAGACCTCACAAAACAGTGAGAAAGGCCAAAGCCGCCATTTTTCTCACGTTTTTACAATCTGGTGCGGCTGTACACGACTTCTCTCATCTCTGGACACTGTCTCTATTGCCGTTAGCGCATTAAATGAAATTGTAATATAATTTTTGTAGTAGTAGTTTATATTAATGAATAAAAAAACACTTCATTTAAAAGTTTAAAACACGGATTATTTTATAATTTTTGAAGTGAAAACTTCTTTAGGCGCGTTGAGCACTTTTAGGTGAGCAAAAATCTTTGAACTCGCGTCATCGTCAACTGACGCTTTCCATTTGAAGTGAAATCTTTTGGGTAAACAAAAATCATTGAACTCACGTCATCGTCAGCTGACGCTTTCCATCCTTGTATGATACAAATAATGCATCATACAATTAACTTGCTAATGTGAAGTGTTAATAATTATATACTGTATATTGTTTTAAAATCTGGTGCGGCTCTACACGATTTCTCTCATCTCCGGGCACTGTCTCTATTGCAGTTAGACCTCACAAAACCGTGAGAAAGCCCAAAGCTGCCATTTTTCTCACGATTTTACAATCTGGTGTGGCTCTACACGACTTCTCTCATCTCCGGACACTGTCTCTATTGCAGTTAGACCTCACAAAACCGTTAGAGAGGCCAAAGCCGCCATTTTTCTCACGTTTTTACAATATGGTGCGGCTCTACACGACTTCTCTCTTCTCCGGACACTGTCTCTTAAAGATTGCAGCCGGAAACGTTGCAGACCTCACAAAACAGTGAGAAAGGCCAAAGCCGACATTTTTCTCAAGTTTTTATAATCTCGTGCGGCTCTACACGACTTCTCTCATCTCCGGACACAGTTTCTATTCCAGTTAGACCTCACAAAACCGTGAGAAAGGCCAAAGCCGCCATTTTTCTCACGTTTTTACAATATGGTTCGGCTGTACACGACTTCTCTCATCTCCGGACACTGTCTCTATTGCCGTTAGCGCATTAAATGAAATTGTAATATAATTTTTGGAGTAGTAGTTTATATTAATGAATAAAAAAACACTTCATTTAAAAGTATTTCCTGCACAATAAAATATTTCCTGACGATTCAAAAAATACACACGTAATTGTTCATGTTTTCACTTCTCTCGGCACTCCCGGAGTGCAAATGTTTTTTTTTTTTTTTCTTTTTTTGATGAATAATCCCATAGTCCAGTCAATAAATACAATGTACCTTGCAAAAGGTGGGATAGAAGATTTTATTTTATTTTTAATTTGTGCGTATTAGTACTAATATGCAAAATACTAGTTATTATCCAACATGGTCGGCTCCGGGAGAATTTGTGTCGGCTGAAAAACCTCGAAAATTTACTAGTTTTTTGGCTTTTTCCGAAATATCTCAGAAATGGCTGAATTTAGCGCTATTTTTCGATTGTAATGTTTAAAGAGGATTAAATTTCCTACAATTTTCTTCATTACAACTTTTTTGTAGAACTAATAGCAAGCGCGTAACAGCTTCTTGGAAATAAACAGTTTTCTCAACTTCGTAAAAAAAAGCGCATTACTCCTTATAAATAATGTACAGTAATTATTACAATTAGAAGCTTTATTTACAGAAAGCTTAACAACTTTTAATGATATAGCTCTGATATCTGTCGTCCTTGGGATTTTTGGATTTGGTGATCAAAAACATAATACGGAAATACACATGCCAGATGTATATTTTTACAGTATATATTGTAAGAAATACTGTTTTATTTTCTTGATTGTTCTCTTAACATATACCTTGTTAAAATAATCGTGATTTTTGAAAAGAATTAAATGTGTTAGCCAGGTAAATTGGCAATCACCCTTTTATTTTTTCCCTTCCCCTTTTTACTAACTCTCCCTCCCCCTCCCCCCCTTCATCATCAGACTCCAATAACTGCTGATGTATAGTATTCTACCATTTCAACACATAATACACACACAAACACATACAAAGAAAAAAAAAAAAAAACATTTGTACATAAATGTAAATGAATAAATATTAGGGTGCTAATAAGCAAAAACTCAATGCATTGATACATAAATAATAAATATTTTAATTCTACTATTTATTAAATTATAAAATATTAATGATATTTAGATATAATACATAATGTTGTAAAAAACGTTAATTACTGCTATATTAATATTGAAGATAATAACAATATACAATCTTAATTGTAAATGAACTTCATAAATAGGCAAACTTGTTTGAAGAATATTAGCAAATAATTGCATTACAAAAGTAAATTGTAGAAATTTAACTTTATGTATAAATTATAGGGAGATCATTTAGCCTTGAAACAAATAAAGAAAAGTACATTAATGTATAATATACATGTTTATTTTCTTCGTGGTTGTTTTGAAAGCCTGGGTTCTAAAATTTCAATAGTCATCAGAATCAGAGGTAGAAGGAAGGTGTGTCATCCTCAAATTGTTTCTCTCCCTCTTGCAGTAATTACAAAAGCTCATAGAATATCTTATCTTCTTCAGTCTCGTCCAATGATGAAATTAATACGACATTTTCCTGTTGAGGATAAGAGTACTTGTTACTATACTAGTTTCACTGAGTATTTTATAGCCAACATTTTGAAAGCAAACAACTGCTTTCTTGTTGGCAGTTTCGGCTATTAAAACATCTTCACCATATTTTTTGCAAAGGCGTGATCTAACCGTTCTGATGCCAGGACGAAAATCACCCTCTATTTTATTATTCAAATACTTAATGAGATTGGCACTCCTCCAAGTCGTTTTCAGGGTAGGAGTAAATTGATTCCATTGCCTCATCAGTGTTACTTGCAGGGTAGTATTCTCGTTTCATCTCACTTTTAGGCCTCCAATGCAGTTTTTGCTGACAAAATCTGTGATACCAAGCATCTACAGCAACTAAAACTTTTACATTTCCGATACATTCAAATACTTTTTTCTTCACTCATCCCCACGATTTTCGGTACCATTTATAATTGTTTCTTTCACACCCAGTTTCATAGCATGGTGGATAAAATTTCTTTCATGCTCAGGAAGTCGTTCCTGTTTTTTAAAGAAATTTTCAAGTATCCCCTTCTCCACACAAGAAACACTGATCTTTAAAACAAACCTTCAGTTCTTGATGGAAGATATGTAGCCGCACAGTTTGGACCAGCTCCATCACCAGTTGTATGACGCCGTACATATTCTGCAATCATTCGCTCATTGGAGTATCATTTGTGACAGGCACTGTGAATTCTTACTTGTTGTAGGTTCTTCAAAACACAGCGATGTTCTTCATTTTGACGTTTTGCATTGCACTTTTGCAGATTTTTTGTATACCTTTCTCCTTCAGAATCTTTGCTTCACCTTTATTCAAACTGATTTCGTAAATAAAGCAAACACTCCGGTTATTATAGTAGAAAACGCTCATGGGTTGAAACAAAATGTTCAGACATTCGAACTGAACTGAATAATATAGGTAGATGCTCAGCCGAGGCAGCGTACTACAAGATGGGAAGAGGCGGGAGCACGGATTAAAAGAGAAGGATGTATTACGAATGTTACGGAAAGGTAGTAATTTTCATCTTACAGATAGAGGGCGACCAAATCTCGAAAATACACCAATCAGCGCGTTTTTACATTTCTGGCTGTTCGTTCGTTGGATGACTGAAGCCGAAGGGGCGGGCTTTCCCTTTCTTCCGATAAGTTTAAAAAATACTACACCAGGCGGCGATCGGATCGTTTTCATCTAGTCGGCTGAATTAATGCGGAATGGGAAGCTTCAGATTTCGCGCTCGCTGGCCTATCTAGTGTTTCATCCTTATCTCCTAATCCGTGGGCGGGAGGAAAGGGAGAGCTTTTTGTGTGTGTTGGGGGGAGGGGCAGTTTTCTTTTTTTTTTTTTTTACCTCCTTTGCTACGAAGCAGATATCATTTCCTAAGGTCAGACAGCTGAATATGTCCTTTCCTTTTTTTCCGTTTTCTAATAAACGTTTATGCACCAACCCGTTTCTTTCAGTTGTATTTTATTAGCTTGAGAAAAAATGCCGACTTTCAAGAGGCTGTAACGCGCTTGCTATTAGTACTACAAAAAAGTTGTAATGAAGAAAATTGTAGGAAATTTAATCCTTTTTAAACTTTATAATAGAAAAGTATCGCTACATTCAGCCATTTCTGAGATATTTCAAAAAAAGCCAAAATAGTAGTAAATTTTCGAGGTTTTTCAGCCGACAAATGTTCTCCTGGGGTCGACCATGTTGGATAAATCGTTTTTTTTCATATTGACACTAATATGTACAAACTAAAAAAGAAAAATCTTCTACCCCACCTTTTGTTAGGTAAGCCCTTTTTTACATACCTATTGACTGGACTACCATCAATTTGAAAGAAAATGATCAAATGCGTAATAAAGAGAGCAATAATAAGAAATTTTCAAATATTTATTAATTGAATAAAAGTATTAAAAGGATGCATTGTCATCGTATTCTAAGCTATTCTAAAAGTTTCAAATATCAAGTTAGTCAGGAAGTTGTAGCTATAGAGCTATATTAACACTTTGTCAGTGTGTGTAAAAGTTTTAGAGTGACAAATGACAATGACGTCAATTATTGTGAGACGCATAATTTAATTTTTTACATTTTTTTATTATTCACGTTTAAGTAAATGTATTTATTTTCCTGTCGAAAAAAGTGAACTCGTAAATTTTTTTGGCAACAATTAAATAATAAATAAAACTTAAATGGTTAATTTTAAAGTTATTATGCTGTTATTATTTTTACATTTTATTAATTTATTAAAAGAAAACATTTTTTAATTGAATAAAAGTATTAAAAGAATGCATTGTCACCGTGTTCTGAGCTATTCTAAAAGTATCAAATGTCTAGCTAGTCGGAAAGTTAGCAAAAAATCGATTACAAGATTTGTACTGGACAAACATACAAACAAGAGAGCGAGTTAACCCTTTCAGGAACGGTGATGCCAGTACAGCATCACCTAATTTTAATTTTCATTCAACTGCAAAACTCATCCCGGAATTTTTTTAGCAAAATTTTACTTTTAATTTTCTTGTCATTTTCTTTTAATTTTGTTCATGTATAACGGTGGCAATGTAATTTAAATGATCCAAATTACCTTGCGCTGCAAAGGGTTAATAAAACCATGGTAAAATGTAAATTTTTAATAATTAAATTAAATGAGATTACTTAATACTATTGTTTGAGCTTTATATATATATATATATATAATCTAATTCAAAATGCTCTTTTAAAAATATTTCTTTTTTTTTTTTCTATAATTCATCATAGAAATAAGGATCTAATTAAAATTATTTTATTTAAAAAATTCTAGTCAAAAGATTAAATTAATTATCTAAGAACTAAATGAATTATCAAGAAATATAAATTTTAATATTTAAATCAGCTGAGAATGCTTAACACAATTGTTTCGCTTTCAATAGAAAAAATTATTTTAAAATACTTGTAATATTTAAAAAAACATATATTATATATATATATATATATATATATATGAATGATTATGTATATATATATATATAAACTAGTTAAAAAAATATTTAATGAAATATTCTAATTAAAAAAAAAAAAAAAATATATATATATATTTTTTAAAAATATATTTTATTATACTTAATTAAGTCAGTTGAAATTGCTTAATAAAATTATTTGGACTTTTGATTAAAAAGTCTATTTCATTGGCCGAGCGGTTAAAAGCTCTCCAAGCTGGTAAACAGGAAGTGCCAGGTTCTATCCCAGGTCATGGTCGTTGACCCTCCTGTTCTCAATCGGCTCTAACACCTAAACTACCAACACCAAATTACTTTTTATATAAAAGTTATTTTAATAAATGATTACATAAAAAACTAATTAAAAATTTATAAATAATATATTATTACTAAAAACTAATCTAATTATCAAAAATATTTTTTAAATAATTTAGGTAAAATTTCTTAATATTACTGTGTTTGGGCTTTTAATTGAAAAACTATTTCAAAATACTTTGTAATATAAAAAGATATGTTTTATCAATGATTATAATAACAAACGAGCTAATTTATTTGATTTAAATAATCTAATCGATAAAATTTTATATTAAAATACATAAAATTTTAATAATTAAATTAATCGAGCGTTCTCAATACTATCTTTTAGGCTATTATTCAAAAACTGTATTTCAAAAGATTTAAAAAAAAAAAAAAAAAAAAAAAAAAAAATCTATTAATTATTATAGAAAAAACAATTAAGAATTATTTAATCAAAAAATAATTTAGTTATAAAATAAATAAATAAATAAATAGAAATGGAAACGTTTATAATTAAGCTAGTTGAGTATCCCCCCTCCCCTCACCACTATTCTTTGATTTTTTTAGTTGAAAAATTTATTTCAAAATACTTTTAAAAATATTTTTTTGGGTCTAATTAAATTAGTAGAGATCCCTTAATACTATTATTCAGACTTTTATGAAAAAAGCTATATTTTGTACTATTTTTCTATTTAAAAAAAAGCAAAAATTCATATTATGTCATTTATGCAGACGATAATTCAAACTTAAGTAAATTCATCTTTGAGCAAGTGTTACTTCTATGCCTCAAATTTATTTTTTAATTGATTTCCGTATAAAATGTACGGACATTTCACAGGGAGAAAGGCATATATTTTGCCTACGCTACGTGCGCTGATCAGAATAGCGTCGCTTGTTTATAAACATGCGCTTGCTCTGTTTCGTCTGCTCAATCACGTGATCTAAGCACATAATTAACCAATAGGTAGTTTTTCAAGCAATAAACTCGATCGCACTGACCTCTGGTGAGAGGCTTAATTTTTAAGGCATTGATTTCCTGGTCGCTTTCCCCTCTATGCATTCTAGGCGCTGTAACCATGCCATCTTCATGAACATAGATCGACGGCTGAGAAAGACAGAATCTTTCCAAATTATGAATGTAATGCAAGGCAAGGACACTCTCACTTGAAACAGATAACCAAACAAAAGTTTCTATTGCAGAGGTTTACAGATTCCATGTAGGTACTAAGTACACAATAGGTTGCAGATGAACTAGATATTCACCGCAAAAATGTGTGAAGTTTTCTGCGTGCTGATAAGATGCATCTTTTTGACGTGCAAAAAATTCATTTCCAAGTCGATGCTGATTACCTCCGGCAGAGTTCTTCACTGTATATTTTATGCCACGCAGAATTATTTACAGTTTTTCGCTAATGTTTTATTCACAGATGAAATGGGCAACACGGGTATGTGGTCATCCAAAAATACTCACAGCATTGTCTCGTTAAAAGTGGTACAGAGTGAGAGTTTCAGTATAAAACTCTAAACAGGGATTCTCTGAGATCATTTTTTGCGACTGTAACTTCTGCCCGAACTCCTCAGTGCCGCAAAGTACCTTGTTTCCCTACAGCACATCTTCTCAGATTGTGAAGGGAATACCGGACACTTAGCCAGAACACACGATTCACGCATGAGGGGGCACCAGCACATTTTTCAATTGCAGTACGTAACCATCTTGATTTTACATAGCCCAGGAGGTGAATTAGATGTGGCAGGCCTGTTGCTTGGACACCGCGTTTTTCGGACCTCAGTTCAATGGACTTTAGCAAACATACATTGCAATTATTTACATACATTGCAACAATTTATTGCAAATTGCAATCGTAACTAAAATCGGTTGTTTATCAGATACCTGTACCAGTGGATACAGTATAGCAGGGCTGCCACAGGCGACTTTTTATTATTATTATTTTAGTATCACTATTTACATAACATAAAATTTACAGTGAATTTATGCAGACGAAGTGTTGACTTACCTACTTTTTTTTTTTTTTTGTAAACAGTAGCACGAAAAGAATATAAAAAAGTCGCCTGTGGCAGCCTTGAATTATAGGATCACACAAAACGGATTGTTGTTGCTTCAGCAGACATTAGACACACACCGGGTTTTTTTAAACATGTCTAGCAATTCTCTGTCTGTCTGTCTGTCGTCGTTTGTGCAATGATTTTCGCCTGCTGCAACTTCGAATAACCCCTATAAAAATCTCTCGTCGTCTTCTTTCTAACGCTGAACTGTGATGAATTGTCTGTATTGTAATCTTTCTTTCCGTCAAATAAACGTTTTTCTGCTTAGTAGTGGCTCTTTCTGTTCCACTCGTACTCGATGCCATATTCCTCAAAACTATTTTTGAGATTTTCTGCCACTAAAGCAGGTTTATGACCGTATGCTCTATGGTAATTTTCATCGTTTTGATGCCTACTATCCCTCCTTTCTATTTGTCGATCAAACTCGGTAGCACCATGAATAAATGCTGCAGTCCCAGTAACAAAAATTTTTTGTACCTATCTGCAGCGAAACAAAATTTGCCTGGGACTGCGATACAGGAATGCTGGACTAAGTCTGCTAGCAGAAGAAGCATCAGAATTCGTAAAATTTGTATCCACAAAGAAAATAAATTGAAATATAGAACACGTACAATAATATAAACATAATGTAAATTATACTTGTATTTTTATGCCTAGCACTTCTTTTGAAATGCAAAATTAATCTGCACAGCTTCAAGCAATCTGCAGCACTCGCTGCCGTGCTACACTATTTCTGCTACTGGGGCCGCAACGTCGCTGAACGGACGCATTTCAGTTCAGAATGTACAAAACGGGAGGAAAGGGCTAAAAATCCATAGAAAATTCGCGCTTTAGAAAGAAAAACAAGAAAACAGAATCGGAAATCCATAGAAAAAAACATACGTTGAAAACGAAAAAACTCGCAATCACAAGTGTGTGAGATAAAAAAAAAAAAAAAATCTGGTGTGAAACAACCACATGATTACGCCACTACTACGCGTACTATACACATTTTTTGGAGATAATGATCTAACGAAGTAGACACTTAAAATTTTAAGACATATAAAAGAGAGTTCGCATAGCAAGTAAAAAAAAAAAAAAAAAAAAAGGTAGAGTTATTTTTTGAAACACCAATTTTCGAGATCTAAAACTGACCTACCTAATCATCATGACTGTTGATTTTCCAGAAATAACCACGCAATACATGAGAAAAGATATAAAATGGATTTATGTAACAATTTTCAAGAAAATCGTTAGAGCCGTTTTTGAGATACCAACTTTTACCAAAACTTGGCATACACAATTATTGACCAGAAAACAATAATTACATACAAAGGGATATATAAAAGGGAGTTAATATTATCGAATTCAAACTTTAAGAATACCTATATTCGATATCTATATACTAAATTTTAAATAAATTAGTATTCAACAAAATTGATTCTACAAATCTTCATCTAATCAAAATTTTCGTATTAAAAACAAATAGAATCATTTATGTTTCATTTCAATAATAAAAGGTAAGAAAACTTACCTTCCTTCATCCATATTGTTCGAGGGATGAAATATTCGTTCTTAATTCAATAATAAGTGGAAACTTTCACTCATTAAGTAGTCATTTTCTTTAAATCAACACATTTTTATCTGGTAAATACACTATCACAAATTATTAAAGACATAATACTGATAAAATTACATAAATACTTAACGCGCGCTAACAATACACAATATTTACATTTTGTGAACTTAGAACATTCTTCTTCTTGCTATCGAACGCACAATTCCTCTCGTGCGCGCAGGCGCAGACGATCGGATTACAAAAAGTTGAAGTGGAAGTAGCGATTTTCGCAACACACTCCCACCTTTGAGTTTCGAGGATTTTTACAGAAACTCAAACTTCACTTTTGGCTTTAACAAACGTCCATATTTGGATCGTTTTTCAAGTGGAACAGTCTCTATAGGAATGTCCTTTACAGAACTTTTGTCACTGGAACAGACTCAGTTGGAGGAGTCACTGGAACAGATTCAGTTGGAACAGTCACTGGAACAAAAGAGTTCTTTTCAGGAGGTTGGATATTCGACTTAGATATTCGTGATGAAAAAAGTAAATCTGCACAACTTTTAGGAGTTACTTCTAGAGGAATTAATCTAAGCACTAGACGGAAAAATTCACCACCTTTCATTTTCACTTTTACTAGTCGAACATTGCCATCTTTAGATGGACAGAGTTCAATAACTTTACCGAGAGGCCAGTCAATTTTCTTGATGTTCTCACTGGATACTATAACGATATCACCAATTTGGATGGGTCGTTGATTTTTAGTAAATTTCGAAGATTGCCTTAAATGCCCCAAATATTCAATTCGAAACCTTTTTCGTAAATCTTCTTTTATTCACTGTCTATAGGCATATCTTTTATTAAGAGATGATGAATCTAAGACATCAAGATCGGGAATGCCTGATTCTTTAATATCCCGTAAAAACATAGCAGGAGTAAGTGGAGTTAGATCATTAACATCTTCGGAGAGGTAAGTTAAAGGACGTTGGTTAACAATGCCTTCAGTATCACAAATAACAGTATTCATTTCTTCTAAATTCAACGAACTTCTTCCTAAGACTTTTCGAAGAATTCCCTTGATTATACCAATCAAACGTTCCCACCACCCACCCCACCACGGTGCAGATGGAGGGTTGAACTTCCAAATGATCTTCTGAGCTTCACTGTATTGAGAAATGGTGTCCCAATTGATTTTCTTAAGTAAATTTTCCGCACCAACGAAATTCGAGCCATTATCACAGTAAATTATTGTGGGTCTTCCTCTTCGAGCTATGAATCTTCGGAGAGCCTGTAGAAAATTTTCAGTCGACATGGATGTAGCTATCTCTAAATGCAAGGTTCGGTAGACGGCACAAGTGAAGATGACTATCCAGACTTTTTGACCTCCTCGAAGAATTAGAGGACCGGCATAATCAATTCCTCTGACCTCAAACACTGCTGCTTCCTTTATTCTGTCAACTGGGAGAGGTGCTTCTATGATGGGCTTTGGTCTAGCATCATATCTTTTGCAGCGTACACAATTTCTGATAACATTTCTTACTGTCTTCCGATAATTTAAAATCCAAAAATCTTCTCTTAAATTATTCATGAGGATGTGGACACCAGCATAATTCAAATTTAAATGTCTGGTTCGGATGAGTTTTTCTACCACTGGATGATTGGATGGCAATATTATCGGATATCGGAAACTTTGTGTATCTTCTCTCATGATGATTCTAGTCTTCATTTTCATAAGTTCATTTGTATCCATAAAACAGTTAAGGGATTTCAGGCGTTTATCTTCAGGACCCGAGAATGATTCTTTTTGTACATTTTTCAACATAACAATTTCAGCATCATTTATATCTTCTGAAGTTAAGAATCCAAAAATTCGATGTGAAGGTTCAACTTTACAATTATTAAAAAATCTGTAAATCCAAGCAGTGATTCTTAACAATTTATTGTATGACGAAATACGGTTATAAAGCTTCTCACTTGAATCTTCATGATTTGTAGCACTAATTACTGTTTTCTTCTTCTCGGAGTACACTATATCGAAGTCAGGAAGAGCATTAGATCTTGGCCATTCTTGTCTTGGCTTCCTCAACCATTGCACACCTTCCCACCACTTGGATTTAATCAATGTTTGGACACTACAGCCGCGAGATGGTAAATCTGCTGCATTGAAAGACCCTGGTACGTGGTGCCAATTTTCAGGCTCTGTCAGAGATCTAATTTCTTTAACTCTGTTAAAAACGAAAGGCGCCCAGTTTTCACTTCCCTTTATCCAATATAGTGCATTTGCGGAGTCGGACCAAAAACATTTTGAGATATTCTTTATTCGGAGATCATTCACCACAGTCTCAGCTAATCTCGCTCCTATGCAGCAGGCAAGGAGTTCCAATCTTGGAATAGAAGTAGTTTTCATAGGAGCAACTCTGCTTCTAGCCTGTACAAGTTGACAAGACACTGAACTTCCAGTTTCACTTCTTAAGAATATGCAGGTAGCGTATGCACTCTTGCTTGCATCACAGAAAATATGTAAACTTAAATTTTCTGGTGCCTCATGATTCAGAGTGAGGCATCTTGGGATTTTGACTTCTTTCAATTTAGGAACTTCTTTTTGCCACTGCTCAAACTTCTTGGTAATTTTTTCAGGCAATTCTGCATCCCATGATACTTTCAATTTCCAGCACTCTTGCAGGAGAATCTTCGGCCCCAAGGTAACCGGACATGTGAAGCCAAGGGGATCAAACATTCTATGCACCGCACTCAGTATTTTCCTCTTCGTTGCTGGGGTATCATCTTCTAAAGTATCTCGTAAATCTACAGACAAGGTATCATTCTTTAAGTTCCATGACAATCCCAGGACTGGAATACATCTTTCTTCCGATGGACTGGGAAAATTGTGCTCCCACCCTCTAAGCTCAAATTTAGCATCACTGAGAATTAACTTGGATTCTTCGACAAATTTCACGAGGTCTTCATAGTTTTCAACGCTGGTGATACAGTTGTCCACATAAAATGATTCTAACAACTTGGTAGCTGTTTCTTCAAAATGAGCAGAAACATTTTTCAGATGATATCGAAGAGTAGCACCGAGTAGGTATGGTGAACAAGAAAGTCCAAAAACAACTCTACGATGTTGAAAAACTTTAGGTTTCGTGGGATCACCTTCCTCCCACCATAAGAATTTCAGAAATGTCCTATCACATTTACTAAGTCCAATTTGTAAGAAAGCTCTTCGGATATCAGCAATTACTCCTATTTTCTTCAATCGAAACTTATTCAAGATTGCTGGAATCAGTTCGACGGTGTTAGGTCCTTTCTCTAAACAATCATTGATTGAAGGTGAATTTTTCTCTTTGGCAGAACCATCATAAACAGGCCTAACTCTGGTAGTAGAATTTTCTTTTATTACGGCCCTGTGGGGCAAATAATGGTCACTGTCATCATTACCCAGAATTTTAACTTCTTCTATAACACCTTCTTCAATCCATTCTGTTAATACTGTTTCATAAGCTTCTAATGTCCTTTTTTTCTTGAGCGAATCTATACAACCTTTCAATCTTCGTTCTGCAATATTTTTACAAGTGGTTAAGGAGGATGGCTTTGGACCCATGGGAGATTCACTTCATATCTCCCTTCAGCGTCACGTTTGATACTTCTATTAAAATGCTCTTCGGCTGCTATTTCAAGTTCCTTTCGGCTATTCTTCTCTCCTGGATCCAGAATCCCAAGAACATCAAGTCGCCATAAATCAGAAATTTTCGTGTCATTTACATGTAATGACATAACGCTTCTTGTACTATCTGAAACATTCTGTCCGATTTTTCCCATTAGCGTCCACCCAAGGCGGGTTTCTATTAAGACTAAACCAGATTTTAATGGTTTTATATTTCCAGTGTATAGTTTTCCAATGACATCAGCTCCAATTAAGCCATGGATTTCATTCGGGGAGAATTCGTACAATAAATCAACATGACAATTCAGGTCAGACAAATGAATTTTATGCTTAATTTCATTTAGAAATGAACCATAGGGAATTTTTGGTATTTCAGAACAAATTTTTTCTTGATTTAACACTTCAAGACTGCAAAGATAATTATCATTATAGTCACTCAGACGTCAGACCTATTAAATATTTCTTATGGGGTATCACAGTTTCTACTCCACCAAATAAGATATGTGTCAAATCTTCTTTACCTATGCATTCATATCCCATTTCATTTAATGCAAAAGTTGACAAATAGGACTTGCTGCTGCTAGAATCAAATAATATCCTGATGTATTTCATTTTATTCCCCTTTCTAAGACGAACAATCAGAGTTTGCAAAAGAACTTGTCGAGTACTGGTTTTATTTGCTAAAACAGTGTCTTTCTTATTTTCAGCATTTAAATTTTCAAATTGCTGAAATTTAATTCGATGTTCTTGATCGCTTTTCCCAGGGCACATTATCTTGAAATGAAATTTTCCGCAATCACAGGCTGGTATCTTCGCTTTGCAAAATCGGGATAAATGTTTCTTTGCAGCTAAACATTTAAAACAAGCACCTTGTAGAAACTTAACTACAAATGATTATTTTTCGACGGACCTTTTTTTTTTAAATATTATTTAATAGAAACTAAATAAAATATGTACATATATACAATAAAAACATACTTAAATGAACTTTGGATTTCGACATAAATTTGAGTAATTATCCACATTTTTTGATGGTTATATTTCTAGTAAGGTAGTTTGTAATAGTAATTATATAACGCATCAAGTCAAGTCATGGTGCTATCAGCACTCGTATCGTTCTCATTCAGCGAGCACATTTTTTCTCATCCTCTGACAGGTGATCCGCGACGGGGTGGCGCGCATGCGTCAACATCCCGCCCGGCCTTGCTATGTTCTCATGCAAGAACTTACAATTTTTTTTTTTTTTTGCAAAACTTTAAATTTACAATTTCACATAACATAAATAGATAAAATAAGAACAAATAAATGAATGTAACATAATATCAATATTTCGCACAACACATAGAATTAGAAAAAAGATTAACTGATTATAATAAACAGAAATTTTCATAATTAACTAACAATTTTAGAGTAATATATAATACAGTAAATTAATATAATAAATGTTCATATTCATTTTTACTCCTCGATAGGCAGCACACACAATCTGGAGATGGATCTTTTGTAAATCCCTTTGGTAGTTTTTATATCTACCAATCTAACTTTATTATCCTGACCAGGATATAGCTTTATTACACGCCCTAAAAACCACTTGCATGGTGGAAGATTTTCTTCCCTGACTAAAACCATGTCTCCGATTTTTAAATTTTCTTTATCAATTATCCATTTTCTGCGCTGTTGTAAGTTATTCAAGTAAGAAAGACTCCATCTTTTCCAGATTGCCTGAACTGACTTCGTAATATTTTGCCAAGCACTTAGGTGATTTTTCTCAACATTAGTTAAAGAAGGTTCAACAACAGCCGTTATTGGCCTTCCAATAAGAAAATGGGCTGGAGTTAAAAACCTCTAAATCTTCAATATTTGAAGTTAGCGGAGTCAGTGGTCTCGAGTTCAAGATCGCTTCCACTTGAGTAACAAGTGTAAGCATTTCTTCAAATGTAAATTTTGAATTACCCGCTATGCGTTTAAAATGGTATTTAAACGCTTTGATATTTGCTTCCCATAGACCACCCCAATTTGGACTCCTTGGAGGAATAAAAACCCATTCTATTTTTTCCTCTGCAAAAAAATTGAATAAGGATTCTTCCTTATCTCTTACCAGTTTATACAAGGCATTTAGTTCCCTGTTGGCGCCTACCATATTGGTCCCATTATCCGAAAATATTTTATGACACTTGCCCCTTCTCGAAATAAATCTTTTAACGCAGCTATCAGAGCTTGTGAAGTTAAATCACTAATAAGTTCAAGGTGTATAGCCTTTGTTACTAGACAAATGAAAATACAAACATAAATTTTGATTTCTGGACCTTTCCTTCCATATTTATTTTTGATTAAAAAGGGCCCAGACAAATCTACTCCAGTTGAATTAAATGTTTTATCTGGCGTTATTCTTTGTTTTGGCAAGTTTCCCATTTTTTGTACACATACTTTCGGATTTGCTTTAAAACAGACTAAACATCTGTGCACAATTTTTTTACAAAGATTTCTCCCATGAATGGGCCAATATTTTTGCCTAACCTGAAACAGAAGATGTTGGGGACCAATATGAAAATATTTTTCATGATAATATTTTACAATTAATTCAGTTAATTTATTTTTTGAAGGAAGTACATAAGGATGCTTAATCGAATAAGATAACTGCGAATTTTGCAGTCTCCCCCCTACCCTTATTAAACCATTGTTATCCAAAAATGGGGATAAATTAAAAATTTTACTCTTATGCGATACATTACCGCCACTTTTCAAGGCAGCTATTTCAGTAGGAAATTCTTCCTCCTGCAGCTGTTTCAATAAGAAGTTTTCTGCCTTTGTCAGCTCTTCAGACATCAGCGGTCCTTCCTTCTTTTCTAAAGGATTTCTTAGATTGTGAAGAAACCTGAAAAGAAAACTACATATACGTAATATTTTAAAAAATCTATTACTACGATTAATCAAATAGTTCAAAATGGTAAAGTCCTTTTTCAAAATTAGAGTCACTGCATTTTTAGATTTTAATTCAGGAGTGTAGTCTTCCTCATTTGGTTCTGAAAAGTCAATAACAAATTGTTTGTTTTCGCCAGACATTAAAGAGGGTGGTCCATGCCACCATTGTTCACTATAAAGTAGTTTTTCTGCCGTGAGGCCTCTGTTTAGGTGGTCTGAAGGATTTTCTTTCCCAGCACAGTGAAACCACGTATCAGGATCTGTCAAATTCGTGATTTCTTGTATTCTGTTTGCAACAAATTGTTTCCATCTTTTTGTTGATCCTTTAATCCAAAATAAGACAATTTTTGAATCAGTATGATGAAACACAGAATAGCATGTTTTCTGTCCTATGATTTCTTGAACTTTATGACTCAATCGTGCTGCCAACAAGGCACCGAGGAGTTCCAGTCGAGGTAACGTAATGCTTTTTAATGGAGCTACTCTACTTTTTGAAGTGATGAGATTTACAAGAACTTTATCTCGTTTTTTAACTTTCATGTATACTGAAGCCCCATAGGCAAGTTTGGAGGCATCACAAAAAACATGTAATTGTATTTCATCTTCACTAGAAGAATCTAGAACAAGTCTTGGGACTCTAAGCTCTCTAAGAAGTGGTAACTCCTTACACCAAGCCAGCCACTTTTCTAATATGTCTGGAGGCAAATTTTCATCCCACGTGACCTTTCTGTTCCAAATTTCCTGCATTAGACATTTCATTCTGATAGTAAATGGTGTAAGCAACCCCATCGGGTCGAAGATTTTCCCGATGGTTTGTAAAATGGTTCTTTTTGTATTTTCTTCTGTGTCAACCACTTCAAGAATTCCTTTAAGATCTAGGGTAAAACAGTCATCTTTTGTTTGCCAACATATGCCTAATACTTTCGTGTTGTCGCTCCCTAAGTTAATGGCGGCTTCAGTTGGGTAAGTATCGAACCCTTCGTCGGCCCACTGTTTCATCAATGATGAGTCGTTGCTGATCCATTTCCTCATAACCATTCCGGCTTCCTTCATAATCTTCTTTGCAGAGCGGGAAACTTCTAGTGCCTCTTCTGAAGTATCTTGACCAGTAATCCAGTCATCTACGTACATGCATGAATTCAGGTGATGTACGGTTGTTGGATAATCTTCTCTATATTTTTCTATGTGATGCTTCACTGTAGCTGCTAATAAAAAAGGGCTAGAATTCACCCCAAAAAGTACTCTGTTAAATCGATAAATTTGAAGATTCGGTTTTAAGTCAGTACGAGGATTACTATTGGACCATAAAAATCTTACTACGTCCTTGTGTTTATCTGCTAAACAAATCTGAAGAAATGCTTGACGAATATCCGAAGATATAGCTATCTTGTTAATTCTAAAATTGATCAGCACATCTAATAAATTTGGGTTTAAATTTGGACCCGGCCAAAGACAATCATTAAGAGATAGTTCATTTTGCTCATTTCATTGATGTGACCCTGCATCAAATACTATACGTGTAGAAGTTGTGACCCGACCATCTTTTTTCACAGCTTGGTGTGGTAAGTAATATATTGGTTTATCAACACTTATGTTAGGTTTTTCGACTTTTTCAATTATTCCTTGTTTTATGTAGTCCTGAATTATCTCTTGATATTGATCATACAGATCATTATTTTTGTGAAACTTTCTCCATAAGTAAAAAAATCGCTGTTTTGCAACTGGAAAATTATTTGATAATTCTTTCCAATCTTTACGAAAGGGTAATTCTACTACATATCGGTCATTTTTATAATTAACTGTTTGTTTGAATATTGTCATAGCCTGATCCTCTTCTTTAAAACAGGGATCATCTTTAATTCCGAGGGATTCTAGTTCAAAAAATTGTTTTATTGTATCATCAATGGAACAATCATTCTTGAGAAGAAGGCACGAATTTTCATTATTGGCTTTCATTTCACGCAAACGACCCGCAGCTACCCAACCAAATTCAGTTTCTCTAAATAATAATTCATCGTTTACCCTGTATACATTGTCTTTCATTATTCTAAAGAATATATCTGCATTTAATAAAGCATGAATTTCCTTAGTTTTATGAAAGGAATCATCTGCTAATTTTAAAAATTCAGGAATTTTTAACTTCGAAATGTCTAAATTAACATTTGGTGTTAACCCTGTAATTTTATCACTAACTAAGAATTCAATGGGTTCTTGAAAACTACCACTTTCATTTGAAATTATTGTACGTAATTTTCCTTTTAAGTTTTGTTTCATTGAATTTAAACCCGAAATAGAAATTTGCATTCTTTCTAATTTAATTCTCAATATATCACTCAATCTTTCTGGAAATTATGTTTTGATCAGCAGCTGAATCAAAAATGGCATTACACTCGATTAATGTCCCATCATACTTCCGTAAAAATACTTTTCCAGTGGATAATAAAATTCTCTTTCCATTTTTATTTGAATGATTACTCAATACAGTATTTTGAAGCAAAGAATCACTTTCGCTTTCCGTAGATATACTTTTATTACTTTCTTCTATATGTAATATAGAGAAAGTATTGGATTCGCGAAAATTTTCGACCTCCGTTTTTTGACGGATCTACACGTTTTGGGATGTCCTGAACACGAATTGATAGTTTTTAGAAAATGTCTGTCTGTGTGTCTGTCTGTCTGTCTGTATCATTTTTTTGTGGACGCTGTATCTCACGAACATATGAATGAAATTTAACCAAACTTGGTATTTAGTTGCACCCTGACATGAACTGGTGCCCATTAGATTTGGGGATCAATAGCTCAACAGGTGGCGCTGTAATCGCATTTTATGCAAATTTTTAACATGGCAGCATAGGACAAAATTCCGTATAAATGAGCATAATGAGAGTTATTTTAAACTTGTGATTGTAAAATTAATTTGAATTATTGATGATAGTAATAGTTAACTAGGAAAAAAAATTGTGCATGGGGGGGCATCGGTTCCCCCCCTGGGGGGGAAGTACCCCCCCCGGGGGGGTTAAATTTTGAAGATGGGTATCATTCGAAAGATCTCGTCAATACCTTTAAAACGAATGGTTGAACCATAAATCTGTGATAATTTAAAACAAAGTTATCGATTTTTTTTACTTTTAACAAAAAAAAAAAAAAAAAAAACTTAGAAAAAAAAATCGATTTTTTTTTTTTTTTTTTTTTTTTAATTATTGTTAGTGATTGAATATGTATTAATTTTCACAAAAAAAAAAAAAAAAAAGAAAAAGAAAAAGAAAAAAAAAATTTTTTTTTTTTTTTTAATATTGTTACTGATTGAATATGTATAGGAAAATATAGAAGAAAGTCTTGTGGTGGCCACAACATACTAGTTTTTATCATTTGTTTCCGAAATAGTTATTTCCGGTTTACTTTCAATGACTGGCGACAATTTTTGTCCCCCCTTCTGTGATGTCTGCCAACAAATACTTTTTGAATGTCGATTTTTGCAGGGGCAGACATATGTAGATTTGCACTCATTTTTTTTATGATTTTTTCTTAGGCATAATTCACAGAGTTTATGAAATTTAACAAGTTAAAATCTTTTTTGCGGGCTTAATTCTAAGAATTTTTCACATTTGTATATAGGATGTGAAGTTTTTGAACATATTACGCAATTTTTGTTTTGAAAGCTTTCATTAAGCAAACCAGTTTTGGTTTTAGAAGGAAAAGGGAATTGTTTTTTTATTTTCGTTTCAGAACAATTTCGATTCACAGACAAAAGAACATTTTCTCTTTGTTCCAGAAATTTGATAAATTCTTCAAAGATGGGAACATTTTTTGATTTATGGGATAACTCAAAATTTTTCCTAGATTCTCTGTCTAACTTTGCTACGAGAATATTTATAATGAAAACATCTGATAATTTATTTTGTTCATATTTAAGAACTTTCAAGGCACGCAAATTTTTCTGAATACAATCAATCATATTTCTTATTTCCTTAGGATTTTCAGTTTGAATTTTCTCAAATTTTAGAATATTTTGTACATGAATATCAACAATTAATCGCTCGTTATCATAGCGATTTTCTAATGCATTATATAAGGATTCAAACGTATCAAAATTACTAACTAAATTTTTAGCATCATATTTGAGACAAGATCTAAGATAATATAATTTCTGCGACTGATTAATATGAACATTATTGGTTATTAAATCATCAAATTGTTCTTTAAAAGAACTGAATTCCTCATATTTTCCTGAAAATTCAGGTAATACTAAAGGAGGAATTTGAGTTTTTATTTCAAAGGCATCTTGAGATGCATTTTCAGTCGCATTTATTTTTTTATGAGAATCAAATTTCTTATAAGAATTAATAAGAGTATTAATTCTTACCTCTAATTTTTCCAGACGTTCTTCACATAAGTCAAGATCATCATCTATGGTTGCTTGGTCAGCATCTTTCAAGTCTTGAATTTCGTAGTATTTTTGTCGCAATTCATCGATTTTTGTTTGTAGTAGTTCGACGTTCTTTAATTTCACTTTCAATTCTACTACATCTATATCGTAATTTTC
The DNA here is from genome assembly GCA_963930645.1 of Salticus scenicus. Taxonomy (NCBI): domain Eukaryota; kingdom Metazoa; phylum Arthropoda; class Arachnida; order Araneae; family Salticidae; genus Salticus; species Salticus scenicus. Next base: position 306,318,240 of record OZ005648.1, read on the forward strand.
GGCATTTGTGCCTTCTACATAGTTTTCAATTCTAGTTATCTTTCCTTTTAAGGAAGATTTTAATTTATTATTTTTATCCATAAGTCGCTGATTACAAGCTCCTTTCTCGACGGAGCCACTATTTTGTAGAAACTTAACTACAAATGATTATTTTTCGACGGACCTTTTTTTTTTTAATATTATTTAATAGAAACTAAATAAAATATGTACATATATACAATAAAAACATACTTAAATGAACTTTGGATTTCGACATAAATTTGAGTAATTATCCACATTTTTTTATGGTTATATTTCTAGTAAGGTAGTTTGTAATAGTAATTATATAACGCATCAAGTCAAGTCATGGTGCTATCAGCACTCGTATCGTTCTCCTTCAGCGAGCACATTTTTTCTCATCCTCTGACAGGTGATCCGCGACGAGGTGGCGCGCATGCGTCAACACACCTTTTTTCATCAATATTTGCTTTTTATCCTCATAGGAAAAACTATCAGCATTTTTACATTCACTGCTTACATGTGATTTATTGCAAAAAATACACATTTCTTTTTTCACTTCAGAAGAATTATATAATTCAGCTGCGGTAGGAATAATTCTTTCACGTCGAACGGGTGGCGGATAAGTACTTTTATTCACATTTTCAAAATTAAATCCACTACGAGCAAGTTTCACCTTTTCTTCACTTTCAATTTCATGCCGCAAAAAGTTCATCAAACAATCTAATTTGTTACCCGATTTCAATTCATCATCATTTTCCTGTTTTGCGTAGTTCAAGGTCGAACTCAAATTTCTTTCCCATATTTTTAAAATATCTACAGGTAAGCAAGATTCAATTAACGGGTATAAAATTGATGAATAATTTTCACTTGAAACACCTAGCATTTTCAATGACCGTAAATATGTTTCAATTTTTATCATACAATTTAAAAAGTGGCATTTTTGGACCTTTACTTATAGCATTATTCATCATTAACGCAAGAACTTCTCGAATATATATAAACTTCAATTAACATATCTGTACGCCCAAAACGACTTTTAAGACATTCTATTACATTTTTGTAACTATCTTTTGTGGCGGGATACGATTCAACAATTTCCCGTGCCCTTGAGCCTTTTATTGTGGCTTGTAACAAATACTGATATTTATCTTCATTTGGTATTTCTTCATCGTTGTGTATTTTCTCAAATTGTGCCCAGAATGGCAACCATTCTTTTATTTCACCTCCGAACAATTTAAATTCTATTTCAGGAAGTTTGAATTTTCGTTTCATTATATTTTCATTTGATTGAAAACTGTTTTCAATTTCAGAATTTTTCAAAAGTTTTTCAACTTTTGTTCTTAATTTAATAAATTTTTCTTCATAAGAACTAAAGCCTTCATACTCTTTATCATAATTATCTTGTGTACACTTATCATCTTTAACAAGAACATCTAATATTTCTTTTTCTTTTGGACATAACATTGCCCATTTTTCATTTAATTGAGCATATAAAACTTCAATTTCTTCTATATTCTTATCTTCCTCTATTAAATTATTCTCTAATAAATTAGCGATACGTGTAAACGCACTTCTTAAAGGTGTTCTTTCTTTAGCTAATTTTTCCATTTTAATCCTAGGTAAACAGATCGCGACAGTAGGATGCTAATAAATATCGAATTCAAACTTTAAGAATACCTATATTCGATATCTATATACTAAATTTTAAATAAATTAGTATTCAACAAAATTGATTCTACAAATCTTCATCTAATGAAAAATTTCGTATTAAAAACAAATAGAATCATTTATGTTTCATTTCAATAATAAAAGGTAAGAAAAACTTACCTTCCTTCATCTATATTGTTCGAGGGATGAAATATTCGTTCTTAATTCAATAATAAGTGGAAACTTTCACTCATTAAGTACTCATTTTCTTTAAATCAACACATTTTTATCTGGTAAATACACAATCACAAATTATTAAAGACATAATACTGATAAAATTACATAAATACTTAACGCGCGCTAACAATACACAATATTTACATTTTGTGAACTTAGAACATTCTTCTTCTTGCTATCGAACGCACAATTCCTCTCGTGCGCGCAGGCGCAGACGATCGGATTACAAAAAGTTGAAGTGGAAGTAGCGATTTTCGCAACAAATATGGCGAGTTTGAAAAAAAATCCGTACAGCCGTTTTTAAAGAAACGCACTTTCGAGATCTGAAATTGAGCCATTTATACAGGACGCCTATCGATTTTCCTGAACTAACCAACTATATCATTCGAAAGGACATCTAATAGAGTGTTTATATAGCAACTTTGAAGAAAATTGTTAGAGCCGTTTTTCAGATATGGACTTACAGTTTCACTTCCGGTTTTCCAATTTTCACCAAAATTTGGAAAATTCACCTGTACACCAGGTCTGTGTCAATTCTGAAGTTTCGTAGTTCTATCTTTATGTTTTGGAAATATGATAGTCTGAAAATTCTCCTCACACACACACACTGACCAACTGCTAAAAACTACTTTTTTTGGACTCGTGAGACCTTAAAACATGTAAATCAGGTGAAAACTGGATATCGAATTTTCGGACTGAATACAATACTTTCATTACCTACAGTAGTCGTGTAATGGAAGTAAAAGGGAATAGAAAGTCAAAATTGACCAGAAAACATTATTGAAGCCCGGGAAGGAATTGGGTTGGGGCCCTGAAGCTGACGTCGAAGTTTTGCTAAGTTTCACCTAATATTAGACTCGGTGGTAGTGGGTGAGAAAGAGTCCCCGCACTTTAGAATGTACGAAACTGGAGGAAAAGGCTAATAATCTATGGAAAAATCGCGCTTTAGGAAGAAGAAAAACAAGGAAAAAGAGTGGAAAATCCATGAAAAAAAAAAAAAGAAAGAAAAAGAAACGGATAACAACAGAAAAAATATAGGTTCAAAACTGACTAGAAAAAGTTATTGAAGCTCGGGAAAGGGAGCAAGGATACCGCTCGGGACACTGAAGCTATCGTCGAGTTTTTGGTGTTAGGTTACATTTATTTTCTATTACCAATGCCTCTTGTATTTACCCTCCTTCTCCTTCACTGTATAATAGATCATTCCAATAATGACTGGCGCGCCACCACTTGAACTGTTCGTACGGCGCATCTTTTACCTGTACTTGTTGAATATTTGCTTCTCTATATGTAACTATGTGATGTGAGTGTTCGTCTAATTAAAAAGTGTTTCGTTTTAATATGGACTCATCAATATGCATTATTATTTGCGTGCTCTGCTTTCTAAGCCCAATATTTGGAACATCTCGCATATTGAGACACAACGTTTTGCTTTTTGTATATTTTTCACATCGTGACTAAATGTGATAAATAGCCAAAAGTTGAATAATCTATAATGATCCCTAATTGTAATTAATCATTAAGATTTTGCATAAAAAATTGGAATTTTTCAGATTTTTTTTTTTTTTACCAATTATGTATTTTTTAAAATGACCATAAAAATATGAGTGGATTTGGCATTTTCTCTGTTTTTTACGAGATTATGCACTAGCGACTAGAACATTATAGATTTTTTATTTATTTAATTAATGGTTTTCACAATTAAGAAATTAAATATTCATATATAATTACCAAAAATAGATAAAAAAAAAAAAAAAAAAAAAAAAAAAAAATCTGCGTGCAAACTAGTTTTAAAATTTCCCCCTCGATTTTAAATTATTATAGTTAAACAGCATATTTAAAAAAATTAGGTATTACTTTGTCGATAGATTGATAAGATTTTTAAATATTTTGTTTGAATGCCAAAAGTTGTATGAAATTTCTGTAATGGAACAAAAATATTTAAAAAAAATTAATTTATCAATGAATTCATAATGCAGAACCCAAACATGTTTGAAATACGTAATTAAACTATAATAATGTAAAATTGAAGTGAAACACTAATACTAATTTTGCATTAAAAATTTAAATTTAATTTTTGAGAAATTTTAATATATTGATACATTTAATTCAAATATATGCAAATATTTTAACTCTAACACGGTAATTTACTAAATATTTATGACGCCCACCATCGGGCGAGTCCAGCCTCTGGAACACTTCGACCGATCCAACTGGGCCCTGAGACATTTGATCCACGACCGGTCGAAAGAAGAGGCTGGACGACTCCGATCCCTCTGTTGGATCAAAATCAGTGCTGCCATCTGTAGGCTTAGTTTGAAATTAGCTCTAAAATATTAGAACTAAATTAGTTAAAGAAAAATTTAATTCATTAATCAAAAATGTAATTTAACTCTGAATAAAAATTAAAAAAAAAAACTGATTTTTTTTTTTTTTTTTTTTTTTTACTATTCTGCATAGTTGGGTACATATGCAATGAGATACAATAATATTAATTATATAATTCTTTTTCGAAAATTATTTAAAAAATAATAATAACAATAAAATTTTAATTTTAGAAAATTTTCCAGCAAATTTTTTTTAATTATTTCCTTCAATTATGCATTTTTGTATTTTAACGATATATTGTAAACAATTTTAAGTAATATTTTATGGATTTATTATCAAGCTAATTTTTGTTAAATATTTTTAAGTTGGAATGTGGAAATTTAAAGCAAATATTTGATGTAAATAAGAAGTAGGTTCAAGTTTTATTATTATGATCTAAGGTAAGATTTATATATCTCGTTGGTAAGAAATATGAAACTATTACACATTGCCAAAAAATATAAAATTTTAATTTTAATTTAAATCAATAATTACAAAAAAAAAAAAAAAATTAAATTATCACTTCGTTGATTGGTTTGTAAATTCAATTAATTATGATTTCAATCAATAATATTTTAAATGTTTAATATATTTATGATTTTTTTTTAATTTAAATACAAATTAAATATTGATTTTTAAATATTCTTAAGTACTTTTATGTTTGAATGCTAAAATTTAATGCAAATAACAAAGCAGTACAGAACATATTTGAAATATCTTGTTAAACTGAAAATTTAAAAAGTGTTAGCAGGGAGCATTTTAAAATTTTATTTTATTAAATTTAAATAATATTCGATTTTTTTTTTGCATTACTGTATTATATTTCAATCCATTGCATGAATATATTTATAATTCTAAAACAATTATACAATTCTTTACCAAAAAAAAAAAAAAAAAAAAAATGCTGGTATGCATATTCGCGTTTGTAAGGACCGATAGATGGCGGAACCAGAGCAATAACCAACGGCCAATCAGAGCAATGTATTTGTAAATGGATCAAATGACTCGGAAAAAGTTCTTGGGCGATTTGATCCACGACCGGTCCTTGGAACACATTACACTGGACGACTTTGATCCAGACCGGTCGATGAGACTGGACGCATTGTTCCACGACCAATTGGATCGATCCTGGATCGGTCGAGAGCCTGAACCCGCCCATCATCTCAAAATAATTACAGAATCTTTTTGTAAAAGATACATTTTCAGAATTTCCGAAACGAAACTTTATTTACTGGTCTACCTACAGAACACAATAAAATTACACAAAGTCACAGAATGAAATAATCTGGTGTGTCACTCACACGACTTTCCCTTACCCTGAAATTTAATACTATAAATACAGGATGGAGATTAAGAGGTAAGATAACGAGTACTGTCATGTAAACCTATGTTAAACAATTCAAATTAGGCTTCGGAAGAGTTTTATATGATAATTAATTCTGTGTGAGGGGGGCTGCCCCCCCCCTCAACCCCCCGTTTCATTAATGCACCTAGATTTATATAAAATTTAATTCGGTTATTAAAAAATAATTCCGTTTTTAAAAAATAATTTATTAAAATTATTATTTAAAAAAAAATTATCTTTTATGATAATGCAGACGATTTCCATATTAGAGAAGTAGTATCCGCGATTGTAATGAAATGCTCGCCCTCTGGTGGGCTAAGGTGAAATTATCATACCACTGATAGCTTTCACGCTGAAACAATGATAGAACAACAAGAAAGCACAATAAAAAATGCACGTGGCTATTATAATTTACTAACAACTGCAGTTGAGAAAGTGCCATCTATCGATCATTACAAACGCTGATAACACTAAATATCCAAAAAAAAGTCCATTTTATTCTCAATATTAAAAAAAAAAAAACGATTTTTTTTTCTGTTTTTTTTTTTTCGTTAAAAGTGAAAAAAATCGATAACTTTGTTTTAAATTATCGCAGATCGATGGTTCAACCATTCGTTTTAAAGGTATTGGCGAGCTCTTTTGAAAGATACCCATCATGAAAAATTACTCCCCTCGAGGGGGGACTTTCCCCCCAGGGGGGGGGGAGGCGAGGCTCCTACATACACAAAATTTTTTTCCCAGTTAACTATCTCTATTACAAAAAATATATATTCGTTTCATTTGGTTTAGTGCAGTCTATAGACGTTAAACTCTACTTTCCTGCAATTTCCCCCATAGACGTAATGTATTAGAATTCTCTTGATTGTCCCTGTACACGAACCATTTGCTTGATCTTAACGAAAAGCTTACTGTAGCATCCCTATATGATACACATTTAGAATACCAAGTTTGAACTTTCTGCCATAATTTGTTTTTGAGATATGCTGATAACAGACAGACACACAGACATACACACAGACCATTTGCTAAAAACATGATTTTCGTACTCAGGGGACCTCAAAACGTGTAAATATAACAAAATCTCGCGTTCGCAAATTTGACCCAAAAACAATACTTTCTCTACCTTATGGGTAAGAGAAAGTAAAAATGGACTTTACCTACTGATTTGTATATCGGAGCAAATTTATGTATAGTAATAGATCACTAGATTAAAATGTTTCCTACTCGCCTGCATATAAATAACAAACTTGTGTAAAATTAACGAACATAAGTGTCAAAACTAAATGTAAAACTGGTGTACAAACGATAAATAGACAATAAGACTTCTTCACACACCATAAATTTTAAGCCAGCACAACCGGTTTCGAAAAGACGAAGCCTTTCTTCATCAGGTGCAAAAAAAAAAAAAAAAAACACGTGCTACTGCCTTGGAGGCAAAAGCAAGACTGAAAGCAGGGCAAAATCCAGAGGGGGAGGAGCAACACAAACAACCAATAGGAAGCATCATGCAGGACCAATCAGAGAGGAACACACATGCACACACAAACACAAGGATGGAGGGAAGGAATAAACAATTAATTTTATTTTATTATTTATTTTATTATTTTTATTTTTTAATTAATATTATACTAATAAGTAAATTTAATAAAATTTATTATTATTATTATTATTTTATTTATTTATTTTATTAGAATTATTTAATTATAGCTATTATTATGTTATAAACATAATGCAGGAAATTATTTAATTGAATTAAACAAATTTTTCCAGGCTGTAGACAGCAAAGTGGAATCAGATTTTTCATTGACAATTTTATCACGATTAAGGTAAATAGCTAAATTTTCCAAAAAATCTAGTTCGGAAACGCGTTTGGCATGAAAGATAATTTTGGCACTCTTAAAATTAAAACTATGATCAAATTCCCAACTGTGCTTCGCAATAGAAGATTTAGAAATTTCTTGATTAACAACATACCGAGAATGTTCACAAAAACGGCATTCAAGATTTCTTTTTGTTTGACCAATATAAGATAAATCACAATTATTACAAGGGACATTATAGATACCTCACTTATGAAGCTCGGGAACAGGGGATTTAGTTGAAGGGAACTGGAATTTATTGACAGGTTTAAAAATAACGTGAAAATTGAAACGCTTCAAAACTTTGGCTAATTTAAAAACTTCGTCTTTTCGAAACCGGTTGTGCTGGCTTAAAATTTATGGTGTGTGAAGAAGTCTTATTGTCTATTTATTGAACATAAGTGTACCTACTGACCTGCATACGTTACACAACGTTGTGTAAAGTTATCTTTTGCCAGAGTGAAATCTTACCTAGTGATCAGCATACAATGTACAATAATGTTGTGTAAAGTTATCGTTTGCAAACGTGGAACCTTATATTTTGATCTGCATACGTCACGCAACTATATTGCGTAAAATTACCGTTGGTGAGAGTGGAACCTTACCTTTTAATGTGCATACGTTACACTACAATGCTTTGTAAAGTTACCGTTTGCAAGAATGGAACCTTATCTACTGTTCTGAATATATTACACAAAAAACTTGTGTAAAGTTACAGTTTGTGACAGAGGAACTTTACCTCTTTGAGAGTGTGTAATTTTTCTCCCGTCCACAAAGATTACGCAACTACAGTTGGTAATGTTTCTCAATATAGCTGTGTGCCAAGTAAGCTGCCTCAACATTGTTAAGTACAGTTACACACACACACACACACATACATATATATATATATATATATATATATATATATATATATACAAGGTGTGTTCAAAAAGTTCGGTGATAGGTCTCATAATTAAAAAACCGTGCCGGTTAGGATCTTGCACTCACGCAGACGCAGTGAGAGAAATGTCATCTAGAGCCATCTAACGGCCATTTTACGACAGATAAGAGGAAGCGACGCTATGAGCAGTTTAACACAGTCAGTGTGAGAAAGATTGTCAGTGTGACATGGAGCAACGCATAAACAAAGTTTTGCTTCAAGTTTGGCAAAACGGCGACGGAGACACATGACATGTTAGTGAAAGTTTACGGTCAGGAAGCAGTGAGTAAAAAGTGTGTGTATGAGTGGTTTAAACGCTTTACAGACGGAAAGGAGGATGTCAAAGATGAGCCGCGGTCGGGGCGCCCTACAACAAGCACAACTCCAGACAATGTGGAACGAGTTCAAAGGATGCTTGCGGCAGATCGACGACTATCTTTAAGAATGATAGCTGGCGAATTGCAGATAAGCCTTGACAGTGTGAGAACCATTGTGCACAAACATTTGCATAAACGTAAGATATGCGCCCGGTTTGTACCGCACTCGCTGTCAGATGAGCAAAAGCAATACCGGATGGAAATCTCTGGAGATTTTATTGACATATGTGACCGAAATCTGCAATTCTTGGAAACAATAATTACAGGGGATGAGTCGTGGTGCTATCAATACGATCCGGAGACCAAGCGGCAGGGCCCGATCTAGCTCATCCGCCGCCCCGGGCAAAGTATAATTTTGCCGCCCTTCATGATTGGTTTTAAATAAATACAATCAAACCTCAGTATACAGCTTCCTTTAGGCTTCCTTCAGAGACTAGCTACTATGCAGCGCGTCAAAACTCATAAATTATCCACTGTCCGAAAGCGACCCTTGACATTTTGCACACATTTACAATGAAGGACATTACTTTTTATTGCTCTTTTACAAAAGAGACCCAATTTCGATCGCAGTAGGAGGTTTGTCAGCAGAGGGAAACTCTCTCCTGCCTCGCGTCAATTCGATTCCCCACATCAAAGGAATATCAAAAGAAACCGAACTTGAAGCCAGTCTCTGAAAGGTCCTTTAAACTCTGGCAACGATGCAAGCTTCAAAAGTCATAAATTATCCATTGTCCAAAAGTGACCCTTGAAATTTTGTACACATTTACCATGAAGGACATTACTTTTTATAGCTCTTTTACAAAAGAGACCCAGTCCTCATTCAGACTCAGAAACCTTTGGACAGCCCCTGTCTGCCTGGGCACGGCCAAGCTTTACGGGTTGGATGCTTGTGCCCAGTCCTCATTCAATTATCGCACTAGCGGGTTTGTGAGCGAGGACTCGAGCGAGCTTCGAGTCTCAAAAACCACATCAAAGAAATATCAATAGAACCGAACTTTCAGCTTTCCAAATTGCCAGAGTTTGAAGGCAGCTTTAAGCGCAGTTTCCACTGTGGTTGGTTGGAGGCTGGTTCGAGCGGCGCTATTCAGAATCCTGTGATGTGGTCAACCGGTTGGACCTGGTTTGACGGGGTTGGTTGTCAGGGAGAAGTCCCTAGCCCTAACCCCCAGCTGAGATAATTGAGGGGCCAGAGGCAGATATCTTTGACAATTTTACATGCTTTCCTTTGAAGTAACTGCACAGTCTGATAAAAAAACGGCATCCAACCCGTTAAGCTTGGCTCGTCCAGGCAGGCAGGGGCTGTCCAAAGGTTTCAATGAGTCTGATAAAAAAAGGGTTACAACTGATGACAAGACACTTGTCTCTTTGTGTCGGGAGCGTGATTAATGGTTTTTTGAACCTTGAAGTTTCAACCCTAGTGGAAACCAACCTTTAAGCGCAGTTTCCACTGCGGTTGGTTGGAGGTTGATTCGAGCGGCGCTATTCAGAATCCTTTGATGTGGTCAAGCGGTTGGACGTGGTTCGACATGGTTGGTTGTCAGGGAGAAGTCCCTGGCCTTAACCCTCTGCTGAGATAATGGAGGGGCGAGAGGCAGATATCTTTGTCAATTTTGCATGCTTTCCTTTGAGGTAACTGCGCAATCTGATAAAAAACGGTTACAAAACTGATGACAAGAGATTTGGCTCTTTGTGTCGGAAGCGAGATTAATGATTTCTTGAACCTCGAAGCTTCAAACCTAGTGGAAACCAGCCTTTAGGCTACCGTCACGCAGTAGTAATCCGTTTATATTGCGATAATTCCCGGTGTCCATGCAATTTGAAAGAAAACATTTTTTCCTGTTTATAGTTATATTTCATAAAAGTTCACTTTTGTGTGCACTCCATGGATAGTCTTTTAATAAGGTTTGGCTGTATTTAAGTATAAGGATTCTATAAGGAAGAATTGACTAATACAACAACAGACCTTTCGTCCTAAATTATGTTCTATGTTGGACAGAATTTCAGTTTATCTTTCTTATTTTATATTTCTCTTGATAAATATTTTATTAAAAAAATAAAATAAAATAAAATAAAAAATCATCTTACACTACGAGTAACAGTTATAAGGAATTATCTAGACTATATAAAAAAATTGTTTGATCTAACAATATATTTTTTTAAATATTATTTTTTACCTCATTAAAACAAGAAATTAAAAAAAAATAATAAAGAGAAACCACGTTCATATCTGAATTTTCATTTAACAGATTTTAAGAGATGAGAAAAACAAAAGCATAAATAAACTAAAAATCACTGTTTTACATTAAAAAAAATCTGGAGTGACTCCACTCGACTTTCCGAACATTGAGTAATTAACAGTTTTGTAGATAAAGTAAAGAAAGGGGAGTTGTTAAACAAACAAAAGAGAGAAAACCATAATAGAGTGTTTGAGTATTTTTCTCCATATATTACATGTGTTATTTAACGCTACTGAACTTTGAGCCCACCGATCATAATGATAAAGAATTTTTCGTTGTGTCCCTGTAAAAAACATGTAAACGCTAGATTCACCAAAATGCTTTTATTTAGTGCAACAGTGATTTATAATATTCATATAAATTTTCAGCTCAATTGAATAAGGCGTTTAGATGCTATCGCACTTTTAAAAATTTGGTCCCATAGGTCATAATGATAAAGAATATTTCTTTGTGTCCCTGTAAAAAAAACTGTAAGTGCTAAATTCACCAAAATCTATACAGTTCGCGCAACTGTGACCTATAACATGTGTACAATTTTTTTGCTCACATTAATAAAGCGTTTAGACGCTATCGCACTTTTAAAAATTTGGCCCCATATGTTATAATGATAAAGAATTTTTCCTTGTGTCCCTGTAAAAAAACTATAAGTGCTAGATTCACCAAAATCTATAGGGTTCGTACTATGGTGACTTAGAATATACGTACCAACTTTCAGCTTATTCGAACAAAACGTTTAGACGCTAGCGTGTTCACTCACAGACATACATACATCATCGTAAAAATAGTGGAAACGGACTCAGGGGACCTCGAAACGTATAGAAACATCAAAATTTTAAATTCGGATTTTTGACATGATTACAATACTTTTGTCACTATAGTGTTCGGAAAGTAAAAAAAAAAAAAAAAAAAAAAAAAAATTACGTTGTAATGCAACAAGAATATGTATATATAGATAGATTGAAATAAAAAAGCAGAACTCTTTACTTGAGAAAAAAGTAAGTACGACTACAGAATGAAAGTGGAAATATTGACTTGAAGTTGAAATTTAAATAAATTGATTGTAATTATAAATTTAATAATCATGTTTTTACTTCCTGGTTTCTGTGTATTATACTGATGATATATATGTATATATATATATATATATATATATATATATATATTGTAAAATGTAAAATGTTTGAAAATTTTTCTTGCATATTAAGTATGTAAATTTAGTTTTAATACTATCGCTTATTTTATTAATTTTTGGTTTTTTAACCTTTCATATTATCTTTTTGACTTTTTAATTAATATATATATATGTAAGTAGAAGGAATAAGCTGTGTAGGTGGACTCTACTCAATTCCCACTAATTTGTTATAAATTTCTACTACAGTATGTACTACACTCACGTTAAGAGAAGTGAATTTGATCAATTTCTCAACACGGTAACAGATTGAAATGCCTTACCTAATAGGCTACCCACCATTTAGTTCCACACACCTGCTATCCTAATTTGTTAATAAGTGTTATTGGGTTCAGCTTTATATTTTATTTTTCCTTTCTATATTATTTTTAATGCAATGTTCACCATAATAAGATATTGCTGTATTCAGCTACGTAAAAAAAATCTTTAATTCCAAGTAACTTACGTAGAATATTCAAAATCAATGGTTTCGATCCAGTATGATAAATGATATTTTAAAAGTAGTCTGACATTTTTGCAATGAAAATATTACTCAAAAGGCACATTTTTGTGTAATTTTGCCCTATTCTGCAAAGTTAAGAAATTCATAAAAAATAAAATAATTTGTGACGTTTTCAAAATTGAATTTTCATAACTGATATTTTAAAGCTAGTCTGCCATTTCTCCCGTGTTAAGATAATCTTGAATTTGAAGAGCTTATGAAGTTTTTAAGTTAAAATGTTGTAAATCAATAGGGTTCTTACTAGTACTAGTGTCATAAGTGATATCTTAAAACTGGTGCGGTATCTCTGCAATCATTTGTTGTTTAAAAAAAGAAGAAGAAAAAATGAGGTTGTAAATTTTTATGATTATTCAAGTTCTCCATATCTATAGTGCGATGAGAAACTAATTATGGTTAAGTAATCTGCATGAGGAGGCTGTTCTCAAATTCAAACTCCTTACTTTAAATTCACGAATTGAACTCATTTTATTCTTAAATATACAATTTAATGGTATTTTTATCCCAACTGCATTATTATATTAAACAGAGCTTTTATTTCCTATGAAGAATAAAGAGAAAGGTTCTTTTGTAAATATTTAAAAAATAGCGTTTTGAGTGGATATTATATTCAGGACGAGAAATAGTCAAAATACGAAGATTAATTATACATATATATAGTTTGATAGATAGGTAGGATATTTTTTGATTTAATTAATCTAAATTTTATACAATACATTTATGAATGAATAAAATTAACTATCCGTAACTTTGATTTTTTCAAAAAAGTTTTGTATTGCTACTGCAAACATAAGAGAGTGATAATAGCACACAGAAATAGAATTATATATATATAAAAAAAATATTATAATTACCTTGAGAAGTTCTTTCTTTCGAAGCTGGTCTTATAGGTTTTTATATTGTGAAGTACATGAAATAATTTTGCTATAAAAACTAATGCTTTTAAGATATAAAAATCAAGTGTAGTATGCACTAATGATATAACTGGAAGACGAAAATTCAATGATGTACATTTACAGTGTCCACATCCAGAGTCCATCCAGTCCCGTCAAGATTTTTCTTTTATCCCTAGAGCATACAGATTCCCACCATGCTAATTATTTTAAAGTTCAGTGTTGGGACAAAAAATCATTTTTACAACAAAACTACAGTAGACACAAAAGAACATCCCCCCCCCCCCCCACACACACACACCCGTCCTCCTATCCTAACAAAAAAATAAAAGAAAAGAAAGAAAGTCATGTTTCCTTTCCAGTATTTTTTCTCCCAGTACAGTACAGTCTATAGGGTCGAACAACGTGTCAACCTGTCCTCTATGTAAACCAGTGATTCCACATTGCCTGAGAAGTAGTTAGTTCTTAATCTGAACCCCATTGCGCCGTCTTTACTCATTTTCGCATGCAAAGTACAAACGTCATCTGCTGTTTTCTCTGATAGAGAAAGAGAGAGAGAGAAAGCATTTGTTATGAAAAGAAAATTTTCCATTGAAATTGGAATTATTGAGAATTCTTTTTTACCGTAAGGGAAAAAAAAAATATTTTTCTTCCCTCAGTTTTTCACTTATTTAAAAATTAATATTGTTGCCACTTGAAACTGCCGCCCTTAGAAATTTGCCGCCCCGGGCAATTGCCCGGGTTGCCCTGCCCTAGATCGGGCCCTGCCAAGCGGCAATCCATGGCATGGTGTTCAACGTCGTCACCCCCTCCCAAAAAAAGTCGTTTGACAAAATCTAGGATCAAGACGTTGTTGATCGTCTTTTTCGACAGTAAGGGTTTGATCCATCGTGAATTTGTACCCGCGGCTACAACCGTCAATGCGGAATACTACGAGGGGGTTTTGAAATGGCTGCTGCTACGCATATGCCGGATTCGGCCACAGTACCGGAATGGACAGTGGAATATGCTCCATCACAACGCCCGGCCGCACACTGCTATCCGTGTAACCCAATTCCTCGACAGGCACCAGGTTACAGTTTTGGATCACCCTCCATATTCTCCAGATCTGGCTCCCGCGACTTCTTCCTGTTTCCCCGCCTCAAAGGAGTTCTGAAAGGCCAACACTTTTCCGACATTACTGAGATCCAACAAAGTGTGACAAGGGTGCTTCGAGCCATACCGAAAGAAGCGTTTGCAGACAGTTTCCAATAATTGTACACCCGATGTCAAAAGTGTATTGTTGCTAATGGCGAATACTTTGAAGGCCAGTAAAGCTATTTTGCTTGTTTTTCTTGTTTCCTTTTTTTTTAATGGCAAAATTCACCGAACTTTTCGAACACACCTTGTATATATATATATAAATAATAGATAACGTAATAAAATTTAATCTTAAAATTTAGCAATTAATAGAACTAAAACAATAACAGCACACAAAAATATAGAACTGAATTTAACATAGAGGAAAGACTGACACAAAAAATTACGATATAGATTAAATATATATATATATATATAAAATCAATAGGAATTTAATTTCCTTGACTTTTTTTATGTGATGAAAAACAATGAATTGAAACCAACAAGATTTTATTTCGGCAAATACAGGAGCAAAATGATTACAAAGAATCAAATAACAATGAAGGAAAAAAAAAAAAAAAAAGAAAGAAAGATGATAATAAGTAGAAGTGACTGAAGTCACTGCTTTAAAAGTTCTCTGTCACGCCAGTAAAGCGCAGTTTCAGATTTGCCACGAAGTGAAGCACATCGACAGAGGTGGGAGGTGATGGCTATTCATTGGTTCTGCTGAACTGCAGAGGGGGGTCAACCAGGATTTGAAAGGATTCGAATGCGATGGAGATGTTCTGCCAAACAATCATGTCCAGTCAAGAGGTGGAACTGGGCCACAGCTTGCCGTCGTGGACTGCTGGGAATTTTTAAAATAAAACCAACAAGATAAAAGAAAACAAAAAATTTATTTAACAAATTCTCTAAGAAAAGAGCATGTTTCTAGCTTTACATAAAATAATTACAATTATATTTTCATTTCAGAAAAAAAAAAAAAATCTGGTCGGTCACTAACACGACTTTCTCTTACCCTGAAATTTAATACCATAGAATACAGGTTGCAGATTAAGAGGTAAGATAACGAGTACTGTTATGTAAACCTATGTTAAACAATTCAAATTAGGCTTCGGAAGAGTTTTATACGATAATTAGTTCTGTGTAAGGGGGGCGGTAGCCCCCTCAACCCCTCGTTTTATTAATGCACCTACATTTATATAGAATTTAATTCGGTTATTAAAAAATAATTCTGATTTAAAAAAATAATTTATTAAAATTATTATTTAAACAAATTATCTTTTATGATAATGCAGACGACTTCCATATTAGAGAAGTAGTATAACTCTAAATATCCAAAAAAAAGTTGAATTTATTCTTAATATTACATTTTTTTTTTTTTTTTTTTTGTTAAAAATGAAAAAAATCGATAACTATATTTTAAGCAGATCGATCGTTAAACCATTCGTTTTTAAAGGTATTGGCGAGCTCTTTTGAAAGATACCCATCATGAAAATTTACTCCCCTCGAGGGGAGACTTCCCCCCCCCCAGGGGGGGAGGCGAGGCTCCTACATACACAATTTTTTTTCCCAGTTGACTATCTCTATTACAAAAAATATATATTCGTTTCATTTAGTTTAGTGCAGCCTATAGATGTTAAATTCTACTTACCTGCAATTTCCCCCCATAGACGCAATGTATTTGAATACTTTTGAGTATCCCTGTACACGAACCATTTGCTTCATCCTAACGAAAAGCTTACTGTAGCATCCCTATATGATACACATTTAGAATATCGAGTTTGGAATTTCTGCTACTATTTGTTCTTGAGATATGCTGATGACAGACACACAGACCATTCGCTAAAAACATGATTTTCATATTCAGGGGACCTCAGAACATGTAAATATAACAAAAACTCACGTTCGAAAGTGTGACCCTAAAACAATACTTTCTCAACCCTATGGGTAAGAGAAAGTAAAAAAAGTAAGTTGGGAAATGTGGCTTATAGAAATATAATGCAGCGATTAATCCACTTCAAATATCATTCATAAAGAATGAGAGAGATTTGTGAGCAAAATATATTATGTCACTGATAGGTGCATTAAACATGTTATTCATCTCTAAACAATCTCTACAATATTTATTCTGATATTTCGTTTGGATGGGGAATAATTTCAGTAATTATATACTGCAAGTCATTCCACTCTAAACCTAACTCCCATGAAAGATTCGATATTGATTGCATTTGGTTTAAAATATGCATAAGAAAATTTTCTCTGACTATATTTCGAACATGATACCTCAAAAGGAAATTTTCTGGTATAATAACAGTTCTACACATGGGACAAACATTGTTGACTTTTAACCACTCAGTAACGCATACTTTGTGAAACACATGCCCACAACGAACAAATTCCGGCTCAGAATCATCGACAGTATCCAGGCATATTACAAAATTTATGTCATCTGTTGGATTGGTTGTATCAGGAGCAGATGAACAAGGAGTGTCGAACAAAGATTTTTCAGAACGAAGAGCACATCTTTTATTACTTTTCGGCTGATGAATTTTTTTTTCTTTTGTGCTCCTGTTGACATCTTTCACTGGTATCCTCTTGTTCAGACCTATTCCTTTTACATTGTCGTTGTTGAAGTGTATGTATTTGATGTTCTCGTTCAAAAAAGAATGACTTTATAGGACTTATTACTTTCTTCTATTTTCTATATTCAATAGAAGAAAGTATTGGATTCGTAAAAATTTTCGACCTCGGGTTTTTGATGGATTTACACGTTTTCAGAGCTGTAGAACATGATTTGACCATTTTTAGAAAATGTATGTCTGTCCGTCTGTCTGTGTGTGTGACAAAATTTTGTGGCAACTGTATCTCAGGAACTACTGCACAGAATTTCATACAAATTGGTATGTAGTTACACATTGACATAAATTAGAGCCTATCAACTTTTGGTAAAAATTGTCTTACAGGTTGCGTTGCCATCCCGCTTTTTCTAAATTTTTAACATGGTGATATAGGACAAACTTTTGTATAAACGTGCATAAAAAGAATTATTTTTTAATAAACATTATGAAATTTACAAGAATTATTTGTAATAAAGTTAGACAACAGAGAAAAAAAAATTGCGTGTATAGAAGCCTCGTGTCCCCCCTGGGGAGGAAGTCCCCTCTCGAGGGGAGTAAATTTTCATGATGGGTGTCTTTCGAAAGAGCTCGTCAATACCTTTAAAACAAATGGTTGAACCATCGATCTGCGATAATTTAAAATAAAGTTATAATTTTTTTTTTAATTTTTAACATTTTTTTTAAAATTTTTATTTATTGATTGATTGATTGATTTTTTTTTTTTTTTGGGGGGGGGGGGGAGGATATTTAGTGTTATACCACTTCTCTAAAGTGGAAAATTATCATGGAATATAATTTTTTTAAATAATAATTGCCGAAACGTCAGTGGAGGCCCTCTGTTGAGACTCAAAACGGTTTTAGGCTGTGTCTGTCTGTCTGTCTGTCTGTCGCGCGATAGCGGCCGCAAAAATAGCGCAGGGACTTGAAATTTGGTACACATGTTCATAAGCCCCACGAAATCAGCTGTATAGTTTTTGGTATGTATTCCATTTGTAGTTCGTATACAGGGACACGCCAAAGTTTTTCTTATCATTACGGCCTATGGGAGGAACTTGTATGTATCGCGATAGCGGCCACAAAAATCACGCTATTGACTTGCAATTTGGTACACGTGTTCATGTGCCCCACGAAATCAGCTGTATAGTTTTGGGCGTGTATCCCATTTGTAATTCGTGTACAGGGACACGCCAAAGTTTTTCTTATCATTACGGCCTATGGGAGGAATTTGTATGTACCGCGATAGCGGTCACAAAAATCACGCTATTGACTTGTAATTTGGTACACATGCTCATGAGCCCAACGGAATCAGCTGTATAGTTTTAAGTGTGTATTCCATTTGTAGTTCGTGTACAGGGACACGCCAAAGATTTTCTATCATTACGGCCTATGGGAAGAATCTGTATGTACCGCGATAGCCACCGCAAAAATCAAGCTATTGACTTCCAATTTTTGCCGAAACGTCAATGGAGGCCCTCTGTTGAGACACAAAAGGATTTTGGGTTCCGTCTGTCCGTCCGTCTGTCTGTCTGTCTGTCGTGCGATAGAGGCCGCAAAAATCACGCTATTGACTTGAAATTTTGTACACATGTTCATGATCCCCACGAAATTAGCTGTATAGTTTTGGGTGTGCATTCCATTTGTAGTTCGTGTACAGGGACACGCCAAAGTTTTTTTTATAATTACGGCCTATGGGAAGAATTTGTATGTACCGCGATAGCGGCCCCAAAAATAACGCTATTGACTTGCAATTTTGTACACATATTCATGAGCCCAACGGAATTAGCTGTATTGTGTTAGGTGTGTATTCCATTTGTTGTTCGTGTACAGGGACACGTCAAAATTTTTCTTATCCTTACGGCCTATGGGAAGAATTTGTATGTACCGCAATAGCGGCCGCAAAAATCCTTCGATTGACTTGCAAATTGGCGCACACGTTCCAGCTTTGCCTATAAGTAGCTGTATAATTTTTATTGCTATATTTTTACTTCCTTATACAAAGTATAAGGAAGTATAGTAATCCCGATTTGCGAAATGGATTTTGTATTTCAAATTGCTCGAAAACGAATGATCGCTGAATATTGCCAATTTATACGTGTGACAGTCATGATATCTAGTTGCACACCTGCAAGTTTCGTATTAACACGAGCTCTCGTTTTAGAGATATAAGCGACTTTACACGATTTTTCGTGACGTCTGTATGTATGTGTGTCTGTGTGGGTGTATGTCGCATAACTCAAAAACGGTTGGACGTAGAAAGTTGCGAATTGGTACATAGGTTTGTTATAACATCTAGTTGTGCACCTCCCTTTTTGGACTTTATATGATTTTCCGTTTTGGAGATATTTAGGAAAATTAGGTTCATAATGGCCAAAATGTATCAAAAAACGGTAATAGCTCAAAAACGGTTTGGACAAATCTTGCAATTTAACTGACTTCTCGACTAGCTAGACATTTGAAACTTTCAGAAAAGTTCAGAACACGTTGACATGAGTCCCCCCCAAGGCACAACTTTGACATGAGTCCCCCCCCCAAGGCACAACTTTGACATGAGTCCCCCCAAGGCACAACTTTGACATGAGTCCCCTCCGCAAGGCACGACTTTGACATGAGTCCCCCCCAAGGTACAACTTTGACATGAGTCCCCCCAAGGCACAACTTTGACATGAGTCCCCTCCCCAAGGTACAACTTTGACACGAGTCCCCCTCAAGGCACAACTTTGACATGAGTCCCCCCCAAGGTACAACTTTGACATGAGTCCCCCAAGGCACAACTTTGACATGAGTCCCCTCCAAGGTACAACTTTGACATGAGTCCCCCCCAAGATACAACTTTGACATGAGTCCCCCCAAGGCACTGCTTTGACATTAGTCCCCTCCCAAGGTACAACTTTGACATGAGTCCCCTCCAAGGTACAGCTTTGACATGAGTCCCCTCCAAGGTACAACTTTGACATGAGTCCCCCAAGGCACAACTTTGACATGAGTCCCCCCCCCCCAATGCACAACTTTGACATGAGTCCCCCCCAAGGTACAACTTTGACATGAGTCCCCTCAAGGCACAATTTTATTTTTTTTACGTATGCATGCATTTTTTAAAAATATTTTTAGCCAAATGTTTCGGCTCCAGTGACAATGTTTTTTAACATTATGTATATTTCTAAAAGTGTATAAGGAAGTCATGTGGTGCCCACATCAGATTTTTTATAAACTGTGTATAGGGACACGCCAAAATTCTTAACATTACAGCGCATGGGGTGAATTTCGTTTAAACGCATTTTAATATCATTACTTTGCAATGAAGAAAATGAAACTAGAGTACGTGAGTAAGATGCTTAAACTTATGTTGTTTGAAGAAAATATGTGCTGTTAAGCTTTCTAATTAATGTACAGGACCTTACAAAAGTGTTCTGACAATGTCACTTAGTCATCCAAACGATGTTAAATTTGGAACAATTATTAATTTTAAACGCAAAATAAGCTGAATAGTTTTTACTGGTGTATACAATGTTTATGGTTCGTTTACAAAGACACACGAAAGAATTTCGTAACATTGGAGCCTATGTACAAATTTTTAATTTAAGCGCGCACTTTAATGCGTTTATGATGAATTGAACTTAATAAAGTTAACATACATTATAAAGATGCTTAAAATCATGTTTTCTCTTAAAAAAGGTTATGTATAGACTAAATAATTTATGGGATCACACAAAATAATTCCGAGTATGTACTGTAATCATCCAAATGATGTCAAATTAGTTTGAAAAAGTAATTAGTCATAATTAATTAGGTTTATTCTTATTATTTGCCTTTATAATAACTGTGGCTACTTTTCCGAGATACATAAAGGAATTTCGTACTATTACGGTCTATAGTCGGTATTTCTTAAAAGTGTATTTTAACATGGTTACACCCCATCAAATATAATGAAATTTTATTAGAATTTTAAAAGCATGTTTTCCTGTTGAAAATTGTGGGCATAGAATTGATAATTAGTTTAAAGGTTACGCAAAATATTTCCGATATGCTATGTAATTTTTTTTTTGTATGAAATTTGGTATTTATGAATTTCAGGGAAATAATACAAGACCGTCGTTTATTAAGAATACATATTGTTGCGTACTTGGGGGTTCGTAAGTTGTCCGAGAATGAAAGGCGAAATTTGCTAAAATTCAGTGATTTATTCACAGAAAGTTTCAGAAAAATACAGGTCTATAAACCAAGTACCAGCTTCAATTCAACCAGTAAACATAGCTTAAACAACAGCCGTTAACAGTAAAACAACAGTACACACTGTTTAGCAATAACACATAAAGCAAGTCTCATTCAAAGTGGCTCAAAGCAAAGCAAGCATTTGACGAAACTGACACAGATCTGAGGCTGACCGCCTTGGCGAAAATAATGCTCCTTTTATACTATTCTATCGTACACAGACTGTTCTGGAAAATTATCGTATCTCATCAGCCAATGAGATTAGAGCTTCCATATTTGGTATATCCATAATAAGGATTTTCTCGCTAAGGTCGTCAAAAAAATCGCCAAGGGAAACAGTCGCCAAATTTGGTGCGAAATCCATTTCTTCCCTTATATGGTGCTTTTTAATGCGTTTTTAAAGTAAAATTAGGCTATTTTAACGCTAAAACGACTAGAAATGCACAAAATTGGCATTTTATCGACTTACTAAGCCTCTCTGAAAAAATTTATACAAAAATAAATGCAATATTTACAATTCCGTAACACTTTATATGATATACAAATAGGTATACAAAGAGAGATATACTGCGGGGGGTTGAGGGGGGCGGCAGCCCCCTCATGAATGTATCTTATTATGGCAATAAGTCGATCGAATCAATATATACTATTATATAATAAGGAATAAATAAAAATGACATGTTGAAAAATGTCTGATGCAAATAGGACGTTGAGGCTCCTGATCTGCAGATCCACTAGTTTTAATAAATTATTTTTACTGAATGAATTTTTATAGGAAAATATAGAAGAAAGTCATGTGGTGGCCACAACATACTAGTTTTGCTTAGTAAGTGTGGGAAAAAAAAAAAAAAATCGAAAAAAGCAACACAAAAGTAATTTGTGAATATTTTCAGAATGCGATAAATCGAAGTGAATTAATTAAAAAATGTAAGTGTAATGTATATTCATTATATTTTGTGGTGCAATATCGAATTCAGCCAAAATGTGAACCGAAAATTGCTTTTTCTGTCATTATAAAAATGGCTGCTATTCCTAAGGCTCCTATATATACGAGCTGGCGCATCAGGCATTTTGTTGCCTTAGGGTTGCCACATGTACACAGCGCGTTTCTCTGATAAACAAACGACAAACTTTTTTTTAATCGTCTAACGTTACTTTAGAGTAACTTGTTTTATTATATTTCATAATTTTAGCTAAGTAAACTATGATATGGAAGTTTGTTTAGCGATAAACTGCTATAATCATTCAAGAAGTGAATTTGGCGACATTTTGTAAAAGAAACAGAAACCGCCCTAACAACACATCTTACCCCAGTACATCCATAGGATATCCTCTGAATAAAATGACATCCTGAGAATCTACTGTGAAAAAAATGTGTTTTTAGAAATATTATTGTTGCTTATTGCTCTCTTATCTTGACCGGATTAGATTCAGATCAAGATTTCTTAAAATCATTAGGGAAGCGATAAGGACGCCAAGCGGGAATGCTGTGATCTTCGGAGGCAAAAAAATGGCGGTGATGCGCCGGCCTATTATTTTATTTAGGGGCTCTAGCTATTCCCAGTTGGGGGCACACTTTTTTTTTTTTTCATTTAAAGCGTGTGTTTGACTTACAAATTGTAAAATATGGTCGTTTATGTCAACATAACATATTTTATTAGTGTTTTTATGTATTTTTAACCAAGTCAACCGATCCAAAAGAAATGAATTCTAATGCGCTGATTAAAGTAATTTAGGATTCCTTAGTAGATGAGAAATCCATAAAATCAACTGTCCGAGAATATGGACTTCCTTGCAGCATCTGAGTCCCTCCAAAAGAAGCTTGGAAAAAGTAAGGCAACTCCACCTGTCAAACTGACGGCCAAGCGTGCTAAAGCAGGAACACCTACAATCTGATAATGATGTCGACTTCTGCATCATCTGTTTGGAGCACCTTTTACCACGCCTAACAAGAGCCAACTCAATCAAATGCAACGAGTGTGATTGTTAGGTGCATTTGAAGTGTGCCAATACATGCAAATTATTTTACTTGCAAGCATTGCACTTCTGATTTGGAGGACGAAGATGACGACGAACAAAATTAGTAAAATGCCATTTTCTGTTGTTATTTTGGCCACTGAATCCTTACAAAATGATTGAATTTTGTTATTTTCTGTATTTATGGTAGTTTTTCTTATTATATTCCCATTTTTAGAGTATTTTTCAAATGTGCCTACAACCGGGTACACAATGTTTTTTTGGCCAAAAATGACCACTTTTCAAAACTGGTAATAAATTTTTACTGGTTGACAGAATCAATACAGTTACTTTAACTAAGGAAACGTTAGCTAAGGGTTTTAGCTTTCTATTGGTATTCATATGTTTGCATAATGTTTACTTCGTCAAAAGTTATACGTGAAATCAAAACTGTGCCTACAACCGGAGACATTCTCCTACTTATTGTAATATTACCCAAGTATGAGAGGAGTTGTTTTTCCTGAAAAAGTTTTGGAATTTGTCTAGGAAAGTAAAATTATAAATGTCTCTTTCTGTGTACTACTTTAATTACAAAAATCGTATGCCTTTCCCAAACCCATTCTTTTTATTAAAAGTGCAAGATGTAATAAAAGTAACAATCTAAAGAAGGTATAACAGATAGTTTGGAATGAAATTATCCATGCAACAATGACATAGCTTTAGATACTTCAATGCCAAACTTCCAAATTGTACTATTTTAATGACAATAACAACATATTCTAGCATATTTCAAGTATCATCATTGAGATTTGGTGCTTGAACGTCATAAATGAAATGCAACGGTTTAAAACTTATACTTTTTATACTTATTCTTCTTGAAATACAGAAAAATATCAAGTTATTTAAAAAGACTAGATGCATAATAAAAACTACAATCAGTGGCTTTATATATATTTTTTAATACATTTTATTTTACTTTTAAACTGTAAAATCACTCTCCTGAAAAATCACATTTTTTGAGATATGACGTTGTTGAAAGGAGTGGACGTTCTGAGATTTTTAATAACGGAATTGCTGAAGAAAGCAGAGTTTGTTGAACAAAGACGTTCTCTGGAGAAGCTAATCACAAATTTAGAGACTATTTTCTTGAACATCTGAAAACACTGGGAGGACGAACATTACCCAGCATAGAATCGATACAGAAAATCATCCTCCAATCAAATAACATCTAAGAATACTTCCATTTGCTAAGCAAGAAGAAGTGGCTGAGCTACTAAATAAGATGCAGCGTAATCACATCGTTGAACAATCTAAGAGTCTTTTGTCTCCACCATAGACTTGCTGTAAAAAAAAGGATGATTCATTGAGATTCTTCATGGATTATCGAATGACATCATGAATGATGTCATTTGATGTCTTTCTTCATGATGGCATCATGAAGAAAGATACTTACCCTCTTCCTAGAATTGACGACGCATAAGACACACTGTCTGGCAATCAGTGGTTTTCGACATTGGATCTGAAGAGCAGCTACTAGCAAGTAGAATTACACCCTGACGACCGAGAGAAGACCGCATTCACTACTGGATAAGAATTCTCAATTAAAGATCATACCATTTGGATTGTGTGACGTATCTATCACTTTTGAACGCCTTATGGAGACAGTCTAAAAAGGAATTTCCTATGAACCCTGTCTGATGATGTTAACAATATTATTGCAGGGTGTACTTTTGAAGAACATTTAAGAAACATATGTAAGGTGCTGGAAAAACTCAAAATGGCTAACTTGAAACTGAATCCTAACAAGTGCAACTTGTTCTGTTGTGAAAAAAGTTATCTCGGCTATATAATCTCTGATGAAGGTGTGAAAACTGATCCCAAGAAAATCTCTGCAGTCGAGAGCTGGAGTTGCTCTGAAAATATCCATCAATTACAAAGTTGCCTGGGATTTTGTACATATTACAGGAAGTCCATGAAGGGTTTTTTAAGTGTTGCTAGACTTCTCCACAATCTGACGGATATTAAACAAAAGTTGCTGGGAACAAAAGAATGTTAAAAGGCATTCAAAGAACTTAACATCTTCGACTGTTTTGACGTATCCACAGTCCAACAAATAATCCATATTAGACACTGATGCAAGCCATGAAAATGTCGGTGCTGTTCAGTCGCAGGAAGTTGATGGCCAAAAATTTGTCATTGACTACTGGAGTAAATGTTTATCTAAACCGGAACAAAACTACAGTACCACCAGGAAATAACTACTTGCCATTAAGTTGTGTTTTCAGGTGAAACTGAAGTCGATACTTGGTTGGCAGATTTGTAATCTTCTGGAAGATTCTGTAAATAAACTTTTAAGCTTCTGCAAGACCTGTCATTCATTCACAGATAATTCACGAACCCTGAATACACAACAATATGAACCTACATTAAAAACAATTGAAAATAGGCTTAGGTACTCTTCTATCTGACATATAATTCTCTGTGAGGAGGTCACCATTTCCGTCAATCCTCCATTTGAATATATTGCCTAACACTTACAAAACATTCAAGGCTATTATTTAAGTTTATCCCAAATTATTCAAAGAACTTTCAATTGCACCACTTCTTAAAACTTACCAATGTTGATCGAACTTTTATAGCGGCAACCTCATAGGAATTTCAAAATATAAAATTTGAATTTCTGAAATTATTTATTTTTAAGTTATGCTGATGACAGGCATAAACCACAGATTAACCATTAAAAACTTGACTTTAGTATTCAGGTGATCACAAAATGAGTAATTATATGAAATACCAGTGCTGAAAAACTGACTTTAATAAATAATTTACCTACCGTATGTGTATGAGAAATTAATTTTCATTCATGAGCAGTTTTCCTGGACATGATAAAATGTAGTAAAGCCCTTCTATCAAATATATTCTATAGAAAAGGATGTTTTCGCTTAATTATTGGTAACTCTGCATATTGTGTAGAAATTATGTAGATAGGACATTGTTTATTTAAATATAAAATTCAATAGATCTTCTACTGCTCTTTCTACCACCCATAAAACTAACCCAATTAATTTTAATACTGTTAATACCCGAAAAATAGCCCCCTATAATAACCACCATTATGCTCTCAAAAGAGAAGCCATTGAAATAGTTACTAACAATTTATCTATTAATGATCGTGAGCACAGCATAATACCATCTGTATGGCAACTATTAATTAAAAGAAAAAGTCCATTCGAAGTGAAGAGAATTGAAGATCAAGAGGAGGAAACAAACCAAAACAGAGGAAGTATCACTGCAATGCACTGATGATGGACGCGATGGTTGTCCGAAATATATTTGTTTTAAAAAAGCAGTAAGTGCATAATTTGTAAAAGGATATTATTTAGGTATATACTTTTAAAGTAAATGTAATTTAGTCCTTTTTTTAAAATAAGTTAATATATAGAAATAATAAATTTAGCAAGTGTGCAGAATATGCCCGAACGTCCAAACAATGTTTGGGGGGAAATTTCGGCTGACAGGGAAAATTTTGATTTTTTTTTTTTTTTTTTTGTAGAAAATAAAAAATGACAATAACAAATTTGCTAAGAAAAAAATTCTAATATTAAACAATTTTAACTAACATCTGTATTCTTATATTACTGTAGTACAATATGTATTTCTTTTAAATGCTTACTATACACAGTAGATATCTTTGTAAAATATAACAGATTCTTGCATCTTTTTGGAAGAATTTTTGAATGTGTTTCGAGGAAATTTCAGGAGTTCTGAATATTTTCTGCACCTCTGAAATTTAGAATTAGTATCGGAAGGAGTACGTTCAATAAAAATGCCTAAGAATGGAAAATTATAAAAATCTTGTTGTTCAAAGGTAAATTGAAGTACTGAAGGAATCAGCATAACCTAAAATACATGAAGTGAGACAATCAGTGATAAAAATTTCATGGATTTATCTACACCATAAATACAAGGTTAATAGAAGAATTAGTGTAATTTTTTATGAATATCACAAGTATAAGAAATAGAAGTAGATGTTAACAGAGAAATTACAGTAGGTGTTCAAATTACCAGAACTTTTTTTTAAAACATTTTTTTGATTTTCTAAAAAAATAATGGACAAAATGGCCCAGGACTTCAGTCATACAAACAAGGAACATTTCAAAAGTCACATTTTTCACTATCGATTTAGTCCAGAATGCAATTAGGGGACCAACCACAAATTAAAGTTACAAGTCATTTGTAGCTTTTTATGATACAGGGTGATCCAAAGTATTTTTGTTTTTCTTTAATACATTGTTGCATGTACTGTGTACAATATTTGTATATTTTGATGTGGAAATTGTGGAATTATTTAGGCAGATAGAAATTTTTTTTTCAAAAATTACTAATTTTTTGCTTATAACTAGAAAAGATTTCCATAAAATTTTACAACTTGCAAAAAAAATTGGCAAAACATTAGAGAAACATTATTCAGAAACATAAAATTCACACCCAATAGCAGAAATTTTTCTGTCAATCTGCGACAACTAATTACGCATTAGAAAATAATCTGCAGTATAATTTCAGTGAGTTACGGGGGAAAAAAGTTACCGTATTTAGTAAGCATATTTTTATCACAAGTTTGCATTTATCTAATGTTATTAATCTGTTAGATATGGCAAAGCATCATAGTTATAGAATTTTAATTACACATAACTAGGTAAAGAATTGCCATTTGCATTTATCTTCCATATTGTATAAGAACTACTGTTTTGTTTATGATTTTGTTCGTACTGACTCTAGTAAAATACTTGTAGGCGACTCTACTCTAAACACTGAAATTAATGCAACTTTCTAAAATCTTCTGGTTCCTGTGTAACCAGATGGAGGGACATTAAGATTAAGACGTATAAACTTTCTTTTATCAGCAATTACAATTTGTTCATCATTACCATCATACATCATACCATCTGTACAATCTTAATTGCATTTTGCTCACCTTCTCAATATCCGAGCCCCAACTTTCACAGAAAACTTGTGATACTGGAATTGAAACTGCGTATTTAACCCAGTAGGTGCCAAAGCTCTCGCTGCGGAAACATTTTATGAGGAAATTTTTTTCTCTACAATAAGATAAATATATATATTTTATTTTTTACATTGAACGTTAAAGTGCCTAGCTTCGCTGGTAATTTTTTCAAACTGCTTGTAATGCAAATTGTATTATTATTATTTTAATTATTAAAACAAAATTGTCTGTTTCTACTGCATAAGAAAAGAAAATCGCTGAAAATAACTTATTATTCAAGTGCGGAGATTTAAAACGTTGGATATAAATTAAAAAAATCATTTCTTAAATTATAACCGCAGGGATCAAGAAAATTAATTTAAAAAGGTTATGCAGTTTATCAACATCTATTCTACCTCCATTATGTGCCAAATCTCCCATTTTGGAACTATATCATACCTTCTAACAAAAAAAAAAAATTATATATATTTTTAATTATTTAAACTACATAGGGATGCATTTTGTAACGGAAAACGTACGAAAATGCAAAATTTTTCAGTGACATTCATATTGTGGCGTTCAATGGGTTAAGTAACTTAATAAGTACAGGTATTTTCTTTGACAGCTCAGTAAAAGACTTTCCGAATAAAACCTGTGATCCTATCAGATCCAATTTCTTCTTATATAGTGCTAGGGATCCATTTATAAAAATACTGGTATTCGAACAAAAATGAGTCAAGATCATCAAATTTTTAAATCGATACAAAATGTCAAAGAAGCAATAACAAAAATTATATGAGTAGTGAGTGATATTGAACAATTCTACCTCTAAATAGGTTCTGCAATTTAATGAAGCAAATTTAAACAGAATCTTGACAGTTATGCTGCATAGAGAAAGAATGGGAATCTCAACACTTCTGCAGGGAGTTTCATTACTGATTGGTAGCAAATAGTAAAGGGGGGGGGGGATTCAGAATCTAATAAAGTACATTTAAAATGAATATTGACATTTATGCTCTGGATGGAAAATGATTGGAAATCACAATGCTTCTATGGAGCGTTTGATTGTCGATTGTTAGTGGAGGGGGGGGGGGGTAAAGCAAATATAAGAGTGAGAGATAGTAAACAATTCTGCTTTTTTATAGGTTTTGGAATCTAAGTAAATTAATTTAAAAAGAACATTGAGATTCATGTTGCAGATAGAGAACGATTTGAAACTGCAAGAATTCCGTGAGCCGTTTGATTGCCAATCGTTAGTGAGGGGAGGTCTCAAAAAATTGCATGAGGGAGAGATATTGGATAATTTTACTTCTTTATAGCTTCTAGAATCTAATAAAGCATGTTTCAATGAATATTGGCATTTATGCTGTGAATAGAGAAAGCTTAAAAATTACAACGTTTTTGTGCAACGTTCAATCACCGATTGTCAGCTGAGGGGGAGGGGGGAGTAAAACAAATATAAGTGAGATATTGAACAATTCTACTTCTTTAAATGATCTAGAATCTAATTAAGTAAGTTTAAAAACAAATATTACTGCCATTTATGTTGCTGATGGGGGAAAAAAATAGAAATTTCAAGGATTCCATGAACAGTTCTACCTCTTTATAGGTTCTAGAATTTAATAAAGCGTGTTTAAAATGAATATTGACATTTATGTTGTGGATGGAAAAAGATTGACAATCGGTGTCTTTCCTGCCAAAATCGGGAGATTTGGAATTCCCACATAATGCTGATTTGGAAATAATCTGCAGACTGAAAAAAAATCTGCGACGTACGTCGCGCGTCTCGCATTTTCTGCTATGGGGAATCCACACAGGTAATATTTGTTGAGATACGAGCATTTTTAGTAAATATTATTTTACTGCACATACACGGAAGATAGAACAAATTTTATTGCATACCTTGAAAGCTAAATATATTAAGCAACTTTTGTCAAAAATTCTTTTGAATAGAGTAAAAATTAAGTAAATTGTTGGCAAAAGAACAAGCTAGATTTTAGGCATTTTCCAGAGTTGAAATTTTGTAAGGGGTTTTACTTAATTTGCGTGTTTAATTATAAAATCCAATTATTTCAATCACGTTGCAAAAGTTCTTTTTTGTGAAAAATCCCTTATGAACTCACAAATACACAAATCTTAGTAAATAACTAAAAATATGTTAAAGTTACAAGCCTATAAGAGGTTTTTCACAAAAAAGAACTTTTGCAATGTGGTTGAAATAATTGGATCTTCAAATTAAATACACAGCATGGGAAAAACCTCTTATAAAATTTTAATTCTGGAAAATACCTAAAATTTAGCTCATTCTTTTGCCGACAATCTGCTCAATTTTAACTCTATTCAAATGAACTTTTGACAAAAGTTGCTCAATCTAGCTTTCAACCTATGTAATAAAATTTTTTCTATCTTTCGCACATGCACAGTAAAATAATATTTACTAAAAATGCTCATATCTCACCAAATATTACAGTGTGAATTTTGTGTTTCAGAATGATGTTTCTCTGATGTTTTGTCAATTTTTTTTGCAAGTTCTGTAAAATTTTATGGAAACCAATTCTAGTTATAACACCCCCCCCCCCCAGGAAGGGAAAAAAAAAAAAAAAACTTGTAAAAAAAAAAAATATATATATATATATAGTAATTTTTGAAAAGAAATTTATATTTGCCTAAATAATTCCGCAATTTCCACACAAAAAATATAAATATTGTACATAGTACATGTGCAACGTATGTATTAAAGTTACATGTCATTTGTAGCTTTTTGTGATACAGGATGACCCAAAGTATTTTTGCTTTTCTTCAATTTGTGGGTGGTCCCCTAATTGCACTCTGGACTAAATTGATAGTGAAAAATGTAATTTTTAAAATGTTCTTTGCATGTGTGAAGTTCCAAGTCATTTTATCTAGTATTTTTTTAGAAAATGGAAAAAAAATGTCAAAAAAAGAATTTATAATAATTTGATCACACACTGTATGTCAAGTAAAATCATTAAGCAGTCAGGGGAAACCAGGGTTCGCATTAGAGGGTGGGATTGCGAGAATTTTGCAACATTTCGAAAAATCCCACTAAAAAATATATCATATGGAGGATTTCCCCCCAATTTTTCACATTGCTCATTGAGTATTTCATCAATTTTTTAGTTCACTCGGGTAATATATTAATTGCTTTGAATGCATTTTTGATGAAAACTTAGATTCTGAATATTGAAGCAGTATCTGTCCTTAGCCACAAAAAGGGAAAGAAAATAAATACATAAATTTCCATTTTAATATTGATTTACATGATTTTTTTTTTAGTTGTTTAATTTGCTATTGTAATTCTCTAAAAAGAAGCATGTAAAATGTAAATAAATTACTATGTAATTTATTTTATTTTATTACTATATAATTTCTCACTTAAATTTGAAAGATCCTATTTAAATTTTTTGTTAGAGTGGGAGAATCCCACTCAATATTTTTTCCTAGTGGAAACCCTGGGGGAACATTAATCTGTTTTAAACAGATTAATGTTCGCTGAATTGAAAATATTAACACAAAAAAAAAAAAAAAAAAAATCAAATTGGAATCTGGATACAGTGTAGAAATGTCAAATATAGGTTCAATCTACTCATATCATATTCATAATACAGATAAACTAAGCTGAAAAGATTTAAATAATAATAATAATAAAATCTGAGTTTATTAATTTCCAAATTATGTGAAACAAAAAGAAGTTAGAAAGTTCAAAGAGAAAGAAACTTTATTAAACAAATTCTATCAGAAGAAACTACTTTCATAAATAGCAATTTTATGGCATCTTTTTCGGAAGAAATTAGTTTGGAAAATATGAAACAAAGAAATATGACACAATGATTAATAAAAATATCATTCAATGAATATAATTCTGTTTTGTAAAAAAGATACATTAAGTTGTCTCAGTTAAAGTTTTATCCATACGATCAGTTTCAAACAGCATTTGTCACACTGAGTCCCTTTGGCACAAAAGCAGTTCTACATATAGTATAAATGTTATTGATTTTTAAACCATTTATTATAGCATATATTATGGATACCAAATTCACATGAAATAAATTTGATTTCTGTATCATTATGAAGTATTGGAACAAATTATGCAATTTATTACATTAAAATGAACACTATAAAAAACAACTTAAGATAATAAACAATATAAAAAATTAAGTGAATGTGAAGCACATCTTTTCTTATATAATTCTTAGGTTCCTCTTAGGCTCTCATTAAGAACTCTATCACCAATATATTCTCAGTATGATATATACTTTGCAGTTCTTACTGAGAGCTATTTTTTGTTCATATTTGATGTTATTTTGAAAAATCTAATCTTTATTTTTCTGTGCATCATTCATATGGAAAATTGTTGGCACAACAGCATTTCTACATACAGAACACATATTACTGATTTTCAATCATTTATTGCAGTATATTTTATGTAAGTCATGCTCAGAGCAAACAAATCTCCTTTATGTAGCATTAATAGAACTTAAACAAATTATACAATTTTTGTCATCCCAGCAAGTTTGCATTAAGATGCAGAATAACAAGAGATGAGACTGTGTCAGATAAAGAATCATGTAAATATCTTGAGTACATATCTTTTTAAATAGATGAAAAATATGTAAATCTTTATAAAA
The DNA here is from genome assembly GCA_963930645.1 of Salticus scenicus. Lineage (NCBI taxonomy): Eukaryota > Metazoa > Arthropoda > Arachnida > Araneae > Salticidae > Salticus > Salticus scenicus. The sequence continues at coordinate 306,351,350 of OZ005648.1, forward strand.
GTATGAAGATCTATGACTATACAAGATCTGTATACATTCTCATTGAGAATGTATGATAAATGTTCTCATTGTATGAAAACATATGAGAATGTTCTCATTAAGAATTGATAATTCTTAAGGCATGCTCTTGTTGAGAAACCTCTTTTTACATTCTTGCCGAGACTAGCGTGTGCATTAAAAGTTTTGATGAATTTTTTTTTGCTCATATTGGAAATATCTCTAAAGCTCTATTTCCAAAGTTCTTTTATTAAGTTATTTCTGCTGGCGATCCATCGAGTCTTTCTAGATCAACATAAGCACGACCATGAACTGATTGCAATCTGATAACAAAATGTATAATATCATTGATAGGTGCATTATCAAAAAAGGTATCTTGATTAGGATCATTAGCACCACTAATTCTTGGAGCAACAACAGTTCTACAAACAGGACAAATATTGTTCATTTTTAACCAATCATTACAGCATTTTCTATGGAAGCCATGACCACAGGGAATAAATTTCATTCTAGTATGATTGACAGTGTCTAAGCATATTATACATTTTACGTCATCTGTTTCATTGGACATACCAGAGATTGATGTAAGACTGCCAGATAAAGATTTACGGGAATGGTGAGTACATGTTTTTTTACATTGCTGATTTGATTTCTTTTTCCTTTGTTCTCGCTGAATAGAATCTCTTTGATGTCTTTGCTGAGACCTACGTCTTAGATGTTCTTGCTTACACCTATGAGTTCGATGTTTTCGCTGACATCTGTGTCTTCTATGTTTTCGCTGAGAGTGATTTCCTCTTTGTTCACATAGATGCAAATCTCTTTCAGACTCTGTTTCCTCAATGTGCTCTTGCTGGATTCTTCCTACAATTAACTCCTGGGGGTGCCTGTCCATGGTTAAATCTTGCTGGAGTGTTTCCCTCCTGTTCTCTTGATGAGGTGTTTCTCCTATGTTCTCATGCTCAGGTCTTTCTTCCATGATTTGCTGGATTATATTTCTATTACCTTGATCACATGGCTCTTGATTGTCAGAATTGCCATGGTTTCTTAAATCACATATTCTTGATCTATATATACTTGAACGTAAATAGTAATTATGCGTAACATTCTGGTTTTCTGCCTCCATTTCCTGATTAGAGGTCATCAACCTACATAAAGAAATAATTATGCAGTATGTCTGACAATGTAAAAAATGCCATTCATATATTTTAAAGAAGATACAGAAATATTACATCATAATAATTTAAAACTATAACATATAGGTAAAATTATGGATTATATGACATTTTTACTTTCTTCTATATGTAATATAGAGAAAGTATTGGATTCGCGAAAATTTTCGACCTCCGTTTTTTGACGGATCTACACGTTTTGGGATGTCCTGAACACGAATTGATAGTTTTTAAAAAATGTCTGTCTGTGTGTCTGTCTGTCTGTCTGTGGTTTAGTGTTTTCACCGTATCTCACGAACCAATGAATGAAATTCAACCAAACTTGGTATATAGTTGGACCCTGGCGGGGCATTGTGCTGATTAGATTTTGGGATCAATAGCCTATCAGGTGGCGCTGTGATCGCATTTTATGTAAATTTTAACATGGCAGTATAGGACAAATTTTCGTATTTTTCACCGTATCTCACGAACTAATGAATGAAATTCAACCAAACTTGGTATATAGTTGGAACCTGACGGGGCATGGTGCTGATTAGATTTGGGGATCAATCGTCCAGCAGGTGGCGCTGTGATCGCAAAATTTCGTATGTCACACCGTATCTCACGAACCGATGAATGAAATTGAACCAAACTTGGTGTATAGTTGGACCCTGACATGGAAAGGGTCTGATTAGATTTTGGGATTAATCGCCCGGCAGATGGCGCTATGATCGCATTTTATGTAAACTTTTAACATGGCAGCATAGGACAAAATTTCGTATAAATGTACATAATGAGCGTTATTTTAAACTTGTGATTGTAAAATTAGTATGAGTTATTGATAATACTAGTAGTTAACTACGAAAAAAATTTTGTGCATGTGGGGGCACCGGTTCCCCCCCCTGGGGGGGAAGTACCCCCCCCGGGGGGGGGGGGGGGGTAAATTTTCAAGATGGGTATCTTTCGAAAGATCTCGTCAATACCTTTAAAACGAATGGTTGAACTATAAATCTGTGATAATTTAAAACAAAGTTATCCAATTTTTTTACTTTTAACAAAGAAAAACACTTAGAAAAAAAATCGTATTTTTTTTTTTTTTTTTTTTTTAAATATTGTTACTGGTTGAATATGTATTACTTTTAACAAAAAAAAAAAATTAGAAAAAAAAATCGTAATTTTTTTTTTTTTTTTTTTTTAAATATTGTTACTGGTTGAATATGTATTACTTTTAACAAAAAAAAAAAAAAATTAGAAAAAAAAAATCGTAATTTTTTTTTTTTTTTTAAAATATTGTTACTGATTGAATATGTATATAGGAAAATATAGAAGAAAGTCTTGTGGTGGCCACAACATACTAGTTAATAATAAATTTGTACATACGATTATCTCTCAAAGTATAAGGGAGTCTCCTTGAATAAAAGGGAAAGTTATGCTCCTATTACAAGCAAAAACTTTTCACAAATTTTTATTTGAGCTGATTTTTGCTGCAATTTTTGGCGGCCAAAATCTGAAAGAGGTAGTAAAATATCTAGGATTTTATTTTGGGGTGGGCCGAGTTAAGTTCGATAATGTTTCATAGTGTACAGAAATCATGCATATTACTTTTAATCTTTATTTTTTAAAACATTCTACAAAATATTGGGTGGGGCTGCAGCCTGTCAGCCCTTCTGAATATGCCACTCGAAAAAGGGTTGCAAATGTTGAGTCAAAGATCGTTCAAAAAACTGGTTTGCAATGTGTTCAGTACTCGTTAAGCGCAGTTATCTATTGCTTTTTTTTGGGGCCAATGCAAAGTCTCTTTGGTAGAACAAAGAGAATAACGATGAATGACTTCATGCCGGCCTTGTCTTTTTTTGGCACATATAATAAGCTTTCTTCTTATTGGCTTATCATGTAGGAGAAATTGCTCGTACAAACAACTTTTTATGATTATCCAAAAAAAAATTGTTTGTATTCCCAACTCCCATTACACTGGGTGTTAAGGGGATTTGAGCCAACAAAATTAGCTCAAAAGTTGTGCAAAAAGTTGCAATGTGTAATAATAACATCAGCAGGTATGCAGTGGCCACTTTTCTGGCTATCTGCTACATTGTTTAAAAAAGTATTAGTTTTCTACTGTTGATCGATTGATTCTTTTCGGATACAAGCTGCTGTAATGATGCATATAGTTGTTTCAGAAGAAAGTTTTAAATTTTATTCAATAAAAATGCTCACTTGCTTCAAGCAACTATTCATTCACTGCATTAGCATTTCAAAATTAGAAGATTGTTACAACTTTCTAAATAAACTTCTTTATTCTTTTACCCTACTTTCCAGAATCACGTGAAATCCTTGTCTATTAGTTTTATAAAATTATTTTAAAAATTCAATTACACCATTGAATTCAGCAGAAAATATAACTTAAAAAATAAATAAATAAAAATATTTTGAAAGTTGCATTTTTTGTGTCGTATTTAACAAGATATATGTTTTGCTTTGTGTATGTCAGCCTGTAAAACTGTCCCTTAATAATTTTTTTAAAGTATTTATAATTTTATAAATATTAGCATATTTGTTTTGATTGTTTAATTTTATATTACTACTAATCTATACAGAAGTTTTTTAAACACTTTCTAACCAGTGCTGCAAATTAGGCACTGCAATACATATTCAAAAGATATTTTTCACAAACGTGAAGTGTGGCACAGTGATTTTTCGCACTTAAAATTGAAAATGGAAATTAATAAAAAATAAAGAAATGGTGAAATTCTTAACTGTTAACATTGAATGTTTTTTGGAGACTCTTACCCAGGCTTAGCAACTCAGTAGCATACAGTAACTTGATTCACTGCTTCAACTTTTATTTTCTCATAAGAAAATATTCAAAATTTTTGCAGTCAACCAAAATTTCTTCCATATTCTGTACCCCTGGAAACATTTATCGAGAATGTGAAAACACACAATTTAGCTACTTACCAATGGTAGATACCCAATTTAAGTACTTTGTTTAAATGTAATTAATCTAACTTAAAGTGCTCTATTTATTACTTTTATGTACTGTTGGTATGCAAAAGACTTGAGTAATGAATTTTGCTTTTTTACTCTAACTATTTGTAACCTATTTTTACTTTCTCTTACCCATAAGGTAGAGAAAGTATTGTTTTTGTGTCAAATTTTCAAATGCGAGATTTTGTTATATTCACACATTTTGAGGTCCCCTGAATACAAAAATCATGTTTTTAGCAAACGGTCTGTGTGTATGTCTGTCTGTTATCAGCATATCTCAAAAACAGATTATGGCAGAAAGTTCAAACTTGGTATTCTAAATGTGTATCATATAGGGATGCTACAGTAAGCTTTTCGTTAAGATCAAGCAATTCGTGTACAGGGACAATCAAGAGAATTATAATACATTACGTCTATGGGGGAAATTGCAGGTAAGTAGAGTTTAACGTCTATAGACTGCACCAAACCAAATGAAACGAATATATATTTTTTGTAATAGAGATAGTTAACTGGGAAAAAAAAAATTGTGTATGTAGGAGCCTCGCCTTCCCCCCTCGAGGGGAGTAAATTTTCATGATGGGTATCTTTCAAAAGAGCTTGCCAATACCTTTAAAACGAATGGTTGAACCATCGATCTGCAATAATTTAAAACAAAGTTATCGATTTTTTTTACTTTTAACGAAAAAAAACTTACAATTATTATTTTTTTTTTAATATTGAGAATAAAATGGACTTTTTTTGGATATTTGGTGTTATACTACTTCTCTAATATGGAAATCGTCTGCATTATCATAAGAGATAATTTTTTTAAATAATAATTTTAATAAATTATTTAAAAAAAACCGAATTATTTTTTAATTATCGAATTAAATTCTATATAAATGTAGGTGCATGAATGAAACGGGGGGTTGAGGGGGGCGGTAGCCCCTCTCACACAGAACTAATTATCATATAAAACTCTTCAGAAGCCTAATATGAATTGTTTAACACAGGTTTACATAACAGTACTCGTTATCTTACCTTTTAATCTGCAACCTGTATTTATAATGTTAAATTTCAAGGTAAGAGAAAGTCGTGTGAGTGACACACCAGATTATTTATTTTCTTTTTTAACTTCAGATTTTTTTTTCTTTGTACTCACTGGCATGACTACTGAAAATTAAGCTTTTACAAATTATGGTTTCGTACTTTAAAAATGACTAAAAGATTGAATTAAATATTAAGGTGCAGTGGAAAACCCTTTAAAAAAAAAATTATTAAAGTGTAATAGTGACTAAAAGTTATCTTTTTATACTGAATGAGAAAAACACACAGTTTTAAAATTTATCTTGAAGGTCCACTTTTGCTCCAAAATCTTGGGTGCCATATTTATTTAAACTAACTTTTAGTTTTTCATTTATAAAAGGTAATGTTAATGGAATAGTTTTATATATTAAGAGTTCTTTAACATACTTGATTGCAGTGGCGCCGGAAGTCAATTAAACTTGGTATGGCAAGAAAAACAAAAATGGCTCATAGGGCAATTGGTGACAGTCTGAGACTTCCCTCTAGTAGTGGTCTGGAGACATGCCATCACAATTTTGATCCTTCACAAAAGGGATGGATCTCTTGCTTTTATGTTATTTGGGTTGGTTGGTTGGTCGGGTTTTACGTTGCACTAGTGCTGCACAATGGGCAACTGGCGACAGTCTGGGATTCGCCTCTAGTGGTGGTCTGGAGACATGCCATGACAATCTTTATCCTCCATGGAATGGATGGCTCTCCCACTTCAGTGACCCCAGTGGTATAATTTTGATGAGAATATGGAGGACATTGCGGCCACGGCAGACTTTATGTGCACCAGCCACCATTAATGTACACGACGATCTTCGGCCGGCTCGAGTACCGAACCTGCAATCATCCAATTTCGAGCCCGGCACTCTACCGACTGGACTACCGCGGCCCTGATGATATTTGGGATTATATACGATTGACTACGAATGGATCCAGGTCTGAGCATCTTTCTAAGAAGACCTGATATTTACGGGAGTTTCAAAAACCATGTAAAACACCGAATGGCTAAGACCGACGTGTGCAATCTGAGTTCGAACCGAGCACCTCCTGTCTGTTAGATTAGAGATCAGAACCCGAACATCTATGCTACTGACGAAGCCCTCTCAATCTAGAATTTAGACCTCATGCACATAAACATAATAAAATACTATGTCAAGTTCGCAGATTCATTATGTCCGAAGATATTGTTGCGTACTTGGGTGTTCGTAAGTTGTCCGGGAATGAAAGGTGAAACTTCCAGAGGCTGGAAACTTTATTTACAGAAAATGAGAAAGTTACAGGTCTGTAAACCAAAGAGTAACTTCACTTTCACCAGTAAACACAGCTTAAATAACAGCTGTCAACAGCAAATTCACAGTACAAACTGTATCAGAGCATTAACATACAGCAATCGACTGAAATCCAAAGAAGCTCAGAGCTCTTTCAATAGCAATCAAAGCATTAGCGAAAACTAATCTGAGACTGACTATTGGCGTAAAGCAACTTCTAAAATACTTTTAATATAATCGTAGAAAAATGGGTAAAAACTCCAGAAACTCGTTGGCCAATCAAGTTATAGTTTCCATATTAGGTATATCAATGATAAGGATTTTCTCACTAAGGTCGCCAAAAAATCGCAAAGGAGAGAAAAAGTTGCCAAAGGGTATTGCGGGTTAGGCATATGAAAACTGCACCAGCATCGAATGAAGAGTTCTTCCCTTCTATTTATTGTTCTTTATCTGAAACATCTTTACATATAATTTTAGACTTCTACCCTCAACAATTAGGGAGTAATGGGGGTGGCAACCTAAAACGTTACATTTAATTTTTTTCTTTTAAACTATTCAAGATATCTCATCAAGGTAGAAACTATTTATAAATGTGTATGAAGTACATAATATACATTTTTTTCAGAATTTTCACTTGATTTTAAACGGTAGAAAATAAGTATATTTTTGATGGGCGATTTTTTATACTATCCACCAAAGTGACATCTACAAAAAAAAAAAATTGCAGTTTATTTGTTTATTAGTTAGCTATTACATATAAAAATTACAGAAGTGTCAAATTGCGGGAATGTAGTGAAAAAAATAATCATTTAATAATAATACAGGGGGGCAAGAATTTCACTCAAAATAAAAGACTCACACCAGCACTCGTTACCATTAATTTCTATTATGGTCAATCACAATAAATGATGGAAACTCTTGCACCACTGTAATAATACCAATGATATAATATTTATTTTTAAAAATTACTTAATATATTAATAAATAAATAATGCAAGCAAATATAAAAATACTCTTATTAACATTTGTTATTAAAAAGTACCTATTAGCAATAAAAAAATATTCTATTTAATTTTTTTCAGGAATCTTACATCTTGCCTTTTATTTAAGACACTTTTAGGGATGAGAAATTTCCCTAATTTTTGCTACCTTTATTTTCATGCACTAGTCTCTATCCTGTTTAATCACGACATATTACTATGAAAATACTGATATAAAGATTTCTGTATGAAAATAGCATAGATGCCAACATTTTAATTTATTCCAGAATATTTTTAGCCCCACCTTTTTTAGCATCACTGTATTAATAGAAAAAATTTATCAAATATATAACTTCGATATAATCAGGCAGTTTTATCCTTACAAAATAAGTAGTATGAAAAAAAGGTGGGGCTAAAAAATACTGGAATAAATTAAATTTTGCCGGAATAAATTAAATAGCAGCCTCATTGGTGACATATGCGTAGCTGAAAACATTTCTAATACTTTCTGTAACATTGTTAGTTATACTGCCTAATAATGTTGTGAATTAAAATAAAAATGTTGGCAGCTATATTTACAGCTAATTATATGGCTCGTATTTCAAGCCCCTTTTTTTACACGTTCGGAGATGGGGGAAACTTGCCTTTTTTTTTTTTTTGTTTTTGCTATTCCTATTTTTATAGGTGCCAATATTTTGATTTATTCCGGAGTACTTTTAGCCCCGCCTTTATTTAGCACCACTTTATTTACAGAAAAAATTTATCAAATATATAACTTCGATAAAATCAGGCAATTTTATCCTTAAAAAATAAGTGGTATTGAAAAAAGGCGGGGCTAAAAAATATTCTGTAATAAATTACATTTTGCCATCTATGCTATTTTCATATAGAAATTTTTATATCAGTATTTTTGTAGTGTTATGACCCGATTAAACATGCTGGAGACTATTATATAAAAATAAAGGTAGCAAAAATTATGGAAATTTCTCATTCCTAAAAGTGTCTTGAAAAAAAGGCGAGATGTATGATCCCTGATAATAATTAAATAGAATATTTTTTTGTTGCTAATTGTTATGTTTTAATAACAAATGTTAATAGAGCATTTTTATATTTGCTTGTATTGTTTATCTATATATATAAAAATGAATGTTTGTCTGTATGTCCTTTATAAAATCGTAAACGGCTTGACCGATTTTGATCATTCTTTTTTTGTTTTTTACCTTATAGGTCAGTGATGGTTTAGGGGAAAAAAAAAAAAAAAATTGAAAAAATTCGGTGGGGGGGTGGAACGTGAATTCAAAAAATCCTTCATATCTCAAACAAAAAAAAAAACATATCCGTGAAATTTTTGCTATAAAATATAGCAAAATAAAATCAATTTCTGGAATTTTAAAAATACAGCCCTCAGGTGGGGCAGCAGGGACAAAAACATTTAGAAATACAGTTAGGTCCTTTTAAAATTAGTACAGATAGATTTCAATGGCCTGCTAGTCGAATGGTGATATTTTTGAAAGTGTAAAGTTATTTGGAGGGGAGAGAAGGGGGGATTGGAGAGGGGGGGCAAAAAAAAAATAAAAATAGAGTTAGATCGTTCAAATTTGGTATATAGAGGTTTTCAATACTTACAAATCGATTGCTGATATTTTCGAATTTGTAAAATTATTAGGAGGTGCGGTAAGGGGGGGGGGGGCTATGAGCGAAAACAAATAGAAATACAGTTAGGACATTCAAAATTGGTACAGATAGGTTTTAAAGGCCTGCAAATCGAATGGGGATATTTTCGAAAGTGTAAAGTTATTAGGAGGGGCGGGAAGGGGGGAGGGGATGGGGGATGGCAAAAAAATAAAAGTAGAGTTAGATCGTTCAAAATTGGTACACAAATGGTTTTCGATACTTAAAATCGAATGCGGATATTTTTGAATTTGTAAAATTATTAGGAGGGGCGGTAAGCGGGGGGGGGGGGGGGGGGGGGGGGGGAGGGGGGGGGAGGGGGGGGGCTATGGGCAAAAACAAATAGAAATGCAGTTAGGTCGTTCAAAATTGGTACAGATTGGTTTTAGAGGCCTGCAAGTCGAATGGGAATATTTTCGAAAGTGTAACGTTATTAGGAGGGACAGGAGGGGGGGGGGCGGAGGGGCAAAAAAAAAAATAAAATAGAGTTAGATCATTCAAAATTGGTACATAGAGGTTTTCGATACTTACAAATCGATTGTGGATATTTTCGAATTTTTAAAATTATTGGGAAGGGGGGGGGGCAGAGTGGTGGGGCAAAAAAATAAAAATAGAGATAGATTGTTCAAAACTGATGCATAGAGGTTTTTGATATTTACAAATCGATTGCAGATATTTTCGAAATTGTAAAATTATTAGGATAGACGGGAGGGGGGGCGAAGGGGGAAAATAACAGAAATAAGAGTTAGAGCATTTTGGGAATTTTTTCCGAAGGCAGTGAGAACCCCGGTGCGACATTTTTCCTAATCAGATTTTGTTTCACTTTTTTTTTTTTCACGTGATAAAAATAAATGCAATTTTGAGAATTCAGTAATTATAGTGATTCATTTAAAAATAGGGTTCAGTGAAGCGGGCGAAGCCTGCTAGTTTATTAATATTAAGTAGTTTTTTAAAATAAATATTATATCATTGGTATTATTATTAAGTGTTTATTATTTTTTTTACTACGTTCCTGAAATTTGAATCTTCTGTTTTATATGTAATAGCTAACTAATAAACAAATAAACTGTGTTTTTTTCTTGGGTGTCACTTTGGTGGATAGTATAAAAAATCGCCCATCAAAAATATACTTATCATTTTCTACCGTTTAAAATCAAGTGAAAATCCTGAAAGAAATATATATTATGTACTTCATACACATTTATAAATAGTTTCAACCTCAATGAGATATCTGGAATAGTTTTTAAAAAAATTAAATGTAACGTTTTAGGTTGCCACCCCCATTACTCTCTAATTGTTGAGGGTAGAAGTCTGAAATTATGTACAAAAGATGTTTCAGATAAAGAACAATAAATAGAAGGCAAGAACTCTTCATTCGACGCTGGTGCAGCTTTCATAAGCTTAATCCGCAATACCCTTTGACGCCAAATCCATTACCGTCCTTGATGAGGCTTTTTAACGGGTTTTTAAACTATATTAATGCGAAAACAAACTAGAAATGAAAATTAACGTTTTATCACTTGACTAAGCCTCTTTGAATGAATTTACATAAAAATAACTATGAATTATTTACAAATTCGTAACAATATTGTGTAAAAAATACACCTAAAGAGAAGCAAAATGATAGTAGCTTTAACTATATTTTTATTTTGAATCAACAAACTTACATTACTTTTCACTGCTTTCAAATAAAAGTGTGTAAATAGCAGGGTTGGCTTTTTCCCGTCCAAAACTGGTTTTTCCCATCCCGCTGGGAAAAACTGGTAAATACCGGGAAAAACAAGTCAGAAATACATAGTTATTACAAATTTTCCTTAGGTTTAAAATTTTTCTCCAGGAAAGGAATATAAATAAATAAGAATTATTGCATAAAACATTTGCTCATAAAATTTAATAATAATGAATTTCCTAAATATATATTTTAGAACACAATAGAATAGAATTACTAACTTAAAAATATCAGTGTCACCAAGAGAAGCAATAAATAATTTGTGTTAAATTTAAATAAAAATTTTATTACTTTTTAAGTAGACTCTATTAAACACAAAATGTATTAAATTTTAAGAGTTTGGTATTTGGTTTAGTATAATATTAATATTTATGCAAAATGTTCTTTTACATCATCAGTACCAAAAGTCCTCCATATTTGTTTACTTTTTTTGTTGCCAGATTCTTGTATTAGTCTATAATAGAATGCTTCAAGAACAAGTTTTTTAAGACTAAATGTAATCCATCATTTGTTTTGTAGATCTTTTTTTTTTTTTTTTTTTTTCTATCTTTCAAGCTATATACTTAGAACTCATTTTTAACATTTTCAAAAGGTTGCTTTGAATTTATATTTGTGTTTTTAATAATCAGTTTTTCCCATGTGGGAAAAACATAGTATTTTCCAGGACGGTAAATACCGGTTTTTACCACGGTATTTACCGGGGGTGGGAAAAACCTTGCCAACCCTGGTAAATAGCCCCTTATCACAGCTTGCTTCCTTAGAGAACTCTTGAAATTATTCTAGCAACGATATATTTTTATAAATTTTAACGATATTTTCCAGGGTTTTCCTTTTTTTCTCCTAAGAGTAAAGCTAAACATTTGGCTAATAAATAATGACTACTCTAAGTATTTGGATATATTATTTGATATATTAGGGTCATAACTTGGAAATTGTTGGAAGTGTATTTCATTTTGTGTTATGTGTGTTTCATAAAGAACTAAATATAAGTAAACAATGTGCTGTGTATACAGTTTATAGATAGTATGCAGGGCAAAATTTTGCTAAGCTTTCTTTTGTATGGAATATAATTGAATTAAGTGCTTTGCAACATTTACTAAATCAACAAACATTGCTCAGAAAAGAACATTAATTTCTCATACTCGTACTGTAAACAGAGTATTTCCTGAAGTTAGATTTTAAACTCTGGTTATTTGTATAATATCATGTTTCTAGGTCACCTGAATACGAAAGTCTTTTTTTTTTTTTTTTTTTGCGGTTGATCTCTATGTATATCGTGTAACAGCATAAGTTAAGAACAAATAATTGCAGGAAATTCAAATTTGGTTGTTTAAAGTTCATATGAGGCAGTCACTTAGCAATGCCTCTTGGAAATTTTCGGTGGGGGCAACAGCCCCAAAACGTCCTCCTTCTCTCCGTAATCAGCGTCTATGGCGGACACATAATCTCTCAACCCTTACGTTTTTAAACGTAATTTCAATTTTTTGTATGATAATTCGTTGCTATGATTCCAAATTGATTTCAATTTATTTTTATGCTATTTTGCTCGCTTAAAAATAAGTAAAAGGGCAAACAGAAAGAGAATTACTAAGTATAACGATGAAAGAAAGAAAATGATAAAAGCCACCCAAAAGTTTTAGAGAAAAGCTGAATTAATAGTTCGTTCACATTAAAATTTATGGAAGTAAAATTTTCTCCAAAAAATACAAGTTGGAATCTTTTTCACATAAAAAAAATATTTGCCACTTCAAATTATAAATTGGTATGGCGACGGCCATACTTGCCATACCGGTTAAGGCACCACTGCTTGATTGTATCTATAATAATAAATGGAAAGGTTTGTCTGTCTGTCTGTCTGTTCTTTTATACGTTCAGCCCCTATTGAATGCAGAAGTACAAGAATTGACATACGGATGCTCTGGAGCCTTTCCGATGTTTTCCTCGAAACAGACAGCAGACAATTTTAACGGCTGTCTCTAATGGGAAAAAAAACATGTGCAAGTCATTAATGTCACATGATCTTTAACTGGGGTTAAAAATTGCAAATTTCAAAGTGCTTCAAATTTTCTTTTTCGTACACAAAACTTAATATACAACCTATTCAGCACAAAACCAACCTGCAGTTAAAATTTCATTAATAAACAAAGCAGTTACATTTTAATTGCTAATTAAATTTTATTCTAACACGTAATCTATCTTTCAATAGACGATAGGAGTTTCCATAGCAACAAAATACATTTGAAGGAACTAAAAAATACTTTTTCTTTTTCTTTTTACTTCCATTACCCGACTACCGTGGTATATATATAGGTTTTGGCGAAATAAAAAATATTTTTTTTTCTTTTTACTTCCATTAATAAAACTACCGTAGATAATGGAATTAGAGATTTCACGTGATTTACATGTTTTAGAATGTCCTGATTAGGTTTTCTTTTGTATCACAGCTACTAATTAAAATAATTTCATAAGTAACACATTATTTGAAAGCTTTGTAGATTTGGAATTGAACAGTAGATTACAGAAATTTCTACCGCCAGATATTTTAAAATTTCGATATTTCAAATTCCAATTAAATTATTTTTGATACATCATTCGAAAGATATTTTAAAGCTCTTTTAAATTATCGAAAGTTTTCACCAGATTTACACGCTTTGAGGTCTCCTGAATTAGTTTTCTTTTGTATCTCAGCTACTAATTAAAATAATTTCATGAGTAATGCATCATTAGAAAGCTTTTTTAGATTTGGAATCGAACAGTGGAATACAGAAATTTGTACCGCCAGATGGCACTGTAATATTTTAAAATTTCAATTTCTAATTATGATTAAATTATTTTTAATACATCATTCGAAAGATATTTTAAAGTTCTTTTAAATTATCGAAAGTTTTCAGAAGATTTACACGTTTTGAGGTTCCCTGAATTAGTTTTCTTTTATATCTCAGTTATTAATTAAAAAAATTTCATAAGTAATACATCATTTGAAAGCTTTCTTGACTTGATACACATTTTAAAGTACTTTTACATTATCGAAAATGAAATTCGAGATTTCACCCGATTTACACGTTTTGAGGTCTCCTGATTAGGTTTTCTTTTGTATCTCAGCTACTAATTAAAATAATTTTATAAGTAATACATCATTAGAAAGCTTTTTTGATTTGGAATCGAACAGTGGATTACAGAAATTTCTACCGCCAGATGGCGCTGTAATATTTTCAAATTTCAATATTTCAATTTCTAATTATGATTAAATTATTTTTAATGCATCATTCGAAAGATATTTTAAAGTTCTTTTATATTATCGACAGTTTTCACCAGATTTACACGTTTTGAGGTGTCCTGAATCAGTTTTCTTTTGTATCTCAGCTACTAATTAAAATAATTTCATAAGTAATACATCATTAGAAAGCTTTTTTGATTTGGAATTGAACAGTGGAATACAGAAATTTGTACCGCCAGATGGCGCTGTAATATTTTTAAATTTCAATATTTCAATTTCTAATTATGATTAAATTATTTGTAATACATCATTCAAAAGATATTTTAAAGTTCTTTTAAATTATCGAAAGTTTTCACCAGATTTACACGTTTTGAGGTATCCTGAATCAGTTTTTTTTGTATCTCAGTTATTAATAAAAAAAAGTTCATAAGTAATACATCATTTGAAAGCTTATTTTAGTTGATACACATTTTAAGGTACTTTTACATTATCGAAAAATGGAATTCGAGATTTCACCCGATTTACACGTTTTGAGGTGTCCTGATTAGGTTTTCTTTTGTATCTCATCTACTAATTAAAATAATTTCATGAGTAATACATCATTTAAAAGCCTTGTTAATCTGGAATGAAACAATAGATTACAGAAATTTCTACAGCCAGATGGCGCTGTAATATTTTTAAATTTCAATATTTCATATTCTAATTATGATTAAATTATTTCTAATACATCATTCGAAAGATATTTTAAAGTTCTTTTACATTATCGAAAGTGGAATTCGAGATTTCACCTGATTTACAATTAAAAGTGTCCTGATCAGGTTTTCTTTTGCATCTCAGCTAATTGAGTAAGACCGTTCAAAATTGGTATATGCAAGTTAATTAGGAGGGGCTGGAACGGTGGGGAAGGAATAGGCGCGCAGCGCGCATGGGTTTGGGGCCCGGTGCAAGTTTTTACCCGATGATAAAAGATTTTTTTAAATTTTATTTTCTTAATAATAAAAGTTTGAGTTGAGAAGGAATATGCGTGTACAGTGCACATATATCCTCAAACGTGCGCACGCAGCGTGCATGGGTCTGCGCTGCCGAAGGCAGTGGCGTCCCGGTGTGAGTTTTTACCCGATGCTAAATGATATATTTTTTAATTCCTTTTCTTGAGAATGAAAGTTTATGAGTAATAACATTGAATTTTGAGAAGTCATAAGGATAGTGAAGGAATACGTGCGCGCAGCGCACGGGTCTACGCTGCCGAAGGCAGTGGGGACCCGGTGCGACATTTTTCCCCGATCAGAATTTTTTTTTCTCTTTTTTTATCACATGATACAAATTAATGCAATTTTGAGAATTCATTAATTATTGTGATTCATTTAAAAATAGTGATCAACGAAGCGGGCGCAGCCTGCTAGTCTAATAATATGGCACAGGTCTTGTTTTCACTGCTCCAGAGCAACTGCAAGTGAATTTCAAAATGTAAACAGAATGTAAAGTGACTAAATCACAGTGATCACTGCTACAAGATACTAACTGTGATCTGCTTTGCCAGAGTGGAGAGAACAGGAATGAACTTTTGCAGATGTTATTAGTTGTTTTGTTTTTTACTGGCATCAGTCAAGATGTAAATTGTTTACAAGTAAAGACTATAAATGTAGAGTGTTTTGGGCAAGTCAGTCTCTTGCCTGTCAACTTGTTGGCTCTTTGTTTTTTTGTTTAGTTATGTTTATTTTTACAGCAGAGTTTACTGGATGTGAAGATAGTTTTATTTGAATGTAACTTTAATTATGATTAATTAAAAATAAGTTCGTTTTTAAATCTGTGTTATTTTTTAAGTCTGCTACACACTTAGACCACTGCAATGTTGAAATTGAACTTCTTTTTCTAATAATGGTTATGGGCCCAGGCCCCTCTGACCTAATTAGGCTTATGTGGTGGAAGTGAAGATGTATTTCTACTATTATTACTTCCAAACTTTGAATAAACACCATAAAATGCAATAAACTCGCAACAATTGTTTCGGGTCGAAAAAACACACGACCCTTCATCAGGCGAATAAAGTAAGCACTCGTGCTTACTTTATTCGCCTGATGAAGGGTCGTGTGTTTTTTTGACCCGAACGCCAGTTTTGTGGTGCTTTTTTATTAAAAATGTATTTCTACTGGCTATGTACCTATGTTTTTCTGGGACTGTTTTTAAGAGTGGACTTTTGTTTTTGGAAAGTTTTCTACTTCACTTTTCTGGTTGAATAGTGCAGATCAGAATTAAAAAGATGAATTCTGAAACTCCATTTCTGTTGACTGCTAGCAATTGGGAAATACGGAAAGTAGAAATGAAAATGCTTTTAATGCACCATGGAGTCTGGTGTTTTATAGAGAAGCCTGAACTTGCTGAACTTATTCAAAGCAAAGGTGCCACTTCAGATAAAGCAGCTGTACTTGCACATGAAAAGGATCATACTTCAGACAAAGAGGCTACAGCCGCAAAAGCCGTACCCCCAGTTTCTGAACAGTTGACATGGAAGGAAAGGAGTGACTTACAGTTGAGAAAAGACAGAGCTTTTACTTTGATATACCAGTCATTGAGTATCGAATTTAAGCCATTAATTT
The DNA here is from genome assembly GCA_963930645.1 of Salticus scenicus. Taxonomy (NCBI): domain Eukaryota; kingdom Metazoa; phylum Arthropoda; class Arachnida; order Araneae; family Salticidae; genus Salticus; species Salticus scenicus. Next base: position 306,367,995 of record OZ005648.1, read on the forward strand.
CATGTACAACTAGTGGAGCTGAGGCTTAAAATATTCTTAACAAGCATTTTGAACCTTCTACATGTGCATGAATAATATAATTATTGGACGATTTCTTCAGTACAAGATATCAACAAGGTGAAATTTTGGGACTTTTTCTATGTCGAGTAAAACAAGCCGCAGAAAAATTGCACAAAGCTGGTCATGAATTGCAGACATTGTACAGCAGCTGACGGATAGAAGCTTAAACATAAAAATTAAGGTCTTTTTGCTTTCTAAGATCGTTTTGGCATGTTACAGTGCTGGAAATTTTGAACACACAGATGCACGTTAAAAATGTTCTGTTTTTAACATTAATACTTATAAAGTGTCATTCTGTACTAAATCGATGATGCTCTACAACTTCGTAATTTACATTTCTTCCCCTACATCATGTTTTCGAGATAGAAATGCTATTTCTACTATTTTCCACCAAAGGCGCTGTAAGTGGTCGCATCTCGTAGTGCATGGCCACTTTATTATACTACTATTACAGGTGTAACTGCAGCCGTTCAGCATTTAAAAGAGTGAAAATGGATTTTTGTGGGCACACTATAATTTGTTTAGATCTTAGTGAAATCATAATGGAACCTATTTCATGACAAGAATTTTACAAGTATTAAAATCGGAGCATCTCTTACGAAGTTATAAGCTAACAAACAACAACAACAAAAAATATATGGTTTGAATCAAGAATCTTTCCTTTGTTAAGTCGGTTAAAATAAACAATGCGCTAAACGATATGACCGCTTACAGTAACCGCATTTTGAACTGCATAGCATAAGTGTCACCAACTACTCTACAACGTGTGCAATGTAGTTCAAGTGTGCATAGTGTAAGAAATTGCAAACAAACAAATGTATATTTTTAGCGTTCTATTTTTAGCATCAATGTCTACAAACTGTCTTTTTGTACTAAATCGATGATATTCTTCCACTTTGTAATTCACTTTTTTTTTTTTTTTTTTTTGTATCTTGAACCGATTTTGAGATAGGAATACTAACTCCACTATTTTCCACCAGTGGCGCTGTAAGTGGTTTAATCTTGTAGCACAAGGCCACTTTCTTATACCTACATACCACTTTTTTGATTATAGCTGTAGCTGTTTATCAGTTAAAAGAGTTGGAACTGACTTTTTTGGGCACCATGTACTTTCTTTAGATCATAAAGATATTACAATGGGACCTATTTCAGACCAAGACCTTTTCAACAAAACAAAAAGCATCAAAATCGGAGCATACGTTCAGAAGTTATGAGCTAACAAACATAAAAAAACATATGGTTTGAATTGAGAACCTCCTCTTTTTTTGAAGTCGGTTAAAAATGAATCTAATGTTTCTAAATTTGGAGGTGCTTTTTTTTTAAAAAAAGTTATTGGTCATTGTTTTAAATGTACTATGGCCATTTAAAATTTAATTGTGTAAACAGAACTGTTCATTCCAATAAATTTTCTGAAGTTAATAATGTATAAATAGATAAATATAATTTTTCTTTCTCTGAATGTAGTTTGACAACTTTATCCTGAGGCAAATTCCTCAGTTATAAACAATGATAGTTTTAAGGTAGGTTTTTGACACTACTGCGACTGCACATTTCTGTAACAATAAAAGGTTATATTTAGATTTTGAACCAGTAGAAAATACGCAGATGTCATTAGCAGTTGAAGAGAAAGGAAGTTCAATTCAGGGAAAGGGGACTATTTAATTTTTAGTTAAATGTAAAAATAATTTAAATAAAGTAACTTTATAACCCACAAAAGAAAAAATCTTTTGTCTGGAGTTAAATTAGAAAAACAAGGAATTAATTTTGTTGGAAATAAATGAGTATATAATTAATGTTTATGATAAAAATTGCAATGATCTGTTCTATGCAGTTAGAAAGAATGATTTATATTTTTTTAAGCTATTTAAATATGTATTGAAAGAGAATGAAATGAACAGTCCAAATGATCTTGGTGCAAATCAGGTTGAAATGTTACAAAACATTAGCTTGTGGCACGATAGGTTTTGCCATATTAATGATAATTATATTATAGGTACAAGTAAAAACAACAGCGTTAAAGGACTTCCTAGTTTAAATAGAACATTAGAAGATTGTATACCATGTAAGTTAGTTAAATCTAAATGCATATTCTTTTAAATCAGTTGGTGAAATACGTTCTAAAGTTCCTTTAGAATTGTTGCATCTTGACGTTTGTGGACCTTTGCCAGTGTTGTCTCAGGGTGGAAATAGATTCTTTTTGACAATAACAGATGATTTCTCTCGTAAAGTAACCGTTTATATCATGAGAAATAAGTCTGATGTATTTGAGACTTTTCTTAAATTTTCCAGACGGGCAGAAACGTTGCTTAATCGAAAGATTGTGTCAATTAGAACTGACAATGGGATGGAATTCTATAATAAAGAATTTGAACATTTTCTTGAGAAACAGGGTATTTCACATGAAAAAACTAATCCATATAGTCCTGAGATGAACAGGGTCAGTGAACAGTTTAATTTAACTGTTTTTGACAGGGTTGGCAAAGTGGGCCAGCCGGGCCCACCAACAAAAACCCACTGGGTTTTTGCAAATAAGTGGGTTTTTGTTAAAAATTATTTATAATTTACAAATCCCATCTATGAAGTATAGAAAATACCTTACCGTTTAAGAAAAAACTTATTTTTATTTTCTAGAAAATAATATTAAACATAACAAGTAATATAAAAGAAAAAATTTTAAAGTCAATTCCTATTTACAAATACTATCGAAAAAGTTTTTTTTTTTTTAAATAGTTTTGAATTAGGAAATAAGAAGCGTGTGTGCAAAATGAAATAAAAATAATTATCAGATAAAAAAACTTTTTATATACCATGTTTTACATTTTCTGATGAATCATAGAGCTCTTATCAATGTGCATAAAATTTTTAAAGTGATAATGACGTCAAGTTTTGTGAGATGCATAATTTAACTTTTTATAATTTTTTAACGTTCACATTTAATGAGATGTATTTATTTTTATGTCAAAAGAAAATGAACTCGTAATTTTCTTTTGGCAACAATTAAATTATAGCATACATTTTAATGGCTATTTTAACGCTATAGGATGTTATTATTTTCATATTTTAATTAATTGTAAGAAAACTAATAAAAAATTTGAAAATTGGACTTCGAAGATTGTGTTGTCACCATGTTCTGAGCAATCCTGAAAGTTTCAAATTTCTAGCTAGTCGGGAAGTTAGTTAAAAATCGATTGCAAGATTTGTACAAGATATATATATGGAGAGTGTGAACTAATAGTAGGAATTGAAAAAGTATCTAACAGTTATAAATATAATAAACGCAAATTTATCTTCTGTAATTGGTTCAATTTTCCTTTTCCTGTAAAACGGAACAATATTTTTGTTTAACAGTGGACATAAATGTTGTCCAGAATCAATATTTAACTAATTAAATTGTTTAGTTTTAAATCTTTATAATAATTTTAGTAGCAACATAATTATCAGTGCAACTTATTTTTATAATAAAAAAAATTTAAATGATATGTATTGTACTTAAGAATTTAAATTCTTTTATTTTATCAGTTATTGTCATTAAGAATATTTATTTTGAATAAGCATAATCTTACGAACATTATTTTAATATTAGAATCAAACCAATTTTTATTTCTAAGATAAATATTACATTAATTATTAATTAGTAGTTTAATATAATTAGGTGTATTGCAGTATGCTAAATAACATATATCTAACATTGCAATGCAAACGTTTGCAAACAAAAACCCACAAAAGCTCAGAAAACCCCGCAAAAACCCAGTAAAACCCGGGTTTTTGATGGAGTTAAAGCTTTATTAAATGCTAGTGGGGTTTCACAGAAATTTTGGGGCGAAGCCCTTAAATGCTTTACTTATGTTTGGAATAGATTATGCAATAAAAACAATACAACTCCTTTTGAACTTTATATGGGTAGAAAACCTTCTGTTTCACATTTGGAACCTTTTGGATGTTTAGCTTATGTGAGTGTGCCTAAACAAACCAGGAAAAGCTTGATATGCGAGCCAAACTGGGAATTACGTTAGGTTATGCTCAAAGAACAAAAGGGTATAGAATATGGTTAATAGACGAACAGAAACTAATAGAGACTATTAATGTAAGATTTAATGAAACTAAAAGAGCAATAGATGTAATAAATAATCAAAAGGTAATTAAATGTCCTAATTTTTCCTTTTCTGTACCAGACTATTTTGACAATGAAGATATTAGTCCTGTATTGGATGACTTGACTAAAAGTTTAGAGTCACAAACAGATGAAAGTGAATGTCATGAGGGATCAGATTTAGCAGATTGCTCATCTATTTCTTGGGTAAGAAAAGCTGTACCTAGAACAACTGGTAATAGAGCAGATATTTATTATGGAATTGAAGGAAGTAAAACGTGTTTAAGATCTTTAAATGAAGTTAAAAATTTTTGTGAAAAAAATAAAATTAAGTGTGATGAAAAAATGTTTGATTTTTCGGGAAAGAATTTAATACATGGGAAAATTTCAGATTTTGAATTAAACGAAGCAAATTTGGTAGAAATAAAAATTCCTAAATTTTTTAAAGAGGCAATAAACTCACATGAATCGTTTAAGTGGGAAGAGGCAATGAAACAAGAAATGCAGGTCATATATGACCACAATGTTTGGGAACTTGTCGAACCACCAAATGATGTAAAAATTTTAGGTAACAGGTGGATTTATACCCCTAAAAGGAATGAGATAAATGATGTAATTAGATATAAAGCTCATTTAGTAGCACAAGGATTTGACCATATAAAAGGTGAAAGTTATGAAGTTTTTAGTCCAGTTGTTAATTTTTCTATAAGATTGTTTTTTTCAATTTTTTTTTTAAAATGGTATAATGTACAGGTGGATGTTAATGCTTATTTGTATGCAAATCTAAATGAGACCATATATATGAAGCAACCGGAAGGTTTTGCTTAAGAAAAAAAATAAAGTTTGCAGATTGAAGAAAGCTCTATATGGACTTCATCAGAGTAGTCGCCAGTGGTATCAAGAAATGGACGATGTTTTAATATAATTAAATTGTCAGAAATTAAATTGGTGCAATTGTGTTTATGTCTTTCAATATAATATTGTTTTATTATTGTATGTAGATGATTTAGTAGTTTTTGGAAGAACAGAAAAAGATTTGGAACTTGGAGTTGGTTTGCTACAAAAACATTCTGATCTTAAAATTCTGGGGAGGACAAAAAAAAACTTTTGGGTATTGAGTTTGAAGAGATTGGTGATAAACTTTTTATTCATCAAAATTCATATATTGATAAAGTCTGTGAAATGTATAAAAAATATAAGTTTCCCATAAGCTCTTTAAAAATATCTAGGGGAGAAATTTTGTCCAAATTAGATTCTCCATGTAATAAAGCAGAAACTAATGAAATGCAACAAATTCCCTATAGAAATTTAATAGGCTGTTTATCGTTTATAGCTGGTCGAACGAGACCAGATATTATGTATGCAGTAAACTTACTTTCCCAGTTCCAATCAAATCCTGGAATGAAATATTGGCATAGTTTGTTAAAGTTGTTAGGCTATCTTAAGAGTACACAGAATTATAAATTAGAATTATCAAAAATTAAAAAGTTAAGTTTAAGCTGCTTTTTCAGATTCTGATTTTGCCAGTAAGAGATGATAGAGTTTCAATGGGAGGCTATATAGTTTTTCTAGGTGAAACTCCTATTTCTTGGAAAACTTTTAAACAACAGTGTGTCAGTTTGTCCACAATGGAAGCTGAATATGTTAGTTTAACTGAAGCAGCAAAGGAATTAGTATGGTTAAAAAATGTTTTATTAGATAATAACTTAAATTTAAACTTAGAAAAATGTCTATTATATTGTGATAACCAAGCAGCGATATCTTTTTCAAATTCACCTTTTGAAAATAGTCATACTAAACATATACATATAAAATATCAATTTTTGAGAAATTTGGTTTATAATAATTTTTTTGAATTAAAATATGTAAAAAGCAAGTTAAATTTAGCTGATATCTTTACTAAACCTTTAGTTAAAGAATACTTAATGAATTTTTGTAGAAGAATTTTTTCAGACTTGATTAAATACACTTTATAGTCATTTTTGGTCATCGCATGGCCAGTAAGTTTTTGAGAACCAATTCTGACCCTGCACTGACTAGATTGGCAGGTTTTTTTTTTTTGAAGAAATGTTAAGTTAAATTTTTTTTATATTGAAATGAGTCTGTTTTTGGTATTTAATGTGTTTTTGTAAATTCGCTGTTGGGGGGAAGCATTGAAAAAGGGGGGCATTTCTTGGGTGCCATAATTATTTAAAAACTAACTTTTAGTTTTTCATTTATAAAAGGTAATGTTAATGGAATACTTTTATACATTTAATATATTAAGAGTTCTTTAACACACTTAACCTTTAGAAAACGGGTAAGGATAGCCTAACAAATTGCTCTGCATACGGGAAAACTCAAGCAACTTTTACCCCCTTTACTAATGGTCACTCGTGGCAGGTGTTGATCATTAGCACACACACAACTCATTTTTAAGTCCTGGTAGCCAGAAGAGGGATTTTATTTTCCCTGTAGAAATATAAGAATAGTTCACATGTTAGGGGAAACATTTCTTGTTTATAAATAATGTTTCTCTGATACTTGATGGAGATAAATATATACTTGGACAGATTTAATGGCATTAATATAAGTGGTAACGTTTTTCAGGAATCAAATTATCTTTTTCGAAAATAATTGGAATTTTTTTGTCATTAGCAAAGCAATTAAGGCTCACTTTTTAAAAAGCGAAGTGACAGGAATAATCTCATAATTATAAATAAATTTAGTGCTTTTTACCCGATCCAGATAAAGTAGAAATATTTGTTAATGCTTCTGAATTAAAAAAAATTATGGAAAATTAAAGAATTTAAAAACTATTAAAAACGCATGTTTTCTTTTAATAAGCAGGATTCAGATTTTATACAAAATAAGTATAAACTTAAAAACACGCATATTTAAATTAAAATGAACTGAATTAAAGAAAACTTCTTATGAAATATTTTATGTATTTCTTAAATTATTAACTATGAATTAGGTAGATATATGATTAAATGTTGAAAATTAGCATTATTTCAGTGGAGATTTTTATTTAAATTTTGCTGATATTTTCCATTACTTCCTAAAATACAATAATAATAAATTAAATTTATTTATGTCCACAATAATATTTTTAGACGGAATGCTTTTTTCTGTTCTACTTGTTCTTTGTAGATATGCTGAAAATTATTATTTTTTGTGATTTTGTCCAAGTAATAAAATACACAAGAATGGAATTTTTTAATACTTTTTGTTTGTTATATAGAAAATTTAACAAAAACAGTATATCTTTGATAATACACGAAAATGTGTTTTTATTACTATTACTGTTTTCGTTTTAACATCGCTAAATGCATTTGAAATAATTATTTCCATTATTTTAATTTTCATAGCTGGTAATTTTTAGTTCCCATCTTATTAGATATGGATAATTTAGGTATTCAAGAAAAGTTTCAATCTCAGTTTTTAACTTTTATACACGTTTTGAGCTTTGAGGAATACGAAAATCGCAAAACAGATGAGATGTTCATTTGTAAATTAGTCAACATGTTAGTTTAATAAGAAAACACCACAGAACTGGCATTGTAAAATAATACTTACAAAACTTTGAATAAACACCATAAAATGCAATAAACTCGCAACAATTGTTTCGGGTCGAAAAAGCACACAACTCTTCATCAGGCGAACAAAGTGAGGACGAGTGCTGCATTTTGCGAGTTTATTGCATTTTATGGTGTTTATTCAAAGTTTTGTAAGAATTAACATGTTAGTTTGTCCGTTAACTTGTATTTAATTGTTTAGTTAATTCCTTAATTTGTTACACTACATAGATATTATTTTAAGCTTAACATTCTAATTTGAAAACGTTGTCCATTATTATTACAATCATTATCATTATTATTATTATTACTACTTTAACATGGCGGAATAAGTCAAAATTTCACATAAACATGTATTATGAGAATTCTATTGATTCAATGGGTTAGTATAATTTTTAAATGTCATTTATGATAGTCGTCAGAACCTATTGAATACTAATGTTTTACTATGAAAACTTTATTAAGTTATTCTAAATTTAAGACTTTCTTCAAATGGTAGAATAGGGCAAATTCCACATAAACGTGCATTATGAGAGGTGTTTCCTTCGTAAATAACTCGAATTAGTTTTTAAATATTATTTATGATAGTGGTCAGAATCTGTTGTATATCAACATTCTACTGTGAAAATTTAATTAAATTATTCTGAAAATATTTTTTTTCCAAATGGTAGAATAGGGCGATATTTCACATAAACTTGCATTATGGCGATTCTTTTTCTCGTAAATAACTCGGATTGGTTTAAAATTATTATTTATGAAAGTGAAATGACCATTAACTATTATTATATCTTCACTTTTAAAATTTAGTAAGTTATTTGAAATTAAGTATTTTCATATTATTGCAGATAATACCTTACAAAATTTGGATTATTCAGATTATTGCAGGGGAAATAGCATGCATTGTATGAAAGTAAAAATACGATACTGACACCTGTATAATTACCTATAAAAGTTAAGAAAAATCACAAATGCACCGAACAGGTAACCTAGTGGGTGGGGCATTTGAGTCAACGTATGGTGGCTGATCATCCTAATCCTTACTTTTATGAGTATTGTATGAAATATAGTAAAAATTTATGAATGCAAAAACATGAAATAAATTGGGGGAAAATTCACCTATCTGATAAGTCTTTTCATCTACCCTCTATGCGATATGAAGATGAATACGGATTTTTTAGTTTTTCTGTCTTAAATCTCTTTTAATTCGTGGCAATGATAGTAATTTTGTATGACGTCTTATACCACTGTCTCAGAAACAATTTATTATGTTGCTGCTATTATTGTTTCTGATAAAGATATAGCAGTTACATTATTTTTTCTTATCAGGAAGGAGGAGGAAGTTTTTTTTTTTTTTGAGACAACCTAGTCTTTTTACTAATTACCTTCAACCCCTATTTGGCTTTGCGAAACTTTGTGACTTTTTTTATTCTATAGTTAAAATTTTATTTACGTTTATTAACTCTTCAATATCTTTTGCTTTATAATAAAGCTTCAATTCCATACGTAATTTTTTATGTATAACTCGATTTGCCCGTCTTAAGCCATGGTGGGCTGTGCTCCTTCTTGTTTCTTTGAATTTTGACTTTTCTTTTCTTTCTTTCTTTTTTTTATTTTTAAGACTTCATAATATAAATTCTTTATTATATTTTATCATTATTGTTGCATAAATTTTAATACCTTTTTAAAGCTTTATTAAACCTATTTTTTAAAAAAATAGTAAAATTCATATTTTACGCATATTTATTACTTTGGCTTGCTTTCATGTATGCGTAGATATGTTATTAAAATAGAAACCTGCCTGCAACAGGTTTTAGTAGTTTTACTAGCGAGCTTCGCCCGCTAGCGGGTCAGTATTTTCAAATGAATCACTAAAATTAATGAATCACTAACAGTAACTTTTAGTGTTAAGAAAAGAAATTAAAAAAAAAAAAAAAAAAAAAAAACATTTCTGATTGGGTAAAAAGTCGGTCCGGGTCCAAATAAAATTTGATTTCTCAAATCAAATTTTTATTCTTAAGAAAAGAAAATTTAAAAAATCATTTCTCATCAGGTACAAAGTCGGACTGGGTCCTCACTGTCTACGGCAGCGCAGTCCCGTGCGCGCTGCGCGCGTTTAAGTTCAGGAATACACGCACTGCGCGCGCGTATTCCTTCCCTGACCCTTCGTGCCCCCTAAAAAAATCATTTCTGATCGTGTAAAAACTCACACCGTGTCCCCACTGCCTTCGGCAGCGCAGACCCATGCGCGCTGCGCGCGCACGTGTGGAGGTATACGCGCGCTACGCGCACATATTCCTTCTCAAGTTAAATTTTTTTCTTAAGAAAAGAAATTGAAAAAAAAAAAATCATTTCTCATCGGTTAAAAAGTCGGAACAGGTCCCCACTGCCTTCGGCAGCGCTGTCCCGTGAGCGCGGTGCACGCCTATATCTTCCCCACCCTTTCAGCCCTTCCTAATTAACCTACATATATCAATTTTGAACGGTCAAACTGAATTAGCTGAGATGCAAAAGAAAACCTAATCAGGGGTCCTCAAAACGTGTAAATCTGGTGAAAACTTTCGATAATATAAAAAAAACTTTAAAATATCTTTCGAATGATGTATTAAAAATAATTTAATCATAATTAGAAATTGAACTATTGAAATTTGAAAATATTACAGCGCCATCTGGCGGTAGAAATTTCTGTAATCTACTGTTCGATTCCAAATCAACAAAGCTATCAAATGATGTATTACTTATGAAATTATTTTAATTAGTAGCTGAGATACAAAAGAAAACCGATTCAGGAGACCTCAAAACGTGTAAATGAAGCGAAATCTTGAATCCCACTTTCGATAATATAAAAGTACTTTAAAATATCTTTCGAAAGATATATTAAAAATAATTTAATCATAGTTAGAATTTGAAATACGCGTATGAGAATAAAATTTAATTTGCAATTAAATTGTACATTTTTTATTTATTTTGGAAACCCGGTGAAATTTTAACTGCTACTTCGTCTTGTGATGTTAAAAGTGTGTAGCAAGTTTGAAATAATTTTGAATAAAATTGAAGCATTTTGAAATTTGCAATTTTTATTTCCAGTACAAAATCAGTAAAGCAGGAAGTAAAATCTATTTATTCTTTCGCCCGGCGCCATGGTAACCGAAATACGTCTATTGCGAAATTAATAAAACTCTTGTGATTTGTTGCCACCTTTTTTTTCATACTTTAGTTAATTTTAAAAAATCTAATTGCCCTATCGATAAGCTGTTTAAACCGTCGGATTCAGAAAAATCGGATCTTTCATTTGATACCTTATTTGTAACGATACGACTGATATTTCTAATTTATTTTCCACTTTTTCCGTAAAAATGTCGCTTTTTAAGCATTTAATCATGAATTCTGGGTCATTTTTCGGTAGACAAGGGTGGACGTTTTAATTAATATCTCCGCTAATTAGGGTCGCATCGCTTAGCGAATTATCGCGATGTCGAGATGAAGAAATTCTGCGTCTGTCGACACCGGTTTCGAAGCGATGCGACCATTAGCGTCGGAGCTTTAGCGGTCACAAGGCATTTCTCACAGACAGACAGACAGACAGACAGACAGAAAGACAGATGCGCACAGATTTTAATAATATAAGGAGATTCTTTCTTTCTTTCTTTTTTTTTTTTCCTCAGTAAAATGCATTGATTACCTAATACATTTCATGGATATCGTTATGTACATTTTCTATTTTCCCAATAAAATGCCTCGGAATATGTTTCATAATTTATGATCATGAATTAATTTCTTGTTTATTATTATTATTATTATTATTATAATATGGACTTATTTAAGTACCCATATTTTTAATATTAAGCGGGGAATTTTATTGAAATGTGTGTACTTATTTCAATTTATTCCGTATCCCGTATTTTCCACGGGTTGCAACTATAACAATATTATATTTTTCTCCACTTTTATAGCAAATGGTTTATTGAAATGATTAAAACATTTATTTTTTTTGATTGAAAGCAATAGTTTTTCTAGGCTAATAATGGTGTGTGATTCTTTCTTTTCGTACAGTAAGCTTTTTAGAGTACCAAAACAAAAATCTGACAGTAATTTTATTAATGTTATTTAATATTACATGAAAAAGAAAAAAAAAAATTAAATATGAAACAAACATTTCATTATTACAACATACTGAATGCGATTTTGGCCCTTTTCCCAATCATTCTATGGTATAGAATAATACATACAAGAAAAGAAAAAATGAAATTAAAATATTTTTCTAACATCTAAACAAAATGTATTGCTAACGAGATAAAGATGCAGGATGATATTAAATGTCCTCCCAAGAGATAATTTCCCCCCCTATTTTCCTAACATTGAATACCATCATCCCTACACAGTTCCTTTCTCCAGCAATTAATAAGCCACCCATGGAGAAAATCAATTACTGCACCCCATACTTGAGAAGTGGAAATGCCTGGGACGACGGTAAGACCGACCCCGGATTCTTCAGCACCTTTTTTTGCGGGATTACGGTTTTCCCTCCCGTAAGGAAAAGGTTAATTGTATCTAAAAATATGGCACAGGTCTTGTTTTCACTGCTTCAGAGCAATTGCAAGTGATTTTCAAAATGTACACAGAATGTAAAGTGACTAAATCAGAGTGATCACTGCTACAAGATACTAACTGTGATCTGCTTTGCCAGAGTGGAAACAACAGGAATGAATTTTTGCAGATGTTATTAGTTGTTTTGTTTTTTATTGGCATCAGTCAAGATGTAAATTGTTTACAGGTAAAGACTATAAATGTAGAGTGTTTTGGGCAAGTCAGTCTCTTGCCTGTCAACTTGTTGGCTCTTTGTTTTTTTGTTTAGTTATGTTTATTTTTACAGCAGAGTTTGCTGGATGTGAAGATAGCTTTATTTGAATGTAACTTTAATTACGATTAATTAAAAATAAGTTCGTTTTTAAATCTGTGTTATTTTTTAAGTCTTCCACACACTTAGACCACTGCAATGTTGAAATTGAACTTCTTTTACTAATTCCAAAATACTTAAAATATTTATTATTTTTATAACTCGTATATAAATATCTCTCCTTATATCTAATAACAAAAAAAAAAAAAAAAGTTGATATATTAAATGAATAAATTTTATTTAAGGGTTATGCAAAATTTTACTACAATCAAAAAATATCTCAAGATACCAATGCAGTAAACAGAAAAAGGCATAAATCATATGATAAAGAAATTAAGAAGCCACTGGATCACGACTTCTTGCCTTGGTCCATAAAATGTTTATTTATTAAGCTGTTGCTCATCCTCAAAGACTAGCAGGGTTAAATCAGCTCCATGAAATTGTGCACCCTAAAGAAATCTAGAACCAATAGAGGATTGTCAGTGAGATCCTGCCTCGAAAGCCCCAGGTACTCAAGAATATGATCAAGGGAAACCTGCTCAATAGAACACCTGGTAATGCTTGGAACCACCCAAAATGACAAAGATCTAAGATGACCACTTAGGAAGCGAGCGAGGGTGGTTTGATCTTGCTTCTTATAATCAAGTGCCAGTGAGCCACCTGGCCAGTGATTCACATTCAGATACCAATGGTATTTAAGCACTGGTGGGACACGCCAAGAATTATTCTTGTTCTTGACCACTAAAAAAAGCTCCATATTCGTGAGAGGCAAAGAAGACATAGCACCAGCCTTGGCTAGGGTGTTAGCAATCTCGTTGCCCCTGATATCAACATGGGAGGGAATCCACTGTAGGTGAATCTCATGAGACAAGGAGAGGCACTTCAACTTTTTAAGAATATTAACTCTAATATCAATTTATTACGTAAAGAATGTTTTTCTTGGGTCATTTCAGGATTCATTTTATGTGTGTGAATTTTGTTCCAAGATTTCAGATGGCTATTCTTTCAGAGTTAATTTATTTAGAAGCTAAAAGAAGATTTTTTTTGCAATTTAATTTTATATTTCAGTATGAGTTTTGGCATGAAATTAGAAGTGATGTTGAATATCCATTTTTTTTAAAACTAAAAGAAATTATGTGGATAATACATTACCGACATTTGAAGAAAATATGCATGCAATTTTATTTGTTCGTACAGAATGATTTAAAGCATGTTAAGAATTCAACGGAACCCACTGTCAGTGAAATTTCTGCTGTTATTGCAGATAAATTAGAGCTAAGTTTCCTCGAGATTCTAGTTGTTTTAAGCAAAAGAATTCTTCAAGTAATTAGATAATTTCGTAATTTAATATCAAATAGCTTTTTACTTTCAGCTAAAAAACTGTTTATAATCTTTATGATACTCTCACTCTTCTCAAAAGATTTCTAGATCATTTAAAAAAAGAAAAAAAATCTGGAGTGACTCCACTCGACTTTCCGAACATTAAGTAACTAACAGTTTTGTAGATAAAATAAAGAAAGAGAAGTTGCTAAATAAACAAAAAAGAGAAAACCATAACAGAGTGTTTGAGTATTTTTCTCCATATATCACACGAGGTTTTATTTAACGCTACTGAACTTTGAGCCCTTAGATCATAAGGATAAAGAATTTTTCGTTGTGTGCCTGTAAAAATCTATAAATGCTAGATTCACCAAAATGCTTATAGTTAGTGCAACAGTGATTTATAATATTCATACAAATTTTCAGCTCAATTGAATAAGGCGTTTAGATGCTATCGCTGGTCTCATAGTCCATAAAGATAAAGAATTTTTCTTTGTGTCCCTGTAAAAAAACTGTAAGTGCTAGTTTCATTATCACATGATTTATACTGCTTTTCTGTTTACAGCATTGGAACCTTGAGATATTTTCCAAATGTATTAAAATTTTGCATAAACATTAAATACAGTTTATCGGGTGCTAAGTTATTACAATTTGTAAAATATTTTTATAGCACCGTTTACAAAAAAGATTGCCCTTTAATATCTAAAAAGTGTTCATTTTTTTATTAGCAGCACCCTGCCCTTTTTTAAACCTAGAGAAAACTCTGCAAATCAAATGACGACTAGGGCTGGGATTACAGTGCCTCACTTAAGATTGTTGTAAGCATACACTCTCTATTAAGATGTAAACAAAGCATAACTCATATAGTAGTGTCTCGCTATCTTAAGGAGCACCTGAAAGATATCTTACAATGAATCATAACTGGATGTGAGTAGTCGCAATCACAACACAGCTGATTCTGCACCTCCAATTGACTAGTTTGTTTCTCCTGTGGTGGACTTATGCTAGAGGCACTGCAATACCAAGTTAAGATTGTTCATAAAGAGGCACATCTTACGATCAAACTTAAGATTAAAATAAATCTTAAGAACGAGGTATTGTACTCCCAGTCTAAGTGCAAAACTACAGTTGTCAAACTGAAATTTTTATGAAAAGTTAGGCATAAAAAACGATGACAGTGTAAAATTGCAGTCATCAAACTAATTTTTTTAGGTGCAAAAAATATGACTAACGACTACTAGTTTCAATCCCTAATAAGAGAGCGCCTGAGATTCATTCCTATTTCTTTATTTTTTCAAATTAAATAGTGCAAAGTGAAATAAAACCAACAAATTCAAACAGACAAAACACTTTATTAAACAGAGATTTTGTGAATAAATTTGAAGACATTCCACCCTTAGTTAAACTAATGAAAATCATATTACATCTATTTTAGATTAAATTAATTTGAAAAAGTGGAAACTTGCCAAAAAGTTTAATTTGGTTGAATATTTGCCATAGTTAATGCAACTCACTGAATAACCTATTTCAATCATCCGGCAATATACTCAGTGTAAAAAGATAAACTAAATTGGTAATTTGACTATGGAAGCAGCCATGTTCATTTGGAACAGGAGTTCTGCATACGGGACAAATGTTGTTTATTTTTATCCAATTATCAGAGCATATTTTATGAAAGCTATGTCCACAGTGAAAAGTTTTCATTTCTGTTTCATGCACAGTATCTAAGCATATTACACAATTTGGGTCATCCATTGAATCAACCATACTTGCGGTAGTTGAAGAGGATGGAGTGCCAGATAAAGATTTAGGTGAATGACGAGCACATCTTTTCTTACGCTGCTGCTGCAGCAGCGGAGATTTCTTTCTTTTGTGTTCTTGTTGAGATCTGTCACTAGTATCTTTTTGTTCAGGTCTATTTCTATTACCTTGAGTACATGGCACCTGGAGGTTGTTAGAATTACGATTCCTGAGATTACGAATTCTTGATCGAGTTCTTGAACGCAAATTATATTTATGAGTAATACTGATTCTTTTCTTATCCATCACTCTTTCAATAATCAACAACCTGGACAAAGAAACAATTATGCTAACTTACAATGTAAAAATGGTCTTTGATAAATTTTAAATAAGACAAGAATCTTATATAATAATGGGAGAATCGTAACTTTAAAACTATAAATTATGTATTATAAAAAATATTTAATTTTATTTTTTTGTTGATAAGAAACACCCATGAAGAGTTATACATAAATTGAACAAATATGTACAGTTAAAAAACTAGTATGTTATGGTCATCACATGACTTTCTTCTATATTTTACTATACAAATTCACTCAGTGCAAATAATTTATTAAAATTATCTTCCATGATAAATGCATAAGATTTTCATTCAAGAGAAGTTTTATATTAAAATTATCTCTGACCGATGGTTCAACTATTTGTTTTAAAGATATTGATGAGCTTTTCTGACAGATACCCCATAATGAAAATTTGCATGAGAGAAGGGGGGAGGAAGCAATGCCCTTCTTACATACACATTTTTTCTTCCCAATAGATTATCACTATTAGAAATAATTCTTTTTAATTTCATAATTCCTAAAAAATAATTCTCTTTATGCACATTTATATGAAATTTTGTCCCATACCACCATATTAAAAATTTAGAAAAAGCAAGATGACAACACCACCTGTTAGAATGATTTTTATCAATAGTTGATTGGCACTAATTTATGTCGAAGTGCAACTATATATTAGTTATCATCAATTGCTTAGCTCTAGTAAGACTCTAAACCTTCTCAATCTCATACATTTTACATTGTTATGACAAAATTATTAATTCAGTTTGTGAAATTGTTTAACTTTTTTTTTAATATAATTAAAAACTATAATAGATTTTGCAATCTTAATATTAAGCAGAATTATTAAACTTTTTAAAAATTAACACTATTATATTTTTAATCTCTAGCCATGGAAAAATTTTAAACCTATTTGGAAAATTTATCAAGCTTCTCTTTAAATGCAAAAATTATAATACACTTTTTAATTTTGGTAGACTGGACACTGAGGAATTATAAACTTTGACGACAAAATTATTGAATTCCCCCCCCCCCCCCCTCCTCCCAAGGAGAAAACTAACTCCAGTAGCAGAAACAGTGCAGCATTGCAAAGAGCGCTGCAGATTGTTTAAAGCGTTGCAGAGTAATTTAAGAGCTTTAAAAAAAAAAAATCCAGGTTTTAATTTGGGTCCCTTTTTTATTAAAAACTAAATATTTTTGTGAAAAAGCTAAATATTTTTTTGAAAAATCTTCCATTTTTACAATCACTGTATATTAAAGCTGGAAATTAGCGGTCGCCACTCGCCACATGGCGACTAGATTTTTAAAGGTGGCGACTAAAGAAATTGCCTTTGGTCGCCAATGCAGTGGCCACTTCTCTTCTACCCATTCTTTATAAAATATACCCCATTCCACGGCAAACTTGGATCGCGCGGCGGCTTTTTCGCGGTAAACGCGCCGCGCAAAGAATTCAGGCTGTTCTAAAATCTAACCTCGCCACTTGCAAACATATTTCGGAAGTCAATTTTAATAGTAAACACTTAAAATTCTTCTACCCATTCTTTATAGAATACCCCATTCCAATGCAAACTTGGATTGCGCGGCGGCGTTTTCGCAGTAAACGCGCCGTGCGCCTCGAATTCAGGCTTTCTCAAATCTAACATCGCCACTTACAGACATTTTCAGAAGTCAATTTTAACTGGAAATTGGCAGGTAGTCTTATTCATATACTAAAAAAACGTATGGCTTTTTTCCATTTTTCTATAAAAGTATTAGATTTTGATTTTAAAAAAATGTCAAAATGAGAGTTTCGGCCGACTTTTGGAAGACAGAGACGAAAAGGAAGCTCGTGAGATAATCAATCTGCTGAAACTCCGATTGTATTACGTTCGCAGAAAAATTAAAAACGTCATTCGACGCATTTTCTTTGTTATTTTATTTTATACCACTTTCTTTTCAAACTTGGCATTTCTATACATTCCCAACGGCCGTATCGCATTCAGTCATACGTGTGGTTTGTCGAAATTTCAATCTTTAAAACAAGCTTTATATAGTAATATAAATTTTGGATTTATTGCTTTAATATGAAGAGATTTAAAGTAAATCCTGAATCACAAAGCAACCGTAGTGGTAGTAAACGTGGAGCTACAGATAATTCTGTAAAAATATCTTTTTTCGGGAAAAAGTAAGTGCGTTTTCTGTTATTATTAAAAAAAAAAAAAAAAAAAAATGTATATATGTATGTATATTTTTAGTTCTTAATCAGAAGAATGCATAATTTATTGAATATTTTATTTATTTACTACATATTATTTAATATTTGTTATTGCATATGAACTATTTTTTACTTTCTTCTATATGTAATACAGAGAAAGTATTGGATTCGCGAAAATTTTCGACCTCCGTTTTTTGACGGATCTACACGTTTTGGGGTGTCCTGAACACGAATTGATAGTTTTTAAAAAATGTCTGTGTGTGTGTGTGTCTGTGGTTTAGTGTTTTCACCGTATCTCACGAACCAATGAATGAAATTCAACCAAACTTGGTATATAGTTGGAGCCTGGCCAGCCACACTCTCTAAATTCAGTTAGAGAGGGGGATTATAATTGCAAATTATTAAAAATTCATTATTATTAAAGAAAAATTAATTTATAATTCATTTGTAACATGAAAAAAAAAAAAACGGAAAAAGAAACTTGCAAAATAAAGTATTATTAAAAAAATGTTTTTTTTTATTTACATATACTAATATATTTTCATGAATCAAAGATGTTTTTTTTTTTTTTTTTTCCTGGAAAAAGTAGAAAATTGACACCATTCAGGATAGTGAAGGGGCAATATAATCAGAATTTTTCTGTTATAAAATAATATAACCAAAAGAGCATTTTAAACATATGAATTTTGTATTGAATAGTATTTTCTTACATTCATAGTATAAATTATGTAAATCTATTCCTATTTCATTTATTAAAATTTATCAGAAATGTATTATTGTGAATGAGTTTCAAAAAGTTGACTACCTTAATTATTTTCTTAATGATTTGTCGAGACTGAACATTGAAAAAATTAAAGAAAAGAAAATTTTATTTTACTTTTACTTTTATCAGCGAGTGGCCAGTGGCCACTAACTTTTTAAAAGTGGCCACTAAAAAAATGAAGGCTAGTGGCCAGTGGCCACCAACCAAATTTCTTAATTTCCACCTTTACTGTATATAATGTTTAGCATTAAGTTAATAGAGTTTCGTTGAGCCAAATTAAGGCATTAATTAAAAACAGTACTGAAAACATGAAAATTTTTAACAAAAGGATCATTTTTATAAAGCAAAATCTTGTGAGGGTTCCTTTTTATGAATTTGAATTTTGTGAAGGGTCCCTTTTTATGAATTTGAATTTTGTGTAGGGTCCCTTTTTACGATGTGGAATTTTGAGAAGGGACCACAAAAGGGACCCAAATTTTGCCTGGATCGACCCCGTTTGTAGATATTTTCATATTTTATTAATTGTATGTTAAAACTTCTTTTGGGATGTCAGACTTAATCCAGCATTTCTAAATCGCAGATAAACATTGTTTTGCTTTATACAGAAGACTACTGGGCCTATTTCATTTTCTAATTTTAGTAGATTAGGCAAACTATTATTTTAAAATCATAATGAACTTTTTAATTTTGGAAGACTTCCAAATTAAAAACCTCTAAGTGAAAAAACTTTTTTTCGGTCAAAGTTTTAAGTAATGACACAATGCAAGTTGAATATTCTCATTAATCATAGTGCTTTCTAATTTTGATAGATTTGGAAAACTTATTAGCTCTAATAGACTTGACAAAATTGACCTTTGCACTTAAGAGCTCCATAGTAAGCCATTTATTTCTTTTTTAATGTGTGTATGTAATTTAAACAAACACAAGAATAATAAACAACATCATGAATATCAAAGGAAATAATAAACTCTAGCAAGCTGTTTTGGTAGCATTTAGTGCACCGTCATCAGGGTAGTTTTGCTAGAAAATGAGTGCTTGATTAAATAACATTAATTTTATTATAAAACGTTAAACATCAAGTAAATATAACAACAAAGAGTATTATTTGGCTGTTTGCAGTTCTTTCTATTTTCAGTTCTTATATTAAAAATATATATGTGCAAAATATCTATAATTATAACAATTTTTCACCTATTAATATAAAAATCTTCATTTTAACTTTTTTCTTTCTTATCATATGATCAGGGTAAAGTTGGGCACCCGGCCAACTAGTTTAACCTGCTCCACCCAACTAGTGACCTGTTTCTTCTTATTGTTATATCAGTTTTATTTGTTTGAATTTTGCCTTTGATTCACATAGTTTTCACATTTTCAGTTCTTATATTGAATATATATATTCATTTCTTATATCAAATACATATTTGCCTTCTATGAGGCTTCATTTCCATATGTAGTTCTTTGTTCATTAATTCACGTCTTCCTTCCTGGCGTTTGATCACTGTGGTGAATTATTAAATAAATATCTATAATTATAAAATGATTTATTTGTCACCTCATAAAATAAAAATCTTCATTTTAATTTCTTTTTTTCTTTATAATATAGTCTTGTATAGGATTAGGGAAGAGTTGAGAGTCCAACAAACTAGTTTAACCTGCTCTCCTATCTTAAGTCATAGTAGCTTATGCTGATTCTTACTGTTATTTCAGTTCTATTCATTTGGATTTTGCCTCTATTTTACATAATTTTCAGTTCTTATATCAAACATTCATTTTTTATATCAAACACATACACACACACACATATATATAGCAGGGTTCAGACTCAAATATGGGAAAACTAGTATAATGTGGCCACCACATGACTTTCTTCTACATAATTTTACTCAAAATTTCTTCAATACAAATTGTTTATTAAATTATCAAATTATTTTTCATTATAAATGCAGACAATTTTTATCTGACAGAATTATATCACTATGCCAAAAGAAAGTCATTTTTTTGCAATTATCAGAAGAAATGAGATTTTTTTAAAAGTTTTATTTTTGTTAAATGTAAAAAAAAAATTGATAACTTTGTTTTAAATTATCACAGATCTATAGTTCAACCATTCGTTTTAAAGGTATTTACTAGAGCTCAAGACTTAAAATTTTTAGAAGTGGCCAGGGGCCACTCATGAGTCGTCGTCGTTATACATCAGATTCATACACATTATATATGTGTGTGTGCATAAAACAGGGTTGGGTTTCTTCCGGAAGAAACTAGTTTCTTCCAGGACAGTGGAAGAAACTGGAAGAAATGGAAGAAACCAACCAAAAGACAAAACAGATGTTCAAAATTAAAATTTATGAACTATATAAACTCAAAGTATAAATATAATGCCAACTCTAAACTATAATTCAATTAATATTAAAAATATCTTTAAAAAAATAAGTTATTTGATAACAAACACTAAGTATATACAGGTGATGGGTTTTTACTTTTCATTGCTAATATTTTTAGAATTTTTTGCATAGATACTATCTCATAATATTATTATATGTTCAAACAGTACAAGTGATAATAATTATAGAATTTTTAGCCATAATATTTGCACTTTTTTTTTTTTTTTTTTTTTTTAGGATACAACTTTTTGTATAAACTCGAAGCTGATACCCAATGAACTGTATTAATAAGTAAGATACCTACTTTTAAACTGTCCTGCAAGCTCTCTAGGATAAAAAAAATTTGTATTTATCTATTTTAAGTTGAAAAATAAAGTGCAGTATTGAACTACGAAAAAACTTCATTTTTTTTTACAGTCAACTTCCTCTAACTCTCAAAAGTTTTGTCCAGAGGTTGTGCAGATAATAGGAATTTGCAAATTAGAGATCATTGCTTTTGTTTACAGTTTTCTTTTGCAGATACAAAGTCAGTTATTATTAATTAAATAGACATCAAAACGGAAAGAGGATTTTTAATACATTTTAGAATAAATATTTCTTCAATATTAATAAAACTAATCTATCACATTCATATATGATGATAAATAATTTAAGCATATTCAAATAATAGGTAATATAAATGTTTATGTCATCAGTTCATTGAAAGTGACGTTATCAATATTCAACTAATCATCCAATCAATCATATTAGCGAAAAATTTTCAGCTAATTTCTGATTTCAGCAATCACATGTCTGTAATTTGCATATTTCTTGAAAATACTTTTTTTCTGTAAAATGTAATTACTGATTTAAATTTCAAAAATCTCACTTAATTTTTCTGTTAGAGTGGCCGGTAGGCCATGAGTACCCGAAGTGAGGTAAAGAATGATTTTTTTTTTTTTTTTTTTTAAATGGATAAAAAAAAATAGTGATTCAAATTTTTTGAAGATTCATTTAATTATAGTGACCAGCGAAACCTGCTAGTATTAAATAAATGCGAACTTCTGGCAGAAATACTTACTGAATCTCGAAAACATTTTTTTTCTGTTATTTAGTGTTGCAGATTATTTTCTAATGCCTAAGTAATTGTCGCAGATTAACCGAAAAAATTCTGCTATTCGGGGTATAATTAAAGTTACTTAAAGTTGTTTATAAGATAAATGCATCCATTTATCTTTAAAATCTGCAATTTATAGGATAAATTTTAAGAAAAACAGTTTTCCATTTTTTCCACTTGGAAGAAATTATTTCTTCCAGCTGGTTTTTTCTGCCTTGGAAGAAACTTGCTAACCCTGATCAAGGTAGTAATTTTTTCATTTTGATAAATAGTTCTTTGAATCAACTTTTATCTCTTTTTGTAAAAGATTAATACCTGTTATTATTATGAAGCTTTATTCAATGTTCTTCATTTGCAATCCTCATTTTGTGTTATTTTCAAGTAGTTAATTTACAGTAGGCCAAATTGTAGTGCAAAGTGGTGTGGGGACTATTTCAGGCATGTCCCATTAGACCCCTAAGTGATTTAATATAAAAGTTGTAAAATTATTAGACCTAAAATATATTTTAAATAACAAATTTTGTAAACAATAACAAAGTGCCTTATTATTTTATTTATAGTAGTATAAAAAATATAACCATTTTTCTTTTAACAACTTAAAAGAAATCACATGGTACAAAAGGATGAAGACATCAATATTCTTTTTAAATTAACAGATTGATCTTCGATATAATCCTTTTTCACTTTTTGGCCCCTCATCCTGAAAAGGTTGTGCATCCCTGCCAAAGACAATGGAATAATTCTGTTAAATTTTCCACCACATCACTCACACAGACTACAACCATTAGATGTTAGTGTGTATGGGCCATTCAAAAAGAGATTTAATATAGCTTTCAATGATTGGCTTTGGTCGAATCCAGGAAAAGCAGCTACTTATCATGAAATTCCCAGTTTGGTGACTAAAGCATTTGTGGAGGCTTTTAACCTAAAGAATATACTTTCTGGATTTTCTGCTAGTGAAATTTACCCTTTAAATTGAAACACTTTTGATGAAGACGATTTTATGTCATCATTTGCGACGGATCGAACAGACCCTGAATAAAAAGTAATTGAGCCTTCTACATCATTGCAAGTGACTGAACCTTCTACATCACAGCAAATGACTGAGCTTTCTACACCATTTCATAAAATTGAGCCTCTTACATCAATGCAAAAGACTGCGATTTTTACATCTATGTTAACACCTGAAACAGTTCGACCGTATCCGAAAGCACCCGCAAGAAAAACAATCACATCAGGTAGAGAAAGCATGGAAAATGCTGAATCCTAACAGACACACCTGAGGAAATGGAAATTGGAAGAGTTTTCGAAAAGTGTTTGGTAAAAGCATCAAAGAAACAAGCTCGAAAAGCATTAAAAAAAAAAAAAAAAAAACAAATCCGAAAAGTGTCTGGAAAGCAAAAACTAAAAAATAGTGACACCGAAGACAGTGGCAACATATCTCTGCACGATTCCCAAGAAGATCAGCCTCGTTTAAGAATTAAATTAAATTATTTCATTTCTAATAAGGTTTGTTAGGATACAAACTCCGAAATTCTTCGTTGGCATTATTGATGAAATTAACTTAAAAAACAATGAAATTCATGTTTATTTTTTAAAAATGAAGAGACTGCATGAAATTTGTGTATCCAATAGATGGGTCTCACGTCAACTTTCATGATGCAGAAATGGTAATTAACACCATTGGAAAATGATTGTGTAACATCGCGAGGTGCAGCTTTTATTATTTTTTCTGAAAATATCACAGAGTATAAGGTAGAACAGTGTCTTGATTAATTTGTTGAAATTAAACGATAAATGTATAATTAAAAGCATAAAAAGTTATTTAATTCATGTGTCCCATTAGACCCTTGGGAAGTTCCATTAGACCCCGGAGTCAGGGGTCTAAAGGGACAAAAATTATTTTCTCAAAATAAGTCTATTTCTTTTTTAATAATTAAACTATGTTTTGCATTTTGTGACCCATTAATAAAATAAAATTTGCTTTAACAATAAATATGTAAAAAATCTTTTAGAAATTTATATAAATTACACGTCTAGAGTGTGAAATGTGCCCCATTAGCCACCATAATTTTTTAATGAGAATCCTAGAACTAGAATGGGCTCTTCCCAGCATCGTCTGCTCAATCACGTGATAGAGGAAAACGAATAAACGAATTCTGAGAATCGAATTCAATTAAATATTGTTCTTAAGAACAAAAATTTTAATATTTAATATAAAATAAAATAAAAGTATGTATTGTGCATTTGTAAACAGTAGAATAATTGTATTTGTAAATTTAATAATTTTTAAAAAACATTTTATGTGTTTATTTATTTTTACTTATAAGAATCGATTTTTGTATATTTTAGTGTAACTGTAACATTAACTGATCTAGCAATAAATAATAGCTTGTTCTTGTGGAATGTTTACGGATTATAAAATGTTTTCATTTAATTGAATTGCATAAAGGTGTTACAACAAGTTAATTAACTTAGTTACTGGTCTAAATGGATTTACGTAGTACGATATTGCGCTGTCACTGATTTAAGTACCAAAAATCAGAGTATTTAAACATGGTCTTCATGAACATCAATAACAGGTATAAACTAAATGATGATTGTAAATGTATACAGTAAACGAAAGATGATGAATAATGATATAAAATGGATTAAAAATGATGATGTATAAAAAATAACACAGATTAAATACGATTGATCAAAAATAAGAATAGAAAATATGTTATTTTAGCAATCGCTCTAGCTAAACAAGACTTCGTCTGCTATTTGTTTTTCATCTATCATGTGACCTCTGACGTCAGGTGGGAAGAGCCCATTTAGAAACAGGAAAATAATTCAAGGTGGCTGGTATTTCAACTTTTTGATTTTCCCTGACTTTACCAATTTATTTTCTTCATTTTTGTTGTTGCATTAGTATATAAATAGACATTTTTTTTATTCTCTGGGTTTAACTGAATATTACTTTTTTGGGGGGGAGGGGAATTTAGTCAACTCCCCGAATTTTACAGATTTCAATACAGTTCTCTTTCTGTTTCCAGATTTCGAGGCCGCTACATGCCTTGCAATCTACTCAGGAATTTAATTTCATTCATCTTTCAATTTGGAACAACTATAGTATTTCCCCTCAGCTAGATTTGGCGATTTTTCGTTGGCGATTATGGCTAAATCGTAAATCTAAAAATCATAAATCATATAGCATAAATGATAAAATAGTACGCTAAATTATAAATCATAAATCCAAAATAAATAGCATGCAGGCTGCCATATTATATCGCAAACAATCCAGAACGACATCGTTATCGTTCAAATCGGCGCCAAAGAAAAATCGCCAAATTCAGCTGAGGGGAAATACTATAGTTGTACCAACACCTCTAATTGTTATCTTTTTGTTTATTTGAATGATTGAAATGGAACAAACTTTAATCAATTCTTCTACATAACCATTCAGCCTAATAAAAGTTCTATTTCCCACAAATCAAATGGAGTTCTAAAATATGTAAGCAAGTTTGTACTTTAAACAAATATGCATCTCATTGAAAATATATTAGCATACATATTTAATACTACACTATTTATTAATCGAAATTAATTGTTGGCTGCGATTTTGATAAAGGAAAAATTAGTCTTGTTAACTCACTAACATGACATGAGGTAATAAAAATTTAAAATTTTCAAACACTGTTGCAAAACCAGAAATTAAGATTCTCATTTTTTTTTTTTTTTTTAAGAAATTAAAATAATAAACATACGAATATCATAAAAAAATAATAATACATTATGTATAAGAAAATCCTCAAAAAATTATTACACAAAGACGAAATTGGTATGGTATCTCTACCGCTTTTTACTTTTCATTTATTACACATATTATCAACCGTATAAAGTATTACAACATTAATTATTAAATATTATAGACAATAATGTTAATTTTTAATACATTTTGTAAGGAAAAAAAGATAATTTGGAAAAGATGCTTACGAAGTTTAACAAAGAATGAAACAAAGGAACCATGCATGTTGAAATTAATTAAAAACATGAGTGATGAAAAATTAAAAACTTACAAGTTGAAGCAGATAAAATTTCTTGAAAAGAATTTATGAATTCTTAATTGATGATGCAAAAATTAATCTTAGGAAAAACAAAGGAATTCCACATTCCAACACGAGACGAGAAATGACATTAGATTAGAGACCATTGTACAAGACGAAACAATAAAAAGACTGCTCTGGAGTACTGTCAATAATAATGCGGTTGCTGGTTTTGTTTTGTTTTTATCCTGACCAAGGCTAAACTAGATCCGACGCTCCACCGAGGGAGCTTCAGATCTAGTTTAGCCTTGTCCTGACCGACCAAGGCTGGGATTGCGGTGCCTTGTTCTTAAGTCTGATCTTAAATCTTACGAACTTTCGTAGATGGGCGTGGTTAAGAACGATCTTAACTTGGTATTGCGGTGCCTCAAGCGTAAGTCCTCCGCGTGTCCTCGTAAGAGAAAACCAGCCAGCCAATGGGAGACGCAGAGCGAGCTATGTTGTGATTGCGCGCGCATCCAGTTACGATTCGACTTAAGATAGCTCTGAAGTTGTCGTAAGATAGTGATGCACTGCAATACGACTTACGTTTTGTTTACATCTTAAGACAGAGTTTGTGCGTAAGATAGTGTTGAGCGAGGCACCGCAATCCCAGCCTTCAAGAGTCCCTACCGGCAGGCAAGAAGTTCAGAACCACAACACTGAGCTCAGAGAAATTAGATTAAGGAGACCAACCGTCCTCATTTTTAAACATCTTTGTCAGTTTTAAAAATTTTTAATGAGGACAACATTTGTCCCCAATTTTAACTATTCTGTCCTCATTTTCTGAGAATTGCTAAAAGTGTTAGCATTTTTACAAGTTAAATCTTCCTGCCCACGGATTAAAAGAGAAGGATGTATTACTAATGTTACGGAAAGGTAGTAATTTTCATCTAACAGATAGAGGGCGACCAAATCTCGAAAATACACCAATCAGCGCGTTTTTACATTTCTGGCTGTTCCTTCATTGGATGACTGAAGCCGAAGGGGCGGGCTTTTCCTTTCTTCCGATGAGTTTCAAAGATACTACACCAGGCGGCGATCGGATCGCTTACTCTGTTCCGCTGAATTAATGCGGAAAATAAAGCTCCGTTCCCCACGCTGACCGCCCTATCTAGTTTGTCATCCTGTATCGTAATCCGTGTTCCTGCCACTAATACTTAAATATTAATACTTTTTACTTTCCGAACCTACATATCTAAGGAAAGTATTGAAATCATGTCAAAAATCCGAATTTGAGATTTTACTGTTTCAATACGTTTTAAGGTCCCTGAGTCCGTTTTCACAATTTTTATGATGATGTATATGTGTGAGTGAGTGAACACGCTAGCGTCTGAACGCTTTGCTCGAATGAGCTGAAAGGTAAGTATGTTGTAAGTCACCGTAGCACGAACCCTATTGATTTTGGTGAATCTAGCACTTATAGTTTTTTTTACAGGGACACCAAGAAAAATTCTTTATCATTATGGCCTATGCGACCAAAATCTTACAAGTGCGGTAGCGTCCAAACGCCTTATTAAACTGAGCAAAAAAAAAATTGTACACATGTTATAAGTTACAATGTCACGAACTATATAGATTTTGGTGAATCTAGCACTTATAATTTTTT
Organism: Salticus scenicus; assembly: GCA_963930645.1. Classification (NCBI taxonomy): domain Eukaryota; kingdom Metazoa; phylum Arthropoda; class Arachnida; order Araneae; family Salticidae; genus Salticus; species Salticus scenicus. Next base: position 306,396,104 of record OZ005648.1, read on the forward strand.
TACAGGGACACAAAGAAAAATTCTTTACGATTATGGTCTACGGGACCAAATTTTTAAAAGTGTGATAGCGTCTAAACACCTTATTCAATTGAGCAAAAAAATTATACACATATCATAAGTCACGGTTTCACGATCTGTATAGGTTTTGGTGAATCTGGCACTTATAGTTTTTTTACAGGGACACAATAAATAATTCTGTATCATTATGGCCTATGGGGTGGAAATATTTAAAGCGCGATAGATAGCATCTAAATGCCTCACCCGTTTGAGTTGAAAATTTATATACGTGTTTTAGGTCACTATCATACAAACTGTATAGATTTTGGTGACTGTAGCATTTACAGAGTTTTACAGGGTCACAAATAAAAATTGTTTATCATTATGGTCTATAGGCTCAAATTATTTAAAATGCGACAGCGACTAAACGCCTCATTCAAATGAACTGAAAATTTATATACATGTTATGCGCCACCGTCACACTAACATTATGAACTTTAGATAATCTAGTACTTAATGATTCTTTTATAAGGGACAAAATGCAAATTTCTTTATCATTCTGGCATATGGGTTCAAATTTTAAAGTGCCATAGCGTCTAAATGACTTATTCGATTGAGCTGAAAATTTATATAAATATTATAAGTCACTATTGCACTAACTATAATCATTTTGGTGATTTACAGGGACACAGCGAAAAATCCTTTATCATAATGATCAATGGGCTCATATCATAGTTCAGTAGTGTCAAATTAAACATCATGTACTATATGGAGAAAAATACTCAAACATCCTATTATAATTTTCTGATTTTATTTGATTAACAACTCCTCTTACCTTACTTTATCTGTAAAACCGTTAATTACGCAATGTTCGGAAAGTCGGGTGGGGATCACTCCAGATTTTTACCATATTTTTATTAACTTCTATTCTTTTTTGTTTGTGTGTGTGTTTGCTTGTCCGGTACAAATCTTGCAATCTATTTTTAACTAACTTCCCTACTAGCTAGACATTTGAAACTTTCACAGTAGCTTAGAACCCGGTGACAACACAATACTTCGAAGTCAGATTTTCGAATCGTTTTCTTTTAATTAATTAAAATATGAAAATAATAAGCTCCTAATAGCAATAAAAATAGCCATTAAAACATTAGCTATAATTTAATTGTTGCCAAAAAAAATTTACGAGTTCATTTTCTTTCGACATAAAAATAAATACATTTAATTAAACGTGAACCTCAAAAAATTAAACTTTTTCTTTTTCATTATTATTATTATTTCACTGAACTGAGTCCGCGTGCTTAAATATTGCTTATATATTATTTTTTATCCTCGCGTATTTTATTAATGATTCATCAGAAAATTTAAAAACATGGTATATAAAAAGTTTTTTTTTCTTTTTTTTAATCTTATAATTATTATTTTTATCTTTTATGGTTGTATCTAGGTTGTTAAAAATATTCATTGGATTGGACTTGGGAATAAAATGAAATCTTGTGTATAAAATAAGATTATGAAGATAAAAACCACTATATAATTTCATTTGTATATATAAACAGGAATATAAAATCTATAGATGAACCGGATATTAATTTTACCGGATCCGGCACTCCGGAAATTCTTTCATGAATTTATGATGTTAAAAAAACTTATTTAGTATAGAACCTGATATCCGGTCGCATATGTGGTGGTCTTTATCCGGATATCCAACGTTATTTTTGAAATTGTCTAATCAGCCGAATACCGGATATTTTCTGGATATCTGGTTTATTCCTAGTAAAATAATCACGAAAGAAATTGAATTTGCGATTAATAGGTGTAGATATTCCAATTTTTTAATTTTTTTTTCGGTGCACTGTTAGAACCCGTCCTTTCTTCACACCATTTTATTTTTAGTGAAATTTTCTGCTATATGTAATTACGATTAAATAAGTAAAAAAATACTCTTCGAGAAAAGTACTGTGAAAAAAGGACGGGTACTAACAATGCTGCGGAATAAATTAAAATGTTGATATGCCTGTGTGGTTGGATTTAGGTTTTTAATTGAGATCTAAATAAGAATGCTTCTTGTAATGTCAGATTACGAGCAGCAAATATACTGACTTAGTTATAATTCATCTTGCATGCTTATAGGATTTAGAAATTTTTAAATTAAATTTTTATAGTGCCATCTTATTCCTAAATCTCAACTGCATCTGGAATTTCTTTCTTTCCTTCTTTCTTTTTTTAATGAAATCAGAAGCAAAACTTGATAATTTCTTTTGAAGTTATGAGTTTTAAATTTTAGATTTGTACTTCCTTTCAGTATGAAATATTATTACTGTGGTGAAAACATATTATTTTCTGTTTTACTTCGCACACTACCATTAATGGGGGTTTTATATAAGCTTAAATTCGGGAGAAAAATAAGTTTTAACTATAATTATCATAATGTTAATACTAAAAATATTAGCCTTCATTACATTTATAATTTCAACTTATGTAATTTAAAATAAGCAATGTTCCTTATAATACAGAACTGTATATTTGTTCAAATATAAAAGCCTAAATGCGTTTGAATTTTTATCTTCAGAAATGTCCTCATTTTAAATTTAGACATGTCCTCATTTTTTGGTCAAAACTGAGTACATTGCGTCATTTGTACACATTTTCGCTTGTAAAAATCTGGTCAGCTTAAATTACATACAACCTACTTTCTTTGACAATACCTACATACAGTGGTGGACATAATTATAAGACACCTGTCTAATTTGACAAATAGTGAAAGAAAAGATTCAGAGCTTAAAAATGTTTTATCAAATACGTCAAAAACATTAATTTAATCTGTTATCATATATAATTATTTTACAATTATGATATTATCATACAATTTAATGAAAAAACTTAAAAACATAATGGACAAAATTATAAGACACCAACCGTTTTTTCCAAATACAGTGGTCAACATAATTAGCAGGCACTAATGGTCTAAAAGAAAATCCTCTAACATGGTTATTCAATATTTGGTGGAGCCGACATTGTTTTTATAACATGAAAGATGCGATTCGGCATCGAATCTAACAAAATATCGCAACACAGTTCTTCCCAAGCATATTTTGTAGCATTCTTTAGGTCTTCGACACATATAAACTGCCTCCTATTTCGGTAAACCGCATGAGCTAAGATCCCCTACAAGTTTTCGATGGGATTTAAGTCTGAGGAGCGAGAAGGCCACGGGAGAACGTTGATACTTTGCCTGAAAGCCACTTTTTTGTTTCGTGTGATGCATAAATCGGCGTGTTATCGTGCTGGAAAGTGTAGTTTTCGCCACAAAGAAATTCACCGTATATTGCTAGTTGGTCTTTAAGAAGATTCTTACACTTTTCGGAATTCATTCTTGAATGCACAAAAACAATATCCGTTTTCCCTTGAGCCGAAAAACCAGCCCAAACCATTACTGAGCCTCCACCCATTTGGCGGCTCATTAATACATGAGGAGACTTCCGTAAATCATGCCAATAACATTGAAACCCGTCAGGACCATCCAGGTTAAACTTTTTTTCATCAGAAAATAACACAGAGTACCATTTGGAGGTCCAGGCCATAGTTTGTTTAGCGAAGTTTAGACGCTTCATTTTGTGCCGGCTTAGAAGCGGTGGTTTTTTCTTCAATGTTTTATATTTCACATAGGAAACATTATGCAACACCCTGCGAATGGTTTTTCTTGAACAATTCAGTTTCAAAGCATTTTTAATGCCTGTAGTGGTCATCTTATTTTGTGTAGCGAGCGAAAGCACATGGCGTCTGTCTCTCGAGGACAAGCAAGGAGTACGTCCAGATCTTTTAATCACTGATCCATTAATTCCTCTTTTCAAAACATTTCTAATTGCACATCTAGAGCGTTTAATAACTTTTGAAATATTATTAATTAAAGCACCAGTTCCATTTAATCTCCAAATTTCGCGAATTTCACTTTCTTTTAATTCTGTACCTCGTGGCATGTTTGTAAATGCGTGAAGTCGGTTATCGTCTGCTTTAGTTACCTGCTGACGTCATAACAGTGTGCAGAAAATTTGCATATTGCACATTATTTTCGAAAAAAAGCAGGTGTTTTAATTAAAATGTTAGGGTGTTTCATAATTTTGTCCATGGTATTTTTAATTTTTTTTATTAAACTCTATAAAAACATCATTTCTGTGAAACAATTACGTGTGATACTAGAATAAATTTATGTTTTTGACGTATTTGATAAAACATTTTTAAGCTCTGAATCTTTTCATTCACTATTTGTCAAATTAGATAGGTGTCTTATAATTATGTCCACCACTGTAGTTCGTCCATAATGATGGAATAATCTCTTGTGATTGGTCGCGGGGAAGCAAAGCAGTAGAAAATAACGATTGGGCATCAGAATAGTTTTTTGTTCGACATTTCATGTTAAACTTTAGTGAAAACATTTACAAATATTTTCAAAACTACATTGTACTATTATAGATCATTTACTTAAGATTTATTAACCAGGGTTGTTGATTTTTTTTTTTTTTTTTCAAAAAAATCGATTTTTTTTTTATTTAAATCGGATTTTTTAAAATTTAAATCAAGATTTATTTGATTTTGATGATTTTTATCATGTATTCATATATTATTGTACAACATTTGTATTTTATTATGTGTATGTGTGTGTATATTCATAATATCCACACTGTCAATCATTTTACTTAAATTATAAAAATGTAAATAATATTCTATTCCATAGAAAAAATCTATGTAGACATTTATTACCAATGTTTTTATTCAACATAGTATCTTTATAATAATTAAGTAATTTAATAACAATCATAAATGCAGTAGTATGAGCCACTCAACTTAAGACTTTGGCTTTGTAACTACAGTAACGTATTGAAATAAAGTAAAATCTTCCCCATGGTATTGAACAAATGAAATAATTTTGGAAAAGGATAATTTAATAGGAAAAATCACATATAACTGAAGCAATGTATTAAGAGAAAGAAATTTTTACTCATAGTTTCTAATGAAAAAATAAATAAGGAATTAAGGGGGGGGGGGGTGAGAGATTGTAAAAAATTCTTACTGGGATTTAACAAATATAATTTGAATTAAGAAAATTTTTCACACTTTACCCATTAACAAAATTCATATTTTCATTACCATCTTAATACTTTCACTTTTTCTTTTACCTTTTTTTATATTTAGTGGATACAATTCATTAAAGAAGCAGTGATAGCAGCCTCGAACTGTATTTATCTGATTACGCAGTGACAGAAAATTTTGTAGATGTCTGCGACAGATTTTTTAAATTTCATAATCTGTCTGCGAAATTTGCATGTAGTCAGGGATGAAACTGGCTTACACTAAGAAAGCCTGAAAGATGATAGTAGCAATCTGGGGGGAGGGGGGAGGGCTTAACAACAGTGGTGATCTCTTGCAACAATAAACAATACGATTTTACTACAGAACAATATAGTATAAACATAAACAATTATAAAATAATAAGATTAACTCATTCAATTAAATATTCAATTAAAACTCATTCAATGTTTGACACAACACAATAAACATAATTATAAATAATAAAAGTATTAGTTTTAGTTTTGATACAGAAATTTTTATAAGTGAATTTTGAAGTGGAGGAGAAGTTTTAAATGAAATTAGCACTTTTCTATGTGCCCGTAGAATCTCAGTAACAGGTAACAGGAGAAAAGAATACACGCATAACACTGCCTATCAAGGGAGATCTAGGCTCCTAGGTCGCCCTTGTTAAGCACTGTTTTGTGTGTTCCTACCAAGGCACCTATAGAGGGCTCTAGGGTTCCTACCAGAGAGTGTCTAAGACGTCATACATCGGTAACGCATTGTCGTGGATGAAAAATGTCCATAAATTGCAGACAATTTTTTATGACTGCAGACAAAAACTGTCTGAAAGTTGCGGACTAATTTTTTTTATTAGTGCAGACAAAAACTGTCTGCAAGCCGTTTTTCTGTGTCCGCGACTATGTCGCCATGTCACGGCGTTTCTGCCACTGGGACTGATTATATGTAGTTACATTAAAAGGTTATGATGTTTTAAAAACATTTTAAACAGTACAATGAAAAATATGCTATTATTTTAAAAATATCATACGAGCCAATGTTAAATGACATAAACTGGTATGAGAGTTGAATAATAAGGAAATGTTCTCTTTTCAAAATATGAACCGCAAGGTGGACAAAGGCGAACTAGAATATATATATAATATTAATCAATGAATTATACACTCCAATTAAATAATTACAATTCATGCACCATTCATAAAGCTGTGCTTGTATAAATAATTAACCCATTAACGCCCAGCGTCCTCATTTGAGGACAGCTAATAAAATGGCGCGTATATTTTTGGGAATTTCTTGGAATGATTTCTGCTTTTTAGAGACAGTTTATAGCATCGCAGAGATTTTTATGTGTCTACTATTATTATTTCACTAGCTGCCTTCGGTGACCAGCTGGTTCACAATCCTTGAAAAATCCGACTTTACAAAACTCCCGCTCGGTGGCGCCTTTTTCCTGTTTCAGGTCTTACAACAGCTTATTGACATATAGTGAAAGTAGGTTTATTGAAAAATTTAATCGCAGTAAATTCCCGCTTGGTAGCGCCCTCTTCCAGTTTCAATATCTGAAACAGCCTGTTCACTCACCAGGTTATGATTTTTCAAATTTCTGACTTTAGCAAACTCCCGTTCGGTGGTGCCTTATCCCCATTTTAGAACTTACAACACCTTCCTTACCCATTAGAATTTAAAATATTACAGTGCCATCTGGCAGTAGAAATTTCTGTAATCTACTGTTCGATTCTAAATCAACAAAGCTTTCAAATATGCATTACTTATGAAATTATTTTAATTAGTAGCCGAGATACAAAAGAAAACCTAATCAGGACACCTCAAAATGTGTAAATAAGGTGAAATCTCGAATTCCACTTTCGATAATATAAAAGAACTTTAAAATATCTTTTGAATGATGCATTAATTAAAAATAATTTAATCATAATTTGAAATACGTGTATTAGAATACAATTTAATTTGCAATTAAAATGTAAATTTTTACTTTCTCTTACCCATAAAGTAGAGAAAGTATTGTTTTTGGGTCAAATTTTCAAATGCGAGTTTTTATTATATTTACATGTTCCGAGGTTCCCTGATTACAAAAATCATGTTTTTAGCAAATGGTCTGTGTGTGTGTCTGTCTGTTATCAGCATATCTCAAAAACAAATTATGGCAGAGAGTTCAAACTTGGTATTCTAAATGTGTATCATATAGGGATGAAACAGTAAGCTTTTTATTAAGATCAAGCAAATGGTTCGTGTACAGGGACAATCAAGTAAATTCTAATACATTACGTCTATGGGGGAAATTTCAGGTAAGTAGAATTTAACATCTATAGACTGCACTAAACCAAATGAAACGAATATATATTTTTTATAATAGAGATAGTCAACTGGGGAAAAAAATTGTGTATGTAGAAGCCTCGCCTAACCCCCTGGGGGGGGGGAGTCCCACCTCGAGGGGAGTAAAACTTCATTATGGGAATCTTTCAAAAGAGCTCGCCAATACCTTTAAAACGAATGGTTGAACCATCGATCTGCGATAATTTAAAACAAAGTTATCGATTTTTTTTACTTTTAACGAAAAAAAAAAAAAACCTTAGAAAAAAAATCGTATTATTATTATTATTTTTTTTTAATATTGAGAATAAAATGGACTTTTTTTTGGATATTTGGTGTTACACTACTTCTCTAATATGGAAATCGTCTGCATTATCATAAAAGATCATTTTTTAAAATAATAATTTTAATAAATTATTTTTTAATAACCAAATTAAATTCTATATAAATGTAGGTGCATTGATGAAATGGGGGGTTGGGGGGGGGCGGTAGCCCCCCTCGCACAGAACTAATTATCATATAAAACTCTCCCGAAGCCTAATTTGAATTGTTTAACATAGGTTTACATAACATCGTTATCTTACCTCTTAATCTCCAACCTGTATTTATAGTATTAAATTTCAGGGTAAGAGAAAGTCGTGTGAGTGACACACCAGATTATTTGTTTATATATATATTTTTTTAAATATAAATGTATTCATGTTTTAAATTTTGTGTTTGTATTTATTATTTAAATATAATAAAGAAATAAAACTTAATTTTTATCCTGTTGTGATTCCAATAAAAAATTTAAATATTATGCAAGAGTACATTATTTTGGCAACTAAGAAAAAATAATTAGGTGCCACTGATGCCTGACTTTCACATTCTAATTTCTAACCCTGCTTATAATGCATCTGTGTTCTACACCATTGAGTTCAGCGTCAATTGAAGAGAAACTTTTCCAGTTTCATAAAGTGATTCTAAATTAAGAAAGACATCGTGCAGAAGTGTTTTTTGGGCGATATTTAATCTGGTATACTCCTATTTGGTGCATAGTACCAAATAGAGTACTTTTCTTAACCTGGCACTTTTAATTACTTTGTTAAGATGACAAGTTTTTAACTGAACGAAATATCTTTGGAGTATTCAGCACACATTAACACCTTTCCTTACGTGGCGAACACCGCGAGAATTAAAATTGAGAAAAACTTTGACACCAGCAATAATATTTTTTCTTTTATTATATGGAGATATATTTTCATACCATTTAGGGTATCTCTGTCATCCAAGATAAGAAGAGAGAGAGAGAATTTTTCACCCTTACTCAAACATAAAGTGAGATTTCTAAAACAAAATTGCAAGAACAGAAAAATACTTAAATTTTATTCTAGAATTTAAGTATTTTTCTGTTCTTGCAATTTTTTCGCTAGTTTACATTATTCTAATGTAAATTGCTAATGATGTCCAAATTTTCAGCTCACTGGTATAACTCAGTATAGTTTATTTAATTACTTAAATATGTCAATTGTTTTCGCTGCTGATCACTGAAATACTATTGCACTGCAAATTGATGAAACTTTCTTTTTAAATGGTCAATAAAAAATTACTTACTAATTCCAGTTTTTTTTTTTTTTTTCGCGTTTTATTGTAGAAATATAAATTTTTACAGCTGATCAGCAAAATACGAATTTTCTTATAAAGGTTTTTTTTTTTTTTTTTTTTTTTTTTAAATCGTTAAAATGTCTGATTTTTGTGAAAAGTTAAGGGTTTTTCATTTTTATGAATAACATGTTTTCTGATCAAAAATTTCAATTGATTGGCCCAAAAAGAGTGCATGAATTTCTAACAATGTTTAAAATAAAGAAATATGGAAAATTTCACTTTAGTGGGTACCCTGCCACCATTTAAAAAACAAAACAAACAACAACAACAACAAAAGTATAATATTTATGCAGTTAATGACAGAAAAGCTAATTTTGCTTTTATGCATTTTTTTTCTCTCCCAAAAAACAATCCTTTACCTAGATTTTTTTGTGTATTTACTGAAGTATATACAGTTACCAGCGAAATGACTAAAGCACATATCCATACTTTTTATATTTTTATTTTGTCTGATCGCTAGTTTTTATCATAAACTTACTTTTTCATAAACAGTATAGGACTAAGATCATGACTCGACAAATATTTACTTAATAAAACAATATTAGGTGCACGTCTTTTAAGTAGGAATTATTGCTAGCACTTTAAAAATTTTGCTGCTGACTGTATTACATACTTTAAGTCAAAAATAAAACAAACGATTTTAAAAAATGTGAAAATTTTCATCAAGATACAATTGAGCGTGGTTATATTAGGGTTTCTTCAAAGAAAACTGCTTAAGTTTTTATGGTTAGATCAAAAACCCTTGTACAAATAATGGTTTTACTTATTAAATACAATAAAGAGTCAAAAGTTCATCTTCAAAAAAATTTTATTACAATAATTTACAAAAGAAGTTATTACAAGGAAATCTTTTCTAGATGTGTCTTAACTATTTTTATAATATTAAGACAACAGTTAATAAAGTCAGTCTTCCAAAATAAGTCTTATTAGTAATTAAAAAATAAATAAAATTACATGCATATGTATGTAAAAAAGTATGACATTAAAAAATACGTGTGGCACTCGAGGACTGCCGCGGTAAAGCTATTGCATAGCATTTTTTATCAACATATGCAATTATAATTATTTATTTATTTTATTTATGCAGTATTTTTTTTCTTTGATATTAATTCAAGTTTTTTCTTTGATATTAATTCAAGTTACACTTTTTGAGCGTAGTGACCGATAAAAAAACAATTTTTTTTCTTTTATTGAATAAATGAGAATATATCCGCAATGAGAATATATCAAAAATATCCGCAATCGATTTGTAGGTATCGAAAACCTCGATGTACCAAATTTGAATGATCTAACTCTATTTTTTGAGAAAAGGTATTTTAATAGGTTTTTAAAGGCCTGCAAGTCGAATGGGGATATTCAAGTTTTTTCTTTGATATAATTTCAAGTTACACTTTTTGAGCGTGGTGACCGATAAGAAAACGAATTTTAATAGAGAAAAGGTATTCAATAGGTTTTAAAGGCCTGCAAGTCGAATGGGGATATTCAAGTTTTTTCTTTGATATTAATGAATAAGATAACAATAATGATAAGAAAACAAATTTTAATAGAGAAAAGGTATTTTAATAGGTTTTAAAGACCTGCAAGTCGAATGGGGATATTCAAGTTTTTTCTTTGATATTAATTCAAGTTACACTTTTTGAGCGTGGTGACCGATAAGAAAACAAATTTTAATAGAGAAAAGGTATTTAATAGGTTTTAAAGGCCTGCAAGTCGAATGGGGATATTCAAGTTTTTTCTTTGATATTAATTCAAGTTACACTTTTTGAGCGTGGTGACCGATAAGAAAACAAATTTTAATAGAGAAAAGGTATTTAATAGGTTTTAAAGGCCTGCAAGTCGAATGGGGATATTCAAGTTTTTTCTTTGATATTAATTCAAGTTACACTTTTTGAGCGTGGTGACCGATAAGAAAACAAATTTTAATAGAGAAAAGGTATTTAATAGGTTTTAAAGGCCTGCAAGTCGAATGGGGATATTCAAGTTTTTTCTTTGATATTAATGAATAAGATAACAATAATAAGAAAACAAATTTTAATACACAAAAGGTATTTTAATAGGTTTTAAAGGCCTGCAAGTCGAATGGGGATATTCAAGTATTTTCTTTGATATTAATTCAAGTTACACTTTTGAGCGTGGTGACCGATAGGAAAACAAATTTTAATAGAGAAAAGGTATTTAATAGGTTTTAAAGGTCTGCAAGTCGAATAGGGATATTCAAGTTTTTTCTTTGATATTAATTCAAGTTACACTTTTTGAGCGTGGTGACCGATATAAAACAAATTTTAATAGAGAAAAGGTATTTAATAGGTTTTAAAGGCCTGCAAGTCGAATGTGGATATTCAAGGTTTTTCTTTGATATTAATGAATAAGATAACAATAATGATAAGAAAACAAATTTTAATAGAGAAAAGGTATTTTAATAGGTTTTAAAGGCCTGCAAGTCGAATGGGGATATTCAATTTTTTCTTTGATATGAATTCAAGTTACACTTTTTGAGCGTGGCGACAGATAAGAAAACAAATTTTAATAGAGAAAAGGTATTTAATAGGTTTTAAAGGCCTGCAAGTCGAATGAGGATATTCAAGTTTTTTCTTTGATATTAATTCAAGTTACACTTTTTGAGCGTGGTGACCGATAAGAAAACAAATTTTAATAGAGAAAAGGTATTTAATAGGTTTTAAAAGTCTGCAAGTCGAATGGGGATATTCAAGTTTTTTCTTTGATATTAATTCAAGTTACACTTTTTGAGCGTGGTGACCGATATAAAACAAATTTTAATAGAGAAAAGGTATTTAATAGGTTTTAAAGGCCTGCAAGTCGAATGTGGATATTCAAGGTTTTTCTTTGATATTAATGAATAAGATAACAATAATGATAAGATAACAATAATGATAAGAAAACAAATTTTAATAGAAAAAAGGTATTTTAATAGGTTTTAAAGGCCTGCAAGTCGAATGGGGATATTCAATTTTTTTCTTTGATATTAATTCAAGTTACACTTTTTGAGCGTGGTGACCGATAAGAAAACAAATTTTAATAGAGATAAGGTATTTAATAGGTTTTAAAGGCCTGCAAGTCGAATGGGGATATTCAAGTTTTTTCTTTGATATTAATGAATAAGATAACAATAATGATAAGAAAACAAATTTTAATAGAGAAAAGGTATTTTAATAGGCTTTAAAGGCCTGCAAGTCGAATGGGGATATTCAAGTTACACTTTTTGAGCGTGGTGACCGATAAGAAAACGAATTTTAAAAGAGAAAATGTATTTAATAGGTTTTAAAGGCCTGCAAGTCGAATGGGGATATTCAAGTTTTTTCTTTGATATTAATTCAAGTTACACTTTTTGAGCGTGGTGACCGATAAGAAAACAAATTTTAATAGAGAGAAGGTATTTAATAGGTTTTAAAGGCCTGCAAGTCGAATGGGGATATTCAAGTTTTTTCTTTGATATTAATGAATAAGATAACAATAATGATAAGATAACAATAATGATAAGAAAAGAAATTTTAATAGAGAAAAGGTATTTTAATAGGTTTTAAAGGCCTGCAAGTCGAATGGGGATATTCAAGTTTTTTCTTTGATATTAATTCAAGTTACACTTTTTGAGCGTGGTGACCGATAAGAAAACAAATTTTAATAGAGAAAAGGTATTTAATAGGTTTTAAAGGCCTGCAAGTCGAATGGGGATATTCAATTTTTTTCTTTGATATTAATTCAAGTTACACTTTTTGAGCGTGGTGACCGATATAAAATAAATTTTAATAGAGAAAAGGTATTTAATAGGTTTTAAATGCCTGCAAGTCGAATGGGGATATTCTAGGTTTTTCTTTGATATTAATGAATAAGATAACAATAATGATAAGATAACAATAATGATAAGAAAACAAATTTTAATAGAGAAAAGGTATTTAATAGGTTTTAAAGGCCTGCAAGTCGAATGGAGATATTCAAGTTTTATCTGTTCTACTTTATACACAAATTTTACGCGTACAGCTATTCACTGTTGTACATAGATGATAGATACCTATACACCTATATACTTTCTCACAAACAGCTGCTTATGTATTCGTCCGATTTCGGGGAAACTCGTCTCGATCTGTGCGAGCTTCGTACAGCCGAAGTCTACCGAACTGTGTTAGGTTTTTTTTTCGTTACGGAATTTTTCGATTCGGTCGCCGCGCTCAAAGCCCGCGATAAAAGCTATGCAATAGCTTAAAAAGAAAAAAAAGGGGGGGGGGACAGGTACAAATGCTTACAAAAATAATTTCACCTTTAAAATATTGTAAATATGAAAAAAAGATAATTTTATTTTTAAATGAAACAAGTAGAAACATATGAAGATGACATACATGTAGCTAAAAGGTTTAGGCATCTCTTCTAATAGCAGATTTACAATTCCGTAAATACGACAATAAGTACTTTTTATGTTATAACACTGCTCTCTGTTGAACTGCTATAAAAAGACCCACTCTGTTCGCATGACAAACGGTCATGTCTTCTTTCAACCCAAAATAATTGTTGTCAGTTCTTGCATTTTATGGTGCTTATTCAAAGTTTTGTGCTTATTACTTTAAAATAACAGTTCTGCTCTCAAAACTCTGCTCAGATTCGGAACAGCAAACATCTCCTTTACTTCCATTGTTTCTTCATCAGAATAATCTATTAATTTGCTTCCAGATGAAACTGCTTTTTTTCTGGAAAGAAAAATTTCTTGTTGTCAAATATTAAATAGAAGACATTATGAAAATAAATAATTATATGATTAAAAAAAAAAAAAAAAAAAAAAATTATATACCATGTTTTTAAGTTTTCTGATGAATCATTAATAGAATACACGAGGATAAAAAATATTAAGCAATATTTAAGCATGCGGACTCAGTTCAGTGAACTAATAATAATAATGAAAAAAAAAAAAAAAAAGAAATGGTTTTAGAAATAAAATATTACTCCTTTTAGAACAACGTATCATGAACTACATTAGCACTTATCAATGTGTATAAAATTTTTGAACTGATAATGACGTCAATTTCTGTGATATGCATAATTTAACTTTTTATAATTTTTTTACGTTCATGTTTAATTAAATGTATTTATTTTTATGTCAAAAGGAAATGAACTCGTAATTTTTTTTGGCAACAATTAAATTATAACTAATATTTTAATGGCTAATTTTACCATGCTTTTATTAACTTCTATTCTTGTTTGTTTGTGTGTTTGTCCGGTACAAATTTTGCAATCTATTTTTAACTAACTTCCCCATTAGCTAGACATTTGAAACTTTCACAGTAGCTCAGAACCCGGTGACAACACAATACTTCGAAGTCAGATTTTCGAATAGTTTTCTTTTAATTAATTAAAATATGAAATTAATAAGCTCCTAATAGCAATAAAAATAGCCATTAAAATATTAGCTATAATTTAATTGTTGCCAAAAAAAAAAAAAAAAAAATGAGTACAATTATGAGTACAAAAATAAATAGTACATTTAATTCAACAGGAACGTTAAAAAATTATAAAAAGTTAAATTATGCATCTCACAAAAATTGACGTCATTTTATTTTTAAAACCAATTTTTTTTTTTTTTCATTATTATTATTAGTTTACTGAACTGAGTCCGCATGTTTAAATATTGCTTATATATTATTTTTTATCCTCGCGTATTTTATTAATGATTCATCAGAAAATTTAAAAACATGGTATATAAAAAGTTTTTAGTTTTTTTAATCTTATAATTATTATTGCTATTAGGAGCTTATTTTCATATTTTAATTAATTAAAGGAAAACTATTTGAAATATTGTGTTGTCACCGGGTTCTGAGCTATGCTAAAAGTTTCAAATGTCTAGCTAGTAGGGAAGTTAGTTAAAAATAGGTTGTAAGATTTGTACCGGACAAGCAAACAAGAATAGAAGTTCATAAAAACATGATAATAAAGCACATGCAACATATTGACACATTATGATTAGTTTTATAGATGGACAAAAGACAAATCTTATATATATTATAAATGTGAATGTCCGTTTATTTGAGTCAGTTTCTCGCTAAAACTGCTCGATGGATTTCGATAAAATTTGTTATGGAGATAGCTTATACCCTAACTTAAAAAGTTGGCTACTTTTTATTCCGAAAAAAACTTTTTTTTGTTATTTTTATGCATAAAATAGCAATTTTGTAAGCTAATAATAGCAAAAAATTAGCCATTTAAATTTATCCATAATTTAATTGTTGCCAAAATTAAATTTAATCATCCATAATTTAATTGTTGTCGAGTTTATTTTTTTTTCCAACAGGAAAATAAATACATTTATCTAAACGTGAACAATAAAAAATAAAAATAAATAAATAAATTATGCATCTAAAAAAAATTGACGTCATTTTTAATTTAAAATTTCTTTTACAAAGTGCTAATATAGTTTACGATGCTAATGTGTGTTCTACTAAAATCAGTTTTATTTATAGTAGATCCTCCTGGGTGATTTTTAAATTGTTGCGTTGAAGTACACCGAACATTTTTCGCCAAGAGGCTTAATTTAGCATTTTTTAATCTAGGTAGCTCAAGAAAAATATAAAAGAGGTTTAATTTAGCAACAGCAATTTTAATCTAGGTAGTTCAAGAAAAATGTAAAATTTATAAAATACTACAAAACGAAAAAAAATAAACTGAAATAGTAGTCACATAAATGATCTATTTTTATCTGAGTAGATAATTTTATAGAAAAAAAAGTGCAGTTTTAAAAATAGAAAATTTATTTCATTAAGCACTACTCTAAACCTAAAAACCATTAATAAAATAAACAGAATATGAAGGGTTCTTATATGTTAACGGAAAGATGTCCGATAAAACGCTTTCTATTTTTATGCAAGAAATTATGCAAAAGAAAAAAAAAAAAAAAAAAAAACGCTAATATGGCGACAAAAATTCAAAAGCCGCCAAGGGAGAGATTCAATAAAGTTGTGTAGCACGATAATGTTTAGTTATTTATTTATTTTTCTATATACCAATCACTACGCTAATTGAACATACAAATAAATGAGCTGCTGTGTGTGACTGCACTTGCACGCTGTCGGGCAGAAATATTTGATTAATTCAAATTAATATTTAAATAACTAAACAAAGATATGTTTAATAGAAAGCATAGTCTTGGAGACAAACTTGGCGAGTGGGTTATTTGCTTTACTCCTGTGGAACAAGTGACTATTTTTTAGACTGTCCCAGAACATTCATCGAATAATGACTTATACTGTACGAGTAACAGCTTCAACTGTTTCCAGAATATTCGAAGAATTAACACCAGCTATTGGACTATTTTCGAAAATATTTGTTTTTATAATAGTTTTGTTGTACAGATTCGAGAAGTTCAAAAAATGTTTGATATTGCCAAGGAGGTCCCATACTAAAGCTGTGACGAAAATAGTCGCCAATCGAAATATATTCAGTTACAAAGAAATCATTTAAATATAGTGTCCAGCGAAGCGGGCAAAGCCTGCTAGTATATACTATATTAATTCATAATTAATCCTAAGCATTATTGGAAAGTGTTAAAACTGCTTAACACGTCTATAAATTCAATTTCTAATTACAGCCCTTATATGCCTGAATATTTTTGTGCAACCTTGTAAATCTGGTTTAACATACCATATTCCATACAGATATATATATTTAACGTATTAACAATAAATATAAATTTCATTATTTTGCAGTAGAAAGTTATTTAAATATGATTTAATTTATCTAATTTTATGTGGCTCTGTAAATCTTAATGCTAATTATATTAGACAAAGCACTTTTTGTGCATAGTAATAAATATCAATTTCACTAATATTTATGCAAATTAAAGGTATTAAGATGTCAGTTTTAAGGAATTTCATTAATATTTACAAGAGTTAAAGTGTGGACAGGCAGAATAACTTTTAAAGTAAAAAACCCTTTTCAATTTTTTGGATGGTGTTAAAAAACAGCATAAAACAAAAGCATTATCCGAAAACAATTTAATGGGATAAAATACAGAATGATATAGTTTCGAGACTGTCACTTTTTGTACATACAATCAGGTTCTTTAGAATAAAATCACAGCTTAAGATAAAATTGCAGTGAGTGACTCAAATCAACTTTTCCAAATACATATACTGAAAACTTAAATTTCTTTGGACAGCCTCTCGTTCAGGGCTGTGGCTTGGGGGTAGGGGTAACCGAGCAGTGAACCAGGAAGGTTAATAATTACAAAATGCAGCTGAAATTAAAGTCTACTAAAATTAGCTGCCAGATAAAAGTTAAAGATTTAAGGCAATTATATATGTTCGTCATTGAATCAATAAAATAAGAATATTTAAGAATAAAAAAAAATATTAAAATAAATTTAAAAAAATTAAGTTTAAAATTCCTACTAAAGTCTGATCTAAGTGATCAGCTAATTTTATAAACCAGATAATGGATAAGATGACTTAAAGTAGAAATTTATTGAATAAATATTAGATGTGGAACTGAAAAAAGCGTTTTACGCCAAAGAGGAGAGAGACAGGTGAATTCATTTAGTGCATTTTACATTTCTAACAACACTATCCAATGGTGGATTTAAGGGGGGGGCTAGGGGGCTGAAGCCCCCCCCCCCCCCAAAAAAAAAAAAAAAAAAAAAAAAAACACTGACATTCACAATTGAATATTGCAATTGTAAAATTTTTATTGATCTAGAATAGCACTTTGAAAAATCTTAGTCCCCCCCAAAAGTCAAGTTCTGGATCCGCCACTGACACTATCACTATCTCTTGGAATAGAATGAATTTTATTATATACATAGTACAAAGAAAATTGTTAGTAGAAAGAAGTCATAAACAAATATTTGATATTATGTTTGCAATTGTGGGTGAATATTTAATTTTGAAAAATACTTCTGTGACACACAAACACAACAAAGAAAATAAGCAGAAGTAATATAAGCAATAATGAAAAACATTAAACAGTTAACTGCATGAAAATAATTACTTACTTATTTCTTCATATCATGCCAATCTTTTTCCAAATTCGATTTGTTTTCTTTGCATATTTTCAGATGAATAAGTTGAACTTTTAGGTAGACAGAGACTCGGTAGAACTATGATGATTTCAATTGTGGTCATACATTTTTCTGCTGAAAACAGAAAAACAGCCAGCTTAAAAGATTGCTTTAGATTCTTTCAACAATACGTGTACAGTAAAGTTCTTTTCCCCAAAACTGCATTTCAACTATTTTCATATTAAATTCATTTTAAATAACTACTATGTTATGCTTGTTGAATTCATTAGAAAGTTTAATATTATTGTTAATAATAAGCTTATGATAATATTCTGAACAGAAATATTTGTAATGCTATTACAATCTAAATGTAACATTAAATTAGCCCGTATATTTTTAAGCATGTATTAAGTTTAAATAACTGCAATTTAATACTAGTTAAACGTTATAATTAACATTTATAATTATATATTTTCAATATAAGTTAATGCCAGTAATTATAATTTTTTAAGGATTTGTCAGAAAAGCAGAACAACATTATAGCATAAATATATTATGGCAATAAGCATTTATTATAGAAAAAATTATAACAGCTGTATAAGGATTAAAATGAAAGAAATATAGATGCTGATACAGTAATAGACTCTTTAACAAAAAGTACAATCAGCTATATTTTAATAAATCTGGTTGAAGCATAGAAACAAACTATCAGCTTTGAAATTAGTTTTTAAGAAATACAGTAGAATTAAATAGGGCGTTCGTAAATACTGCTGAATATACTAAATTTCGTTACTGACACTTATCATATTCATCAATTTTGCATTTCAATTACTTTATAGCAAATACCTCTGTTTTCAGAATAAGCTCAGATACAAATAAAAGCTCTACTTACGTAGGAAAGTAATCTAAATGCTTGGAACATAGACATCCTTGGAAAACTTCTTTTCCGATTTTCAAAAGTCTAATCCATTCTTTCCTCCGGTTAATCATGAGACTGCAGCCATTTGGTGATGATTTTTTGATTAGTCTTTTGAAAAACCTGACATTGGGAGCTTTAGAACTTCTGTTATTGCACTGGGGCACACAGCAATATCTATTATCTCTCTTTTTTTTTAAATAATTTTAGGGCTTTTAGGCTCCACTAATGCAATAACATTCACGCACAACGAAGCTTACACGAACCCGACATGTCTTGTTTACAGTACTATGCGAATTTCAGCTTTTATACACTAGAGGGCGTCGATTTCATTTCACTCGCGAATGGCCGTCTTTCCCCGAGTAAAAAAGGCATCACTTTTTCGCTCTTGCTGATCAATCTATGTCTTATTAAGACTACTATATAGTAGTCTTATGTCTTATATGGTCGCTAATTTGCTGCTACGACGTGTTCTCGCGTCCGATCAGAAGGGATTATTCCATCATATTGGACGAACTATGTAGGTATTGTGAATGTACCCAATCCCACTCGTTTAAACAATACGTGAATAAAAATGCCATCTGATTGGCAGATATTGATTATGAAACTGTTTGGTTAGAAACAGAAACATAGTAAATTCCTATAGATCTATCATCCCCATGCTAACGAGCAAAGATCTTTTCCCCGAATAAATTACATACAGGAATACACACGGATAATTTAGTAAATAAAATTTATGAATAATTTATTTACTAAAGGTAAATAAAAAACTCCAGATACAGTTTCAAATTCGTTTTTCTTTTTTCAATACTTTCTAATGGCTGATTTTAGAACTTTTTTTCGGCATCAAAAATTATTGCTCGATAACATAGGGATGATAGATCTATATATATTACTATATCTATGGAAATAGTAATAGAATAGAATGTCGATGAATTTTCAAAATGTGTGTTCAAAACGTGTAATGAATTTTCATATTCTGTGGCTTTTAATTGTTCTAATAAATATATGAAAAGAAATGGGATAAGTTACCATAAGTAAATTATATTTGACTAAATAATGAAAAATATATTTTTTATAATCAGTTGCTTTATTATTATTATACTTTAAATACTGTTTTGATTTTTAATGGAATACTTTTTAAAGATTGATATTTTTAAAGATTTTATATTAGTAAGTAAATAGAATTTTCAAAATTTTTTCAAATATAATTAGTAGGTAAAGAATTAGTATGTAGTATTAGGTAAAGTTTTTGTATGTAAAAAAAGTTTAACTGTAAATATTAACTAAATTAATAAATATAGTAAAAAAAAAGAAAAAGAAAAATGAATTTGAAACTGTATTTGCAGTTTTTCATTCACCTTTAGTACATGTATTATTCATATATTTTATTTGCTAAATCCGTGTATATTCACTCGGTCCATTAACTGGTCGAAATGACCGTCTTTCTCGGAGTAAAAATGAATCGCTTTTCCCCCCTCGATGATCAATCTATGTCTTATTACTATATGGTTAGAAAGAATTCAGCTACTTGTATAGTGCTGTCATGAAGGTAAAAAGAGAAGGAGAGATATCTTCTACGGCGTTTCCGATTCAAAACCCTTCCTAAAATTCATTTCGCGGCATCGTGGTGTTAGTAGTAGTACCTGCGTCTTTTTAACATTGTTCGAATACGAAATCTTTATTATTTTGTTTATTAAATTAATATTTTTAAGGGCGGGTTCAGGCTCTCGACCGATCCAGGATCGATCCAAATGGTCGTGGAACAATGCGTCCAGTCTCATGGACCGGTCTGGATCAAAGTCGTCCAGTGTAATGTGTTCCATGGACCGGTCGTGGATCAAATTGTTCAAGAATTTTTTCCGAGTCATTTGATCCATAATGATACATTGCTGTGAGTGGCCGATGGTTATTGCTCTGGTTCCGCCATCTATCGGTCCTTACAAACGCATGCATTTTTCCCCCCTTGGTAAATAACTGTATAATTGTTTTAGAATTATAAATATATTCATGCAATGGATTGAAATATAATAAATACAATAATGCAAATTAAAATTCATCGAATATTATTTAAATTTAATAAAATTAAATTTTAAAATGCTCCCTGCTAACAATTTTTTAATTTTGAGTTTAACAAAACATTTTAAATATGTTTTGTACTGCTTTGTTAATTTATCGATGAATTAATTTTTATAAAACCTTTTTATGTTTGAATACTAAATATTTGCAATAAATTTTAACATTCAAACATAAAAGTAATTGACAATATTTAAAATTCAATATTGTATGTATTTATGTATGTATGTTCGGTTTATGGCATCGGGTGTTGCCTTCCGACAGAATACACGAGTCTGTGCCAGGTTTTCCGGTCATGGGTCCACTCTTCTTCCAGACTCCTATCCCTCATCACTTTTTTAATGTTATCCATCCAAGTCTTTCTTGGTCTTCCTCGTTTTCTTTTCTGATTTGGTATATAATTAAAATCGATTTTAGGTAATCTTTCATCGCTCATTCTTTCAATATGACCAAACCAGATTAATTGCTTTTTTTTAACCTCATCTAATATGGTTTCCTTTATTTTCATCATTTCTCTGATTCTTTCATTCCTCACTCTCTTCATTCTTGATATCCTGCACGATCTTCTCAGGGCATCCATTTCAACAGCAGCCAATTTATTTTTTTTCCGTCTCCATAATTCTCCATCCCTCTGCTCCATACAACAGTATGCTTTTTACAATGGAGTTGTATGTATTATACTTTCTCGTCCTAGATAACTCCTCACTCCACCAAATCGAATTTAATAGTTTTACCGCTTTTCTTCCTTGACAGATTCTATTCTTAATTTCCTGTGAGTCTCTTCCTTCTCTATTAACGTCTACACCAAGGTATCTATAATGATCACAACTTTTAATTTTGATGTTATGTCCGTCTCGTCTCCTCCTATACATAGGTATTTGGTCTTAATAACTTTCATGTATAGTCCCCATTTTTCATATTCTTCCTTAATTTTTATTGTCATTTTCTCTAAATCACTTTTACTTTTTGCAATTATGACTTGGTCATCAGCGAATTGTAGAGTAAAGATTGACATTCCATTATATGAATATATTATATTATAATTTCCATTATATAAATATATTATAAAATCAATATTTAATTTGTATTTAAATTAAAGAAAAAAAATCATAAATATATTAAACATTTAAAATATTATTGATTGAAATCATAATTAATTGAATTTAACAAACCAATCAATGAAGTGATAATTCAAAAAACTGTATTATTATTATTATTGTAATCATTGATTTAAATCAAAATTTAAATTTAAATTTTATAATTTTTTGGCTATGTGTAATAGTTTCATATTTCTTACCTGAAATCATAATAAAACTTGAACCTACTTCTTATTTACATCAAATATTTGAATGCTAAATATTTGGTTTAAATTTCAGCATTCCAAATTAAAAATATTTAACAAAAATTAGCTTTATAATAAATCCATAAAATATTACTTAAAATTGTTTACAATATATCGTTAAAATACAATAATGCATAATTGAAGGAAATAATTAAAAAAAAAATTTGCTGGAAAATTTTCTAAAATTAAAATTTTATTGTTATTGTTTTTTAAAAACAATTTTCAAAAAAGAGTTATACAATTAATATTATTGTATCTCAGTGCATATGTACCCAATTATGCAGAATAGAAAAAAAAAAAGTAGATATGCATCTATCTTTTTTTTATTTATAGTTAAATTACATTTTTAATTAATGAATTAAATTTTTCTTTAACTAATTTAATTCTGTAATATTTTAGAGCTAATTTCAAACTAAGCCTACAGATGGCAGCACTGATTTTGATCCAATAGAGGGATCGGAGTTGTTCAGCCTCTGCTTTCGACCAGTCGTGGATCAAATGTCTCAGAGCCCAGTTGGATCGGTCGAAGTGTTCCAGAGGCTGGACTCGCCCTAAGTTAAGGTACAAACAGACAAGTCATAAACACTTTTCAACTCCGTTAGAAAATATTAAAAAAAAAAAAAAAAAAAAAAAGAAAGAAAAGAAAAGAAAGAAATTAAAGTTTTTCATGTTTTTATCATAGATATAGTAATAAGAAATAGATTGGGGGAAAAAAAATTATTCCGTTTTACTCAGAGAAAAATCCACAATATGGCCGTCTTTCTCCGACTGAATACACACTGATAATTTAGAAAATAAAATTTATGAATAATTTATGTGAATTAAAAACTGCAGACACAGTTTCAAATTTCTTTTTCTTTCTTTCTTTTATACATTTATTAATTTAGTTAATATTTAAAGTAAAACTCTTTTTATATACTAAAACTAACGTTCTTTACCTACGCCATTGCTAACTATATTTAGGCTGGGATTGCTTTGCGGTGCCTCTCTCAACACTATCTTACGACAATCTCAGAGCTATCTTAAGTCGAATCGTAACTGGATGCGCGCGCAATCACAACATAGCTTGCTCTGCGTCTCCCATTGGATGGCTTCTTTCTCTTACGAGGACACGCGGAGGACTTACGCTTGAGGCACCGCAATACAAAAAGTTAAGATCGTTCTTAATCACGCCCATTCTACGAAGGTTCGTAAGATTTAAGATCAGACTTAAGAACGAGGCACCGCAATCCCAGCCTTAAAAGAATTTTGAAAATTCTATATTACTCACTAATATAATATCTTAAAAAATATCAAACTTTAAAAAACGTATTCCGTTAAAAATCAAACCAGTTTTTATTTCATAATAATAACAAAGCAACTGATTATAAAAATTATATTTTTCATTATTTAGTCAAATATAATTTACTTTTATGATAACTTATCCATTTCTTTTCATAAATTTATTAGAAGAATTAAAAGACGGAATATTTCGACATTTTGAAAATTCATCAACATTCTATTCTATTCTGTTACAATTGCCGAGTTTCAATGCTTTCAATACCACTATATGGCTGATGCCAAAAAATTTTTTCGGCATCAAAAATTTTTGCGTGATAACAATGGGATGATAGATCTATATGAATCATTATATGTATGGTTTTTATTGAGGCTGGGATTGTGGTGCGTCACTTAAAGCCGCTATCAAACGAAGAACCATACGATAGTCTTTAGCACAAAATACCTCATAGACAGGTTTTTCATGCGGGAAACGATCCAAATATGCCGTTTTATACAAGTTGCCGAACTTATGTTCTTGAATCACGCATTTTCGACTGTTTAAAGCACATACAGTAGTCTTTAGAACGAAATCCTCCAATCAGAGGATCGCGATTACAGAACACCCTCTATTCTTTTCCCTTTTAAACATCCTTGGGGGAGAATAATAGCCAAATGTTGAAACCGTTGTTTACATTTCTGGATTTCGTTCTTCCGTTTATGCTTAAAAACAACCCCACTGAAGTCGTTTGGTCGCTTTTGAGCAGCAATAGCTTATATTTTAGAATATATCGTCTTCCGTCTGATAGTACCTTAAGACTATCTTAAGCGCAAATACTGTCTTAAGATGTAAATAAAACGACAAAATCAGAGCTATCTTAAGTCGAATCGTAACTGGATACGTGCGCATGTGCGCAATCACAACATAGCTCGCTCTGCATCTCCAATTGGCTGGCTTGTTTCTCCCGTGGGGGACTTACGCTTGAGGCACCGCAATACCAACTTAAGATCGTTCTTAAATACGCCCACTCGTACGACGAATCATAAGATTAAAACAATCTTAAGACCGAGGCACCGCAACCCCAGCCTTTGGGGTGCGACTGTTGTGCCATAATACCTGTGTCTGTAATACCTAGAGTTAGAGATGCAAAAAACACGGAAATTTAAAACCCAGGGAAAAAACCCGGGAGTTTTGAGGAAAAAACTGGGAAATTTGGGAGCTTTGGGAATTTTGCGGGGAAAAAACAAATTAGAAATCTCTAAAGCATATAATAAGTTGTTTACTTAATATAAATGGCAATTTTAAGGACTTTGATATACTGATAAGCTTATAACATTTTATTTTCAATTCATCAAAACTGCAGCCAAATCAAAATTTGAAAAGAAACTTAAGCCTTCTTTATTAAATTAGCACTTAAGATAAATGTATCGGTACAATGTTGGATACAATTTCCATATTATACAAGCTGAAGAATTGGAATGCAGTGTCATAGGTGCCAAGTCTCCGTTATTTCAACGGAGACTTTACACCGAAAAGTTTTTATAAACGATTTTAGTTTATTTATTCGCCGAAAATATATATGACAGATTCCTTTTTATAGATACTGGTGTTAAATCTGCTTTAAAAATTAAAAATGTTTGCAGCTATGCAATGTACATAATCCTGTAATAGTTTGAGAACAGAAATAATTAAGATTTGAAAAGTTATTTAAAAATTTCTATTTTATAAAACTAAAGAATTATTTAAAATAATGAAGTGGTTTTTAGAAAAAAGAGATGACAATTTTTGCAATTACTACAGTGGTATAGTTTCTTTTACAAGTTATTTTCAGAAATATTTCTTACTAGCTGCGTACCCGGCGTTGCCCGGGTGCATTAGGTGTTTTGGGCACAATTGCCATAAAAACGTTGTCAGCATTGCTATTTAACATAAATTGCGAAAACTATTAGAATAGATTATTGTAGAACATCTTTATAAACAATGTTTCGAGACTTGTTTTTTTTTCTGCATATATATACAAATTTTTGACCCTAGACACACGTGAGCAGCCAACGTAGAGCTGTCCATGTGTAAAACATGGGGTGCCCAGATGGATGCCTGGCACTTTAAGGGTTTGCCCTTGGCTCTTATTGATGGAGATAGAGAAGGCCACTTTTAAGGAGAACTGCAAACGTTTAAATTGAAAAGGCAAGTTTGTTGGAATGATGGGTATTCGCGGTATTAATACCGTCTCTCCCTTTGCACTGCCAGTAATGTTGGTGGCCTGCACAACATTCCTTTTCAGCTCTATGATGCGCAACCTTGTGCCATTGCACAATCTTGGTGCATTCAAGTTACGCATCAGTATAACAGGCACATCCATCTTTAACTCCAACTTGTGGGAGGGCACTCCCGACAGCTCTAATGAGTTTAAAAACTCTACGGGGTAAGCAGTTGTGTCATCAGAAGCTATTACTAAATCTATTGATGAGCAGATGGTCACCTCACCAGGTAATCGATGAATAATATTCTTATTAATTTTCGCTACCGTTTCATTTCTAGGTGCCATTATTGCCCTCTCACACAACCATTCCTCGTTGCTGAAGTTTAGTTGCAAGTTCGGAGAAACCTTATTAATTAATTCACTTTCCAAGCATACAACATTACAGAAGGAGCTTTTAAACTCTATGAGCCCTTCGGCATCCATTGGCATGCGACCTTCGCCGATTTCCAGGAGACACTGAGCAAAGTTCCCCGACTCACAGTCATTGAAGAGTTGAACTCTCATATTAGTTCTGAGTTGTAATCTTTCTACTTTTGCCCACATAGGCGAAGATTTCAGGCATGCATTAATTTCATCTGTTGCAGTGCCTCGCTCAATTACTGGCAGTGTCTGCCGGAAGTCGCCTGCAAGCAAGACGACCACTCCACCCATTAACATTCTATTGCCACGGCTATCTTGCAAGGTGCGATCCAGTGCTTCGATTGCACGCTTGTGCGACATCGTGCATTCATTCCACACGATCAATTTACACTGCTGCAACAGAACGCTCCGATCACTCCTCTTGCTTATATTGCATGTGGGTGTTTGTTCACCCGCCAGGTTTAAAAGTAGCTTGAATACCGAGTGAGCAGTTCTTCCTCCACTAAGTAAAGTTGCAGCTATTCCAGAAATGCAACAGCTAGCGCAATATTTCTGTCCTTGCGCAACTGTGCAAGCAGCAAATTCAACAGGAATGTCTTGCCTGTGCCACCTGGCGCATCCAAGAAAAAGAGACCCTCTTGTCCACACTCTATACGATTCACAATTTTCAAAAAAATTTCCTTTTGCTCTGTTAATAACTGGAGTTCAGTTTCGGCTACTTGAGCCTCCAAAGCAGCAGTGTCATAAGTGAGCTCCCTGATCAAATCGGTGGACAATTTTCCCATGCGTTGTGGAGTGGGCATGCCAAAATCAGCAAGCTGCTTACCTACCATTGAAAAAACTTTCTCTTCAATAAGTTTCAGAGCCTCATTAAAATATATGGTATCATCACTGGCAAGTGCTGTACTTTGGTACCTATGAGCAATGTCTTCGGATAAGTGTATTTTATATTTTTCCCTAAGTTTCATTGGGTTTGAGAGTCCACATGTGCTCAACATGATAGCAAAGAGCTCTCGAACCTTAGCTGCTGACCGGCACAATACAGCATCTTCCAAAGTATTGTGTTAGTGATTGTCGTCTTCTAAAAGTCCCAGCACTATACATGCTTCTCGGAATGTGGCTTTTTCATGTCCATTGACAGTTTTGAGTGCCTGAAAACTGGTGGGTCCCCTGACACGGGTCAGTAGCAAACGTATACAGTAACACTCAAAGTGTGACAAATGAGCAGTGTAGATTCTGCCCAGGGCATCTGATGCCTCCACACCATGCCAGCCTCCGATAGGGGTGCCCTGCAGACGCCGCTTCCATTCTTTTCGTGATGAATTCCAAGTATAATATTTTGGCACTTCTGTATACAGTAAAGTTTGGGCAAATTCATCAATCTGGCACAGACGGAAAAATGCAGTAAGGGTGGTTGTAGGTTGGGTCGCGATTCGATCATGTATGTTAGCTTCTGGGAAATACACACGCTCACCATTAGGGAGATGCACTGTAAGATGAGTCACAGTTGGGTGCCTCTCGTGAAGTGGCAAGCCCAATATCCGCCAAGCTGCTTCATTGCTGCTGACATAGCGGCCTGCTCTGAACATTTGAACTTCATTTCTGGGTTCAGTATTAGTATTGCCCTGCTGCTGAACAGTAAATATTGCCTGGTCAGAGCCCTTATTTATGTATTTGCAAATGTATTTAATTGCTTGGACTGAGTTACAAAATTCCACATTAATGTGAGCATTAAAGATTTTTGAAAGAAGTGGTGAATAAGGGACCACAAAGCTGTTGTCTACTATAACGTCTTTTGCAGTACCTCTGACTTTAATTGTGACTGTACGCCCTCCATCCTTTGGTGCTCTGCGTCTGTACAGTGGATACCCATTTTCCATTGTTTGTGTGTCTTTTAACAGTGCCCGAGGATACTTTCTAGTGCACTTTCCGTCCTTCATGCATGGGGACATAGGGTTCAGCACTCCACAAGAACCATGGATCATGGTTTTAATGACCGTATCATAAAGTTCTTTGTCTATGTTGGGGTCTGGCAGTTCTGCTGATATCACCTCATCAATATGATTAGGCCGCAATTTTTCCTTTAACCATAGCAGCAAGTGTACATGTGGTAGGCCGCGCTTCTGCCATTCAGTTGAGTACATAAAGCACAGCACCTCACCAAAAATGCGGCCTTTGGTAAGAAGGGCCACCAGATTTTGCACTTTTATTTTAAACATTCGTGCTACAATATCATGACGGTCCACTGGTTTCTGGCCAATCATTAGTTCTTGCTTTATTTCAGTCCAGGCTGAGTTACACGTGAAAGTTATAAATAAGTCCGGCCGGCCATAGTTTCGGACATAGGAAAAAGCATCCTGCGTTTATTCATGCAGATACCGCGGACTATTCACAAATGATGAAGGGAGGATCACCATCTGCCCTAAGTTGTTTGCATTCACATTGCCATCATTTGCAATGATATCTTGCAGGTGGATGTAATTCTCTGAACGTAACTTTTTTTGATTTAGTGCTATGAACCTCAGACGTTCACTCTCCATTTTCACGTACATGTCTACCAAAAATTGGGACAGAAGTGTTCGACAGCGCAGCAGCAAGTTGAAGTTATGTTCACGCACCATCAAGTGAAATGCATAGAAATCCATGCATGATACTTTTTTCCTTGGATTCGGTTGTCCAGTCACTGGATTTGTTTGAAGGATACTGAAGTGATATCCCTCTTGCCCTTTCCAGAGTATAATAGGATACTGTTAAGCATCATAAAAACGATGCGTGTCTGCAATCCTAGTGAGGGAGTCATCATGTTTGCGCAAAACGATATCCCTTGGGGCAGTGAAGTCGGTGCCTGCCACCACAGCTGCAACCTCAGAGGCGGCAGGAGCATTGTAGCGACGTGCATGCTGTCCGCTCGGCACACGATCAGCATGTATCACCACTTTACAACTATCATCTGGCATGTTCTCAAGAGCTGTTTTGAACTCGCGCGCTAACACATTGTGATCATGCATAACTTTTTGTATTTTCAAAACAGTTGTACGTTCAACACCCTGAATAATTTGGCAACGTCTATCAGTCTCAGTCTCATCATCATCTCCCATAAAGTATACCTGCAAAAATTGTGCTTGACTGTTGGACGGAGGTAACAATGACCCTATTTCATGATGCACTTGCCCCTGTACTGTAAATGTAGGAGAAAATCCAGGCATGGCAATAATTCTATCATCCCCAAAAGAGGTCATGTGAAAACAGGAATTATATTTTTTGATACAGTTTAAAAAGTGTCTTGACTCATAAGTCTCACCACAAAACAATTCCTTTAAAGCATCTACTGGTTCCTCTAATGTGGGAATGATTACCATGCCCCGAGAGCAACACATTCCCTCAGTCTCTTCCTTCCATTTCAGTGCTCCACAATATCTGCATGCATGTCTTATTCATATGATCGATTTTTATGAGGCTCTGATTACTATAATCTAGAGTTGGGTCATAGTCAAAAGCACAGTTTTCAAAGAATTTCCAGGTATTTCTTGCAAATATTTGACGACGTTCATGGCGGTGTTGAGCATCGGAAAATCGGCGTACGTGTCTCTCTTCGAATGTTTCAGAGGCACGGAGGGAAGCCATAAGTTCCGCACGTTGCTGACGTCGAAAATCTGTAACTTCTGCAGTCTCAGAGGCACGTTGAGAAGCCATGCGTTCAGCCATATCCCGAAGTCGAGCATGAGACTGGCTCAAGGTTTCAGCCGCTCGAATATTTGCTTGACGCTCAGCTTGCTCAATTCTCCGTATTTCAGCATCTTCTGACGACTCTTGCTGTCTAGCTATTCTCAAAGATCGAGCATTTCGCGAGACATACATAAGATTTGATTTTCGTCTGCGTGGCATTGTATTTAAATAAATTTGTTAAAATAGTTTAATCTAGCTTTTTAGCGCCATATCAAAAAGGATCAATAGTCAGCGCCAATAAACTAAAAAATAAATAAACTAAAAATGATGGAGTTGAGAAAATTACTTCCTGACATTTGATACATTAAATGATTTTAAGAAAAAAAAAATATTAAAAAAAGAAATCCATGTTGAGAGAGTGAATAAAAAATCCATGATAAAAAAATATAAAAGCATTTTCTTTTTTTTTTTTTTTTATTTCTTTTTTTAACATTTGGGGAAAAAAATTTAATTCATCTCTAAGGTAATGAATCTTTAATTGCTTTGACAGGTAGCGCCCCCTATGATCTTATAAAAGAACTGTTAATTATTGAAAATATACATTATTTTATTAGAACTTCGCTAATTTGCGCATGAAAATCACAAAACATTTTTTTTTTAATGAAAAGGTAAATAAAATCAATAATCCATGTTGAAACTAGTATGCTGTGGCCACCACAAGACTTTCTTCTATATTTTCCTATACAAATTCACACAATAACAATATTAAAAAAAAAACGATTTTTTTTTCAAAGTTTTTTTTCGTAAAAAAAAAAAAAAAAATCGATAACTTTGTTTTAAATTATCACATATTTATAGTTCAACCATTCGTTTTAAAGATATTGACGAGACCTTTCGAAAGATACCCATCTTGAAAATTTACCCCCCTCCTCCGGGGGGTAATTTCACCTGGGGGGAGGGAAGCTATGACCGAGATTTTTTTCCTAATTAACTACTACTATTATCAATAATTCATATTAATTTCACAATCACAGGTTAAGAATAACTCCCATTATGTACATTTATACGAAATTTTGTCCTATATACTGCTATGTTAAAAATTTAGAAAAAATACGATTACAGCACCACCTGTTGAGTGATTGATCCCCAAATCTAATCAGCCCCAGTTTATGTCAGGGGCCAACTAAATACCAAGTCTGGTTAAATTTCGTTAAAAAAAAAAAAAAAAAAAAAACGATTTTTTTTCTGTTACTTTTTGTTAAAAGTAAAAAAAATCGATAACTTTGTTTTAAATTATCACAGATTTATAGTTCAACCATTCGTTTTAAAGGTATTGACGAGACCTTTCGAAAGATACCCATCTTGAAAATTTACTCCCCTCGAGGGGGGACTTCCCCCCCAGGGGGGTTCACGAGGCTCCTACGCATACAAAATTTTTTCCCCAGTTGACTACCTCTATTATAAATAATTCTTGTAAATTTCATAATGATTACTAAAAAAATAATTATCTTTATGCACATTTATACAAAATTTTATCCTATATCACCATGTTAAAAATTTAGAAAAAGCGGGATGGCAACGCAACCTGTAAGACAATTTTTACCAAAAGTTGATAGGCACTAATTTATGCCAAGGTGCAACTACATACTAATTTGTATGAAATTCTGTGTAGTAGTTCCTGAGATACAGTTGCCACAAAATTTTGTCACACACACACACAGACAGACTGACAGACAGACAGACAGACAGACAGACAGACAGACATTTTCTAAAAAGGGTCAAATCGTGTTCTACAGCTCTCAAAATGTGTAAATCCATCAAAAACCCGTGGTCGAAAATTTTTACGAATCCAATACTTTCTCTATATTACATATAGAAGAAAGTAAAAAATGTAAAAGCATTTTAGTTTGTTTTAACATTTGAAAAAAAAAAAAAAACACGAAGTGGTTCTTTTGAGAGGTAGATTTTTCATCCATGTTGAAAAAATATGAAACCATTGTGGTTCTTTTGAGAGGTAGATTTTTCATCCATGTTGAAAAAGTATGAAACCATTTTCGTTTTTTTTTTTTTTTTCTTTCCCCTTAACAGATTTGATTCAATTTTAAGGTAATGGAATCATTATTTAATAATCGTTTGCAGCGATTAATGAAATTTGATAAACAATTCACATTTTTTTTCACATCTTTTGAATATTCTTATTAAGGTAAGTACAGAGAGACTATTTAGTATTCTTTTGTTATCAATCGGGGTTTTTTTTATGTCATTTTCCACGTGTTATTTTCTACGTGTTAGATTCGTTTAATAAAATAATCCCAAAAAATGTTTTAGAATAATTTTTTCGCGTTTGTGGCGCTAGATAGCGCCACTAATCAATAATTTTTTCTCAGAATACAAAATTGCTATTTTATGCATAAAAATCACAAAAACAAAGTTTTTTTTTCGGAATAAAAGGCAGCCAACTTTGTAAGTTAGGGTATAAGCTATCTTCATTACAAATTTCATCGAAATCCGTCGAGCAGTTTTGGCGTGAAACTCAGTCAAATAAATTCACAGACATTCACATTTATAATATACTAGCTGTTACCCGCGACTTCGTTCACGTGGAAATTTTGATGTGTATGTGTGGGAACTGGCGGTTTGATCATAATATGTAATGAAATGAAACCTTATCATTGTGGTGCTGTGCAAAACAGAGTACACTCAAAAAATACACTCAAATAAACTCAAATAAAGTACACTCAAAAAAATTTGTAACTCATTGAAAGCCAAAATAAAATGCCTAAATAAATAAATAAAAAGTTATCGCCAACATGGCGATAAAAATTTAAAATTCGTCCATAGGGATTCTGTACTAAAACAGTACTGCGTTGTGGAAGTATAAAAACTGGGTCGTCAATTATGAATTTTATTTCGAAACCTTTCTTTGTATTATTTTAGTTCACTATTGCACAATATTAATCTGGTTCTAATAATAATTTGGTGACTGGTTAATTAAAATTTTAACTATGTGGTGAAATTCATATAATATTTATGAGTTTCAAATTTTTAATTTTTTTTTTTTTTTTTTTTTTTTTTTTACAAATAAATGATTTTTTTTTTTTTTTTACAAATAAATGATTTTTTTTTTTTTTCCCGGCGAATTGTTGAATAATATTTTAGTTCTTAAACAATTTTGGACGGCTTTGCCCGCTTCGCTGGCAAACTCTTTTCTAGAAAAAAAAAAAAAAAAAAAAAACTGAAATCGGTCAAAAGCTTGCTTTGTGTTCCCGCTGCCTTAGGCAGCGCCTTGTTCGTCCTTGCAATCTCCGGTGCCTGTCCCTATTGCCTGCGACAATGGCTTACCCGTGGGCTTCCATTTGGTTGCTTATCATACATAACAGTTTCGATACGGACAGTATCGAAAAATTTGAAGTAACTCTTTTATATCTGAATCCCAGTTACATATGAACAACATTATATGTGATGTACATAATATTTGCTCTCAAGTTATTTCCTATATTTATTTCATTTAATCAATCAACCATAGAATGACAGCAATTTCAAGCCACATATAATATTACAATATGCTATGATCGGCAACTTCTATCGCATGAGACAATTATTATTTTGTGGTTATATATACTTCATGCTTAGTTAATAGTAGTTGGTATATAGAAAAATAAATAAATTAGTATGTAAACTTGATCATGGTACAGCGTTAATGCCCTTGGCGACTTTTAAATTTTTGTTGCCGTTTTAGACCAAAATATAATTTATGCGATTATTGTTCCTATACGCAAGCGAAGTGTGACGTCACTGACCGTCCGTGAATGCAAGAAAATGATTTCCTATGTCAATCGCCCATTGGATTTTTTGTAAAAAATGATTAAAAATCGAAGAAAATTATTTCCCGATTTTAATCCCCATATTTGGGTACACATATATATTAGTTATCATGTGCATGTGTTAGATTGAGTTATTTTGCTGTCAAATTGACAAAATTTTAATTTTAAATTTCAAAACTCTGTCGTTCTTGGCGCTTATTGTATTTGGTGATCAAAAACGTAATACGAAAATATACATGCCAGATGTATATTTTCGTAATATGCATTGTACGAAATATTGTTTCATATTATTCAATACTGTCTTAAAATAAGTTGTTAAAATAACCATGATTTTTGAAAGGAATTAAATTATGTTCGCCAAATAATTTGGCGATATTTTATTTTTCTACCAAGGATGACCGATATCAAATCTATTCCGCTACAACATATTAGTATCTTATATCAGATACTTTACTTAGGCATTTGAAAACAAATTTGACTTCAAATTATGATAGAATATTTATCATTTCCCTTTTAATCAGTATATTAGTTGGATATTTATTGTGTTAATATCATCCTTTGAAATTAAATGTTTGTGTTTTCAATCGAATATGGAAGTTTGCCATTTTTTTTTCTAGAGTTTTGCAATTAAAAATTCAAATTTTGTCAATTTTACAACAAAAATAACTTAATCTAATGCATGGACATGATAACTGATACATATCTATACCTAAATATGCGGATTAAAATCGGGAAATATTTTTCCTCGATTTTTAATAATTTTTTACAAAAAATCCAATGGGCGTTTAACATAGGAAATATTTTTCTTGCATCCACGAACGGCCAGTGACGTCATCACTTCGCTTGCGTATTTCTTTCTATCTTTTCCTTGGCGAAAAATGTCCGATCTACTTCAGCATCAAAATTATAAAAAATTGTCAAGAATTATCAATAAGAAAATACCTTTACCATAATGCTGAATTAACTTTTATGCCAAGCGTGTTTCATCCGCCATACTGAAAAAAAAAATCTGAAGTTGAGGTATATAAAAAAAATGCTGTGAAATAAAATTCAGAAGAAATATGTTAGATTTGTAATATTACTATTTTATTTTAAAATTATAATATGTCATTTTCTCATCGACCAATTTAACATTTAGTAATTTCTTATTTTTCGCATGAAAGCATATTTCATTTTATGCTGAAAACAATAAATAAATATATCTCGTAAACTTTTTTTGGCAACAATTAAAAATTTAAATGGCTTATATTAAGTCAATATAAGTCAATAAGTTTATTATTTTCATATTTTAATTAATTTTAAAGATTTTTTCAATTTTTTTTTCCTAAACCATCACTGACCTATAAGGAAAAAAACAAAAAAAGAATGATCGAAATCGGTCAAGCCGTTTACGATTTTATAAATAACATACAGACAAACATTCATTTATATATATATAGATATAAGATTGTTTTCCTGATTTTCATACATACATATAATGTTTCTGCATTTCTAACACAACAAGTGGGGAATTTTTCGAATTACTTATATATTTCCCTAAAACATATTAAATTTAAGAATTCTTCTTTTTCTTTGCTGTAATTAAAAAAAAAAAAAAAAGAACAATTTAAAAATTATCAGGTAACAAACTATTTTCTTAAATACTTCACTTAAGTTTAATAAAACTTGAATTTAGCTGGGTTTTTCCCCCCTAAAATCTTAAGTCCAATTCTCTAATTGTTTCATAGTACATTCATAAACCAATTATAAATAAAAAAAATTTAAATGTTATTAATTCTCATTAAGAATGAAAAGGATATCTCAAGAACATAACAAAATAATATTAATGATTAATGACAGAAACTCACAATTAGTGTTAGCACCGCATTGATTACAACAATTTATTTTCTTCGTTTTCGAAATGAACATCGAAGATGCTCGAATTAGCTGGAAAGGGAAACGAAAAGGAAATCTATGCAGGAATTAAAGTTGGAGTTAATTTAAAGATCGGAGGATAAATAATTAACAAAAGTTATAAAAATATTCATTATTTCAAAATTCCCAGGGCAAAAAAAAAAAAAAAAAAACGTTTTTTTTTCTGGGAAAAAACCGGGTGTTTTGAAAGCCTTGCATCTCTGCCTAGAGACCCTATAGATACAGGCCGACTCACATCGGAAATGTTGCCCACACCGAAACTGCGCTATTCCTTCTTTTTATATTTTTCGAAATTGTGTCGATCAGAATCCTATCCCTGAATGATTTGAACAATTAATAGTTGAAAAATTACACGTATTTAAAAAAATTTGTTCGATAAAAATCGAAAAAAGACAAGAGCAGTGGGCAACAAATAGAGTTTTGAGTCAGCTCACCTTTCTAGTATCCTTAGTAATACCTGTGCGACTGTTGTGTCACAAAACTCACGTGGCCTGGCGCCCAATGA
Organism: Salticus scenicus; assembly: GCA_963930645.1. Taxonomy (NCBI): domain Eukaryota; kingdom Metazoa; phylum Arthropoda; class Arachnida; order Araneae; family Salticidae; genus Salticus; species Salticus scenicus. The sequence continues at coordinate 306,432,277 of OZ005648.1, forward strand.
AATTTAGGAAAAAACGTAACTGTAATCAGTAGTAGTTGTCTTTTCTTTCTACCGAAAGGTTCGCAGAGCTGTCGTCTGCATGATTTTTCTTTTTAAAATGTTCTAAAGTAAAATTGTAATTTTTGTATAGTGTATAGGGGAGACCCGTGTACCTAGGACCATCATGTACCTAGGGCCACCCCACTTTATTTGAATAATATGTAATTTTAAGTTTTAATACACAACTGGGCGAGTAACAACACCAATTGCTACTTTTACAACTACTTTGGAACATTTGAGGAGAAAGTTTTGACAAGTTACACGTAGAAAACGAATTTACATGGTTAGAAGTAAAATTTTGCATCTCATCTCTTTTGCTATTTTACAAAGGCAAGTCAAATATTTTTCTTTAATTTTTAGTGTATAATATTGCTTGTTGTATTGAGTAATAAATGAGATATTTAATCAGTCCTCTTTGCATGTGGATTTTTTTGTGGATTTTTTAGTGGAAGGCATTTTGAATGAAGTTATCAAAACTTGTACCTAGGGCCACATAGTTGCCTTGTACCTAGGGCCAGTGTGTTTGGACCTTTTAATATTTTCGCGACCGCATGTTTTTGTCTTTTTGACAGTAAGGTCCGCCTGTGGGCGTTTTTCTCATAAGTTACAATTTATCAAAACAAAATTTTCCGTATTCATATTTATATTACAAATGGATATGCATTATAACCATATTCACTCTAATCAAAGTATTTGCATCCATAGTATGCTGATTGTACAAATATGAATATTGTTTACATTTTTTAGAAACAAATAATATACAAATTGCAAAAGAAACGCCCACTGGTGGAGTTTCATATTTTCAAATGACGTGAATCTACGTCAGCGGTCGCAAAAGTGTTAAGAAACATAGTATAGCCTGTAGTAATTGGATGCTGGAAAACTCTGGTAAACCAATCACTATATCTGACGTTTCTGAAAATGTTGGCAAATCCTATCCGCCTGTAAGCATTCTATCAGGCTTTCGTGTATCCGGCATATGGCCAATGATTCAAAACACATTCACTGAGGATGAATATTTAAGTTCAAATGTGACTGAAAGACAAAATCCCTCCATAAATGATAATAATAATAATAATAATAATAATAATAATAATAATAATAATAAGAGATTTTTCAGGAAGAAAATGAACCATCAATGATAGAACTGGATGTCTCTGTTTAGTGTCCTGGTGAAATTTCGAAATCTTTAACATCTAACATCTTTTCGTGTGTCATGCAGTAACAGGTACGAACCTAAGCAAAACCTTTACCTAAAGGAAAACATCCCATATCAAAGAAAAGATGTGACCGAAAACCAGAGAGATCTAGAAATCCAAAAGACACTCCAGAAAAAAAAAATTGAAGAAAAAAAACGTTGTGTTAGAATATCCCAAAGAAAAAAAAAAAATCGTGTTTAAAATTAATGCATCAACGTGATAATTATTATATGATAAATAAATATATTACTTGATATTGTTTCTTTTATAAAATATATGTTTATATGCTTATTTTCTATTCATTACAAAGTGAAATAAAAATTTGAGAGAATGGCCCTAGGTACAATAAGGTCTGGCCAAAGGTACAATGAGGGTGTTGTACCTAGGGCCACGAGTGAAGTTTTTTTAAAACCCTTCTACTTGTCGGAATTTCTTACTTTAGGTATTTATATTAATCGCAATTGTAAGTAATTAGTTTTAAAGATATGCACATGCCAGTTTGATAATTTTAAATAGGTCAAGGGCTCTGTTTTGGAGCATTGAAAAAAAGCGGCCCTAGGTACACGGGTTTCCCCTATATTATGTTTGTGTCTTCATTAAACTTTGTTATGTGCTAAAATGGTTGCAGAGTCTTCATCTTTTACTCGACGCCTAAAATTAAATTGTTTTTATGGAAAAGCAAAGAATATTTAGTCTTATGTAAAGATGCAAGGCTTTCAGAACACCCGGTTTTTTCCCGGAAAAACCCGTTTTTTTCCTCTGGGAATTTAAGACAAAATTGGGAATTTTGAAATTTCCCCAAAACTGGGAATTTTGAAATTATGAATATTTTTATAACTTTTGTTAATTATTTAGCCTCCGATATTTAAATTAACTTCAACTTTAATTCCTGCATAGATTTCCTTTTCGTTTCCCTTTCCCGCTAATTAGAGCATCTTCGATATTTATTCCGAAAACGAAGAAAATAATTAATTATAATTAATGCGGTGGTAACACTAACAGTAAGTTTCTGTCATTATTCATTAATATTATTTTGTTATGTTCTTGAGATATGCTTTCCATTCTTAATGAGAATCAATAACATTTAATTTTTTTTATTCATAATTCGTTTATGAATGTACTATGAAACAATTAGAGAACTGGACTTAAGATTTTAGGAAACAAACCCAACTAAATTTATATTTCATTAAACTCAAATGAAGTATTTAAGAAATTAGTTTGTTACCTGGTAATTTTTAAATTGTTTCTCTTCTTCTCCTTCCTCCTTTTTTTTTTTTTTTTTTTTTTTTTCTAATTACAAATAATAATAATAATAATAATAATAATTCTTAAATTTAATCTGTTTTAGGGAAATATATAAGTAATTCGAAAAATTTTCCCACTTGTGTTAGAAATGCAGAAACATTTTTTTTTTTTTTTTTTTTTTTTTTTTATGCATAAAAATCAGGAAAACAATGTGTGTATAAATTTTCATCAAAAAATTTTCATTGTAGAAAATTTAACATCAATTTTTTATTTAACCGACTTCAAAAAAGAAGGAAGGTTCTCAATTCAAACCGCATGTTTTTTTTTATGTTTGTTAGCTCATAACTTCTGAACGGATGCTCCGATTTTGGTACTTTTTGTTTTGTTGAAAAAGTCTTGGTCTGAAATAGGTCCCATTGTAATATCTTTACGATCTAAAGAAAATACAGGGTGCCCAAAAAAATCAGTCCCAACTCTTTTAGCTGCTAAACGGCTGCAGCTATAGTGATAAAAATGGTATGTAAGTATAGCAAAGTGGCCATACAGTACATGTTTAAACCGCTTGCAGCTCCACCTGGTGGAAAATAGCGGAGTTAGTGCTTTTATCTCGTAAACGGTTCTAGAGAAAAAAGTGAATTACAAAGTTGAAGAGTATCATCGATTTAGAACAAAAAGATAGTTTAGACATTCATGCTAGCGTTCCTATCTTGGAAACGATTTAAGACAGGGGAAAAAAGTGAATTATAAAATTGCAGATTATCATCGATTTAGTACGAAAAGATAGTTTAGACATTGATGCTAAAAATACAATGCTAAAAACGTGCATTTGTTTGTTCGCAATTTCTTACACTATGCACACTTGAGCTACATTGCACACGTTGTAGCGTAGCTGGTGAGACATACGCTATATAGTTCAAAATACGGTGATAATTTTTGTTTTGTTGTAAAGATCTTGGTCTGAAGTAGGTCCCATTGTAATATCTTTACGATCTAAGGAAAATAAAACGCCATCTGGTAAAAAACAGCGGAATTAGCGCTCCTATCTCAAAAACGGTTCAAGATGGGAGAAAAGTTAATTACGAAGTTGTAGAGCATCATCGATTTACTACAAAAAGAAAGTATTTAGACATTATTGCTAAAAATAGAAAGCTTAAAACGTGCAGTTGTTTGTTCGCAATTTCCTACACTGTGCACGCTTGAACTACGTTGCACACTTTGCAGCGTAGCGGATGACACGTATACTCTGTGGTTCAAAGTACTGATACTGTAAGCGGTCACATCGATTTGCGCAAAGTCTTTTTCAACCAACTTCAGAAAGGAGGGTGTTCTTAATTCGAGCTATGTGTTGTTGGTGTTTGTAAGCTTATAACTTCGTAAGAGATGCTTTAATTAACCGACATCAAAAAAGAGGAGGTTCTCAATTCAAAGCGTACATTTTTTTGTGTTTGTTTGTTAGCTCACGGATGATCCGATTTTGATACTTTTTGTTTTATTGCAAAGGTCTAATACGTCCCATTGTAATATATTTACGATCAAAAGGAAATACAGGGTGCCCAAAAAAGTCAGTCCTGACTCTTTTAACTGCTGCCTAGTCATAAAAGTGGTATGTAGGTAAAGTGGAGATGTGCTACGCGATTAAACCGCCTACAGCGCCAGCTGGTGGAAAACAGTGGAGTTTGCGTTCCTATCTCGGAAACGATTCAAAACAGGGAAAAAAAGTGAATTATAAAATTACAGAGCATCATCGATTTAGTACGAAAAGATAGTTTAGACATCAATGCTAAAAACAAAACGCTTAATACGTGCATTTGTTTGTTCACAATTTCCTATTCTGTGCACACTTGAACGACATTGCATATGTTGTAGCGTAGCGGGTGACATTTATGCTATGTAAAATTCAATGTATGGTTATTGTAAGCGGTCACATCGATTAACGCATAGACGTTTTAAACGGACTTCATAAAAGAAGAGGTTCTCAATACAAACCATATTTCTCATTGTTGTTGTTGTTGAAATTTGTTAGCTTTTAACTTCGTAAGAGATGATTTAATTATAATACTTTTTTTGTTGTAGTGATCTTGGCCTGAAATAGGTTTCAGTAGGTAAGAAAGGCCGGTTGACCATCAGCAGGGGGGTGCACGGGTGCACCGGCAAGTCGTGCGGGTGCCGCACCATGCCCTGAGGGTGTAGACGAGTTGGTATCGACCTTGACACCCCCCTCTGACAGTATCGTAAAAGATGACGAGGGTGTTAATGAGGAAATTTAATTAAAAAAATTAATTAGTGATTTTTGTAAAAGGTGACGATGGTTTTAAAGAGATGTTTGCGTTAGAATGAAAAAAAGCGTGATATTGTTTGTGACTCATTAGGAAATTAATTAAGAAATTAATTAAGAAATTTAAAAATTGAGAAATAAATATGAATTTAAGAATGTTGATCTGAATATACTATGAAAGAAATAGAGAGATCTGACTGGGGTTCGAACCCGGTATCTTGCAGTAAAAAATATTTCCATAAGACAGTAGTTTTCGAGCGTGAAACCACTGACCTGTAGAAATATGATCTGATGGGTCTATTTTAGATATAAATATGTATTTTTTGATTGAACATCATTTAGTGTTCATCATGTTACCATCGCGAGAGGAAGGGATTTTCGTGTTCTGCATTTATTTTGTCATGTGCGTTGTTTTTTCGATTCTTTATATTTTTTCTGAAGGTGGAAAGTTTAACGTTGATTTTATTTTAAATTTAAACGATACGGGAAATTTATCCTTTTCAATGTAATGCCTTCACATGCGTGCTGCCATGGAGGAAACTTACCGAGATCCGAAAGCGGTTGCAAGTTTTGGAGGTGTAGATGCCTTACACCGTGCTGTCCGCGGCAAGTTATCAAAGAAAAAAATTCGAGAATGGTTACAAGGAATAGACGCATATTCACTTCACAAACCGATTCGAAAAAAATTCCCCACGAACCGTGTCATAGTATCCAGAATTGATCAACAGTGGCAAGCAGATTTAGCTGATCTGACGTCTCTTCAAAAGTTTAACGATGGATTTCGCTACATTTGAACTTGTATTGACATCCTCTCAAAACGAGCGTGGGCGGTTCCTCTGAAATCTAAAAAAGGTGAAGAGATTGTGAAAGCTTTTGAAAAAATTTTCTCTGAACGAAAGCCCAACTATTTGAATACGGATGCAGGAAGGAAATTTTTGAATAACAAGTTTCAAAAATTTCTCAAAGAGGAAGGTGTGAAATTTTTCAGAACTTTTAACAACACGAAAGCGTCCGTAGTAGAACGATTTAACCGTACTTTAAAAACTAAAATGTGGAAATATTTTACCAGTCGTCGTATTTACCGCTACGTAGACGTGTTAGATCAATCACTTTATAGTTATAACCATACTTATCATTCAAGCATTAAAAGGGCTCCCGCCGAAGTAACTCCGGAAAATGAAAGCAACGTGTGGTTTACTCTGTACGGGGATATGGAGAACGAAAAAAGAAATTCTTGTGTGTTTAAACCAGGGGACACTGTTCGGGTATCCAAACAAAAATTAACTTTTGAAAAAGGATACGAAACTAATTGGACGGAAGAACTATTCGCCGTGACCGAGTGCGTACCACGGGAACCACCCGTCTACCGGATCAAGGATTTGATGAACGAGCCTATTTTAGGGACATTTTACGCGCAAGAACTTCAGAAAGTTCAGCCTAAAGAGAACTTTGCTATCGAAAAAATCTTTAAAAAGCGAATGAGAAAAGGGCAATTAGAGTATAAAGTGAAATATAAAGGTTATCCTTCTAAATTCGACCAATGGATACTGGCTTCTAATTTATTTCATTTATAAATTGAAACGACATTTCTTTTGAGAATCATTCGCCAATATGTCTTTCTACGTGACGCTACCTTCAGACAGCTCTTTGAAATTTTACCCAGAAAATAAAATTTCACATTTTATTACGAGATTACCTTCCCCTCTTGATCTGAAAGGTGAATGGTAGGTTGGACTTGTGGAATTGATTTATCCACATATATGGAGTAATATATTTGACGGAGGAAATGAATACGAATATGACGCGGGTATTGGGGTGATGAAAAAAACTAAAATCCACTTCGGATTTTTTGAAAGCCCTTCAGACATTTTAAAATGGATGAACTATCAAGACTTCAACGGTTTAATTTAGATAACCTACAACAAACATACTAGAAAAGTGAAAATTGGATTAAAACCAACAGCTAGAATAAAGTTATTACCAGGACTCGCTGAAACTTTAGGTTTTTATCCGACCGAATTGGTTAACAATGAGGACCCTATACGCGATAGTCCTTTTAAATACTTTGAAGGGGATAAAGAAGCTGACCCGAATTTTGATTTAAAATTACTTTACATATATTCGGATATAGCAGAACCTCAGATCGTTGGTCATATAGTATCCCCTTTGCTTAGAGTAATTACTGTGAAAGGTAAAGATGGTGATATGATTCACGAAATGTTTGACAGACCACATTATGTCCCTCTTTCAAGGAAAAACTTTCAAACAATTGAAACTGTTATAAGGACACACACAGGACGATTGGTGTCATTCGAGCGCGGGCAGTTGATCGTGAAACTTCATTTTAGACAAAAGTACCTCTCATAATGTTTGTTCCTTACAAGTGTTGTGCGAAATCTTTTGAAGATTATTACATTCACCAGTCAGGTAGTGGCTTGAACTGCTACCGATGTTCTACATTACAAAAAGGATATGGATTAGGTGGACTGTTTCGATCTCTTTTTCGAGCTGCAGTACCCCTTTTTAAATCAGGCGCGAAAGCTGTTGATAAACAATTGTTTCATACGGGTGTAAATGTGTTGAACGACCGGTCACGAGGTGAAGATATAAAAAATGTTGCTAAGCGTCGGTTGAAAGAAGTTGGAAAAAATTTAACTGACAAAGCTGCTACAAAAATGAAAACAATGATTGGTTCAGGACAACGCTATAAAAAGAGAAAGCGATCTAACAAAACCATCATTCGTCCCAAAGGGAAGAGAGCGAAGACACACGATATTTTTGCTTAATCATGTCGGGTCTCATTCATAAAGATTCCCTTGCCTGTGTGAAATCTGAACTGGACTTGTTTTTGATACCACCTACACAGACGGCTATTGAAAAAGGACATTTCGTCGAATTTATGAAAACGGTCTTATGAAAATGGTCTTAATGTTAGTTATTATCCTAACTTTATCGAGAAGGAAAAAGCTGATGCCTATTTTAATGAGTTGAAAACTTTACCGTTTTTCACTCCCACCTTCAACATTTGGGGAAAAGATGTTATGCCGAAACGACAAGTGTTAGCATTTGGCGATGATGGTCTGGTCTATGCATTAAGCGGTACTCAAATTGCTGCCCAACCTTGGACTCCAATCATGATGGAACTTAGAAACATCGTCGAAAAGCATGTTGGATGCACCTACAACTATGTTTTATTAAATTTGTATGCCAATGGACAAAGTTACATTTCTCAACAAAAAGATAACGAATTCAGTCTGGATGATACTTTCCCTATCGCAGTGCTCAGTTTTGGTGCACAAAGGAAAATGGAATTTAAAAAGCCAAACACGCCTTCTACAGTTATTGAATTAGACAATGGTTCTTTATACACTATGACTAAACCTACGAATGAACTTTTCACTCACGGTATTGCTGTAGATCCTTCGATAAAGAATGCAAGAATAAGTCTAACTTTTCGTCATATTATTAGCGTTTCTCGACCATTGAAAAGACCTAGATTGGTCTTAGAACAATCGTCTCCTGATAATGGTGGACAGTCTTCTAGTGAAAAAAACGAACAATCCTTTCATAACGATAAACTGTTACCTACAAAATGTATTGACGAACTATCTTGTGTTAAAAATGAAATCTCTAACGGCAATGAACTGTCTTGTGAAATTCCAAATAATGACTGGTTGGATAAATTTTTTCAACATAGGCAGAAATCAAATCCTATTCTAGGAGAATGGGATTTAAATTGGTGTACACTCTTGCAAATCATTTTGGAAAATGAGAAAAATTTAAGATACACATTCGTAATTTTACAGAAAATAGTGCTGGTGATCGCTTTCCAACAAAATCGGGTGTTATATTATCACCGATGACATGGTTGGATTTTCAAAAGAATATATCGTCATTTCGATTCAATTCTGTGAAAGATAGTTTTTTATCAAACAATCAACTGTTAACGGCATTTGTGAATGAAGATATGTGCCTCATACAACAAATGTTTTACACAAAGAATGCAGGTTTTTGTCTAAAACCGAATGGTATAAAATTGGTCAAAGACCAAATCAACAGATTGGTCGAATTGAAAAGTAAAATTTCTTACTGTTTAATGGAATCTGTTCTCGTGAAACAAATTCCAACTTTGATTTCAAACAAGGTTGTTGAATGTGAAAATCATATGAATTTCGATGAAGCACAAAACCATTATTTGGTATCTATCTGTAACGAGGTTCAAACAAATATTAATACATTTTTCGAATGTAACGGGTGTGAATTGAATATAGATTGTCAATCAGATCATGAATGTGTTATGTTAAATACTTATGACAAATTTATCAGATCTCAAGAAACTGTTTTGTTACATTTGAACACTTTTAAAATTGTTCAAAACATTATTTCAAAACAATGTTTATGGCATTATAATGTATCTTTTTTCAATAACTTGACAATGCAATTTTTCGAAACTTATTTTGAGAAATATTTTTCAAATAATGTGTAAATGAATTGAATAAATCACTTTTTGTTTCAGTATAAAATCTGTCTCTGTTTTATTTCAAATTTATTATTTTTGAATGAATGTATGTTTTTATTTTCTAGGTGAAAAAAGAATTAAAAACTTATTTCAGGAAGAAAAAATTATCTTAGAAAAAATAATAATAAATAAATTAAATAAATTAAAACTTACTTAAGAATTAAAAATTATTTGTAAGAAAAAAGTAATTTATTTGAAAAACAATTAAAAATTATTTGTAAGAAAAAATAATTAAGAATGTATTAATTTATGAAAGAAAAATAATTCATTTTTAATAAACGGGAATTAATAATTGTTCAATGAGAAATCTTTTTCTGTAAAGTGAAAGATTTTCAAAAGTATTTCTACTCTTCGCTGAAAAAATCTTAACCGTATCTAATATTGCAGTATTCATCGAAATCATGTTTCCAGGGAAAAAATGTCCCCTTCTTAAAAATTTTATGAAGGTGGGGATTCAACCCCAACATTCCAAGTGCCGCGCCCTCGCTGCACTCTCTACTTAGAGGATGCATGAGGGGATCATCCCCCATCCCCCCGACCTACCGCAGAGGATGAGATATGAAACCTCTTTTTTCCCCTCCCCATCCATCTGAGATGCGATGCAGAGGATTCTTCATTCAGTAATCTGGATTCACAGTGTTAACACCTTTCTCTCTCTCTCGCTCTCTGCTAAGGTGTTTGTTTTTTACCTCTTATATTATTATTATTATTTTTATTTGCGATGGAGTTCAAATTTAATGTAAATTTGCCAGCAATTTCCAACGTAAGTAATTAAATCATTAATTAATATTTCAAAATGTTTAGATTATTTTGAAAAAAATGTTTTAAAAAAATACAAAAAATCTTTTTCTCTCTTTTTTTCAGTTTGAATTTGATTTTGGACTTAGTCAAGAAATCATTATGGGAGAAGTTTTAGAGTCAAATTTTATTGATTGGTCATCACCGGTCAATTTTTGATATGGAGGTAAAGATAATTTCTTTAAAAAACTTGTAGAATGTTTCAAAATATATTTTACACTCAAAATATTCGTTTTTTCTTTTGTTCAGATTGAACCAACCGTTCAGCCTACCATTCGGGCACCCCCTGGCTTTGAAGGCGTAGATCCTGTGCGTCGTTCGAACCCGGTGCCTGCTAATAGCTTGCTCCTTCGAAAACTAGTAAGGAAAATGAATTTTTTCTCTTTCAAAGACAATTTCAACATACGATTTGGACTTAAAATATTTTTCTCCTTTTACAGATTTTGAATCATGCACCTTCAGCCAACTGCGAGCCCGGACCATCTCGTGCCAGTGAACCTCTCGTCAACCCGCTCTGTGGGAAGTTTGTGTGAATGAAGTGTGCAGTTTGTGGGAATGAATTTTATAATACGAGGGAACTAAGAGTTCATTTGAGAACGCACATGGTACGTATTATTTTACTTTTTCTGTTTAACTGTTTGAAAAATATTCAATGTTTTAAAAAAATATGTTTTCTTTTCTTTTTCTTTTTTTTTCTTTTTTTTTTTTTTTTTTTTTGCAGAAGATTGTTCAGTCTGGCGCTGGGAGAAATGCCGAGGAGCTGTCCAACATGACAGAACCAATTCCCCAAATGGTGAGTTCTTAAAATATAGCATGTTTCCAGTTACAAAGTAAAAATTCTCTTTTAAAAATATTCAAGGAAAATATTCACTCTAAAATTACGTTTAAAAGTTAGAATTAAATTTCTTTTAAAAATAAAAAGTAAAGTTAGAATGAAATTTCTCTTAGAATAAATATTAAAAGTTTCACTTAGAATAAATTAAAAGAGTTAGAATTAAATTTCTCTTAAAAAATAAATTATCTTTAAAAATTAAATTCTCTCTTTAAAGTAATTTAAAAAACTTGTTTAGGCAAAATAATTAAAAGCTTCACTTAAAATAAATTTTCACTTAGAATAAATTTAAAAAAGTTAGAATTAAATTTCTCTTAAAAAATAAATTATCTTTAAAAATTAAATTCTCTCTTTAAAGTAATTTAAAAAACTTGTTTAGGCAAAATAATTAAAAGCTTCACTTAAAATAAATTTTCACTTAGAATAAATTTAAAAAGTTAGAATTAAATTTCTCTTAAAAAATAAATTATCTTTAAAAATTAAATTCTCTCTTTAAAGTAATTTAAAAAACTTGTTTAGGCAAAATAATTAAAAGCTTCACTTAAAATAAATTTTCACTTAGAATAAATTTAAAAAGTTAGAATTAAATTTCTCTTAAAAAATAAATTTTCACTTAGAATAAATATTAAAAGTTTCACTTAGAATAAAATTAAAAAGTTAGAATAAAATCCTCTTTTGAAAAAACTTGTTTAGACAAAATAATTAAAATTTGTTTTCTTTTCTTTTTGTTATTTTTTAGAACTCGAACCAGGCATCTTCTGGAGATGGAGGTGATAGTGGTTGCAGCAATACCGCACCAGTGCCTACTTCGATGGATGGCAATAGCTCAGACGAGGATGGCAATGAGAGGATTGCAGAGGTGAAAGAGAAAACTTCAAAATCAAAGGCAAAAACTTCTCGTGGCTTTGAGAGTTTGTCCTTTTTTCATGGGTCTTTTAGTCAGGCACGAACTGGGAATCCAGACGCATACCACTACAAAAACCCGCCGCGATTAGACGCAAACTCTCTCTTTCCTATCCTGTAGAAAAAAATGTTAGGTTTTAAAAAAATTTTAAACTAATTTTCCTCTAAGTTAGAAAAATATTTCTAAAAGTAGGTTAGAAAAAAAAATTGTTAGGAGAAAAAACTAATTTTCCTCTAAGTTAGAAAAATAAATTCTCTCTAAAAGTAGGTTAGAAAAAAAAAATCTTAGGAGAAAAATCCCCTTTAAAAACTTGTTCAGTTTAAAAATAAAAGTTAGTGGGAAAAAAAAAATCTTGTTAGAAAAAATTGATCGAAGATAAAACTAATTTTCCTCTAAGTTAGAAAAATAAATTCTCTCCAAAAAAGTGAGTTAGGAATAAATTTTCCCCTTAAAATAAAATTACAAGTTTAAAAATAAAAAGTTAAATAGAAAAATTTGTTAGATTAAAAACACTTGTTAGGTTAAAAATTTGTTAGTATAAAATATTTTAAAAACTTGTTAGGGTTTAAGCAAATTTAAAATAGGGTTTTTTGTCTATTTCAGACTTGCCCTGTATGTCAAAAAACTTTCTCCCATACTGGAACGTTTAAAAGGCATCTAAGAAGTCCCTCTAATGAGAAGGCATTCAAATGCGAAGTTTGTAGTAAAGGTTTCAAACTGAAACAGCATCTTCTTAGGCATGAAAAAACCCATGAAGGTGAAAAATTGTTTTCCTGTGAAGTATGTGAAAAAGTATTTTCTCGAAAGGAACATCTTGAAAGACATAGAGTCATTCATCAACGACAAACATCTTTTAAATGTGACTTATGTGACAAAGTCTTCAATCGTAGAGACAATCTAAGACATCATCTAACAGTTCATGAAAAGTCCCTTCCACATTCATGTAGTAATTGTAATTTAAAATTTCTCACAAAATTCAATCTAATGCAACATCAAAGAACAGCTCATGGGAGTGTGGCGAGTAGTAGTAGCCAAACTTCTAAGAAAATTAAAATTAATAATAATAATAGAATAAGAAAAATGAATCAAGCTCTTAAATACATTTAAAATTTTTTATCTTTATCCGGAACCTGAGGAGGAGAGTAACGTAAATTTATTTTCCAATAATAGTCACAATGAAATTTTCAACACCCTAACTAATGAAATTAATCTCAATAAAGCAATAAAATTTCATGGAATAATGAAGGCTGAATTTGTCAAGGTGGATGGAGATGTAATTAAGGAGAGAGCTTCCTTCTTCTTTTCATCAAAACGCACCATTCAATTATCTTCTGAACACCTAATTGAAAATATAAATATAATGTTTAAAAAAATTGAAAATAATATTGAAGATTTTCAAAATCAGGGGTCTGACTGGATCTTCAATAAAATTGAATGTTTTGAATTAAAAGTGGCTAAATATATACCCCTACGCGGTGGAAAATTCATTAATACCCCTCAGAAACTAAAATCCAAGAAGGCATTAATAAATATACAAAATTTTAATGATGACAAATGTCTCATATGGTGTCTTTTAGCCCATAAATATAAATTTGAACATCTTCCTCACAGAGTCAATAAATATTACCCATATGAGCATGAAATAATTTTAGGTGACATTACCTGCCCAGTTCCGTATAATAAAATTCCCGATATTGAAAAACTAAATAATCTCCGAATTAATATTTTTATTTTCGATGCTGATGAAGACATCTGTCCTCTCTATATTTCTCCAAGAGAGGATGAGGATGTCATTAATATATTATTATTAGAAGATACTGAGGGGAATCAACATTATATTTATATTAAAATTTTTTCAAGGGCCACTTAACCAGCCATGAACATCAAACTTACTACTGCTATAGATGTCTCCATCGATTTTCACGAGAAGACCTTTTAAAAGACCACTTAAATTATTGTAAAAATCACCATATACAAGCAATCCAAATGCCATCACCCAATAATAATATTCTCTCTTTCACCTCCATACATATGCAACATTTAAAATCTTATGTGATATACGCTGATTTCGAGTCTATTTTAAAACCCGTCTCCACTGTCGCTCCAAATAATAGTACATCCTTCACCATCAAAACATCACAGCACATCCCTTGTGGCTATGCCTATATCATCGTGGGTCCTGATGGGAAGTCATACAAGCCCATCCAAGTTTTCCGAGGTGATGATGCTGTGGGACATTTTCTAGAAGCCTATATGAAAAAGATGAAATAGCCAGAAAATTAACCTCAATAGTTCCCATGCAGCTTACCCCCGATGAAGAGAGAGCTTTCCAGCAAGCCACGAGATGTTGTATTTGTAACAACAGACTCTATAAAAACAGAGTTCGTGACCACGACCATCTCTCTGGTGCTTTCCGTGGTGCAGCCCACAATAGTTGTAACTTAAATTATAAACAACCAAAATCCATCCCAATAATATTCCACAATAGCAAGAATTATGATACCCACCATCTAATGACCCAACTTAGAAGACTGCAAGATTATTCTGTAGAAGTTATCCCCAACACCCTAGAAAAATATATTGCCTTCAAATTATTTAAAAAGAATTGTCCCATCCAGCTCATCTTCCTGGACTCTCTTCAGTTCCTCCCCTCATCTTTAGATAAACTCGTCCAGAATCAAGATCCAGACCAATTTAAATTATTATTCGAAAACTTCCCTCCAACAATAGATTTTTCTCTTCTTTTAAGAAAAGGGGTCTACCCCTATGGTCATATCACCGATTTTAACATCTTCGGTGAAAAACAGCTGCCTCCCCCAAGTGCCTTCCACAATGACTTGATCTGTGAAGATATTTCTTCAGAGGACTATCAGCATGCTGCTAAAGTGTGGAAGGTCTTTAACATCCAAGATCTTGGGGAGTACCATGACCTGTACGTGAAGACTGACGTGCTGTTGTTAGCAGACGTCTTCGAAAACTTTCGAAAACTAAGTTAAAAATATTATGGATTAGATCCTACACACTGCTTCACAGCACCCGGTCTATCATGGCAGGCATGTTTAAAAATGAGGGGGTAGACCTTGAACTTCTAACTGATATTAATATGCTCCTCTTCATAGAAAAAGGTGTGAGAGGTGGGGTCTCTATGATCAGCCACCGCCACGCAAGATCCAATATCCCAAACACTCAAGATTATGACCCCCTCTGCTTTATCCCAATACATTATGTATTGGGACGCCAATAATTTATATGGTCTTTCAGCTTCGGAGCCCCTACCTTATGGAAGCTTCCAGTGGACAGACCTTGAACACTTTAATACAGAAATAATTCTCAACCTACAACCCGACGCAGCAGAAGGTTTCATCTTCGAGGTGGACTTGGAATATCCACAACATCTGCATGACAATCACAACGATTATCCACTGGCACCAGAATCTCTACATATAACAGAACACATGCTCTCACCATTCGCCAAACACATGCTGCAAGATAGAAAATTCCACCCTTCCAAGAAACTGACTCCCAACCTCAACAATAAAATTCAATATGTCACTCACTACAGAAACCTCCAATATTATCTACAACAAGGTCTAATTCTCACTAAAATTCATAAAGTATTAAAATTCAAACAAGCACCATGGCCCAAACCTTACATTTCATTCAATACAGAAAAAAGAAAAGAATCCAAGTCCACCTTTGAGAAGAACTTCTTCAAGTTACTCAACAATGCTGTGTTCGGGAAAACAACAGAAAATCTCAGACGTCGCAGATCAATAGAAGTTAAAAACTCCCCCATAAGAGCAGAAAAGATCGTCGCCTCACCTCTCTACACCAACTTTAAAATATTTAATGAAAATTTAGCGGCAGTGGAGCGGGTTAAAAAATCCATCTTGATGAACCGTCCCGTTTACATCGGCTTCACCATCCTGGAACTTTCCAAACTTCACATGTACAGATTCCACTACGACTTCATAAAACCAACATACCAAGATCAAGCCAAACTTCTCTTCACAGACACGGATTCACTCACCTACCACATCACCACACCTGACATCTATCAAGACATGCTACAACATCAAGACATCTTCGACACATCAGATTATCCCACAGATCATCCACTTCATTCAGAACACAACAAGAAAGTTTTGGGAAAATTTAAAGACGAATTAAACGGGCGGTTCATCCAAGAATTTGTAGGCCTCAAAGCCAAAATGGATAGTATTAAATCAGAAGATGGAGAAAAGAAAACCGCGAAGGGGATTTCAACTATAATAATCAAGAAAAAAATTAAACATGAAGATTACCTTAATTGTCTTAAAAATTTAAAATATATCAGAACAAACAAGAATTGGGCAGGAATGTCATAAAATCTACACAATGAAACAGAATAAAATTTCTTTAACACCCTTCGATGATAAAAGATACATTTTGGATGATGGAGTGTGGACATCTTTAGCCTATGGGCATTATAAAATTACTTAAAAATATATATATATATATATATATATATATATATATATATATATATATATATAAATTGAAAAAAATCGAAAATATAGAAAAAATTGAAAAATGAAAAAAAAAAAAAAAAAAAAAAGACGATCTTAAACTTGAAAGAATAGAAGAGTGAAACTTGAAAGAATAGAAGAGCGAAAATTTCAAACTTAGAAGATCAGAAATGAAGGAGTTCTGAAGTCTAGAAGATCCTGAAGTTAGAAGATCTTAACAAAATGTGGAAGAAGATTATGAAGTTACAAGACCTTAAAAAATTGGGGCGTCGCACACATGCGGCGGGTGGATGGTGGGACGCCATAAAAATAAATAAAGAAAAGACTGAAGATTTGAAAATAAGAAGATCTGAAACTTGGAAGTATGAGAATTAGAAGACCCGGAACTTGGAAGAATGAAAATGAAGTTGCAAGATTTCAGAAAAGTTAGAAGATCGGAAAAATTTGGGGCGTCGCACAAAATGCGGCGGGTGGATGGTGGGACCCCTTTTTAAATAAAATAAAATAAATAAAAAAAGAAATTCTCTTTTGAGGATTTCAAAGAAAAAGGAACTCTTCAAAAGAGTTCCAAAGAAAAAAATATATGCTCATACAGTTTTTTCAAAAAGATCTATATGAACATATAACAGAATCACTCACACACACATACACACACTAATAACTAAAATAAATTCATTAGATTATATTTCTATAGGTCAGTAGTTTCACACTCGAAAACTACTGTCTTATGGAAATATTTTTACTGCAAGGTGCCGGGTTCGAACCCCAGTCAGATCTCTTTATTTCTTTCATAGTATATTCACATCAACATTCTTAAATTCATATTTTTTATTGATTTCTTATCGATTTCTCAATTTTTAAATTTCTTAATTAATTTCTTAATTAATTTCCTAATTAATTTCCTCATGAGTCACAAACAATATCACGCTTTTTTTCATTCTACCGCAAACATCTCTTTAATACCATCGTCACCTTTTACAAAAATCACTAATTAATATTTTTAATTAAATTTCCTCATTAACACCCTCGTCATCTTTTACGATACTGTCAGAGGGGGGTGTCAAGGTCGATACCAACTCGTCTACACCCTCAGGGCATGGTGCGGCACCCGCACGACTGCCGGTGCACCCGTGCACCCCCCTGCTGATGGTTAACCGGCCTTTCTTTCCTACTGGTTTCATTATGATTTCATTAAAATATAAACAAATTACAGGATACTCACAAAAGTCTGTTCTCCCTCTAACTGCTGAACGCATGCAGCTACACTGGTAAAAGCAGTATGTAAGTATCGATGTTGAAACTTCTGTCCGTCAGCTGCAATGCATATTTTGCTCTTTGTTTGAACTTTACGCTGCGCAATTTCCAGCGCAGCGGGTAACACGTATTCACTGTAAAGTTCAATATATATGCCTAACAGAATTTTTGGTTACGAATACAGCGTATCCGTTCTTTATATTTCTAAAGACTTTTTAACTTAACGTATATTCATTCAATAGATAGATTTTTGCTCATATCTGATAAAGGCAAGAAAAGTGACACAACTTAAAAATGCAGCATTTGAGATAAATCAACTTAAATATAACTTGACTAGAAGCTAGAATAAAACTGGCACAACTGTCTCTCGAGTGGATAACTTTCTATATGGAGATGTAACTTTTTTGTTCACATTGGGTGCATTTCATGTATTTTTCAGTGACATAAACCATTTTTTGTGTTATGTCACTTTTCTTGGAAGATGTGATTTCTGAAGCTGCCGTCGAACGTTTTTTGATGTTCTGCTATATGAATAAGTTTTCACTGAAAAAAGAAAAATAAAATCTTTTTGTAAAAAAAATAGAACCGACTCCAAAAAGCAACTACTATTCAAACAAGAAAAAAAAAAAAAAAAAAAAAAAAGGTATGAAATGAAACTGTAAATTGCGCCTAAATGTATAAAATAATTTCCTTCGCCAAACAACCTATAACATATAAATTAATCATAACTTTTGAAGTCCGCGCCAAATTAAATAAAAATTTATAACTTTATTCAATACAAAAATCAAATCATATTCAATATACACATCTCACATTGTCACCTGCAAAACGCAGTCGAAAACTACTTTGACTCAAGAAAACAAATAAGATTTCATAAGCAGCAAAAGTTGGCGAAGATGCTGGTATCTGACTTCCTTGGTGAAAGAAAAATCGCAAAATTATCTGGCAAACATATTTAATTTCTTTGGGATATCATGATTGTTTTGATAAGGTATATTAAGAGAGTAATCAAGATTATCAAACAATACATTGTACAATATATATTATGAAAATATACATCTTGCGTGTATATTTTCGCATTACGTTTTGATCGCCGAATCCAAAAGCCACCAAGGATGATAGTTATCAAAGTTATACCAAATTTGCAAAGCAAACTCTAACTTCGTACAAACATAAATACCGCATTGTAAAAAATGTTCACTGTTGTATGTAGATGCTACTAATGGACCAATTGTATATAGTGATAAAATAATAAAGAAAACATGAAAATGGATCATTCGAGACAACAGCATTTCTTGCTACCGATCTAAAAACAAACCTTTAAAAACTAATTTAATTTTATTTAATTTTGCGCCGACTTCAAAAGTTATGATTAGTTGTAATGTTATAGGTTTTTTGGCGAAGGAAATTATTTTATACATTTAGGCGCAATTTACAGTTTCATTTCATACCTTTTTTTTTTTTTTTTTTTTTTTTTTTCTTGTTTGAATAGTAGTTGCTTTTTGGAGTCGGTTCTATTTTTTTTACAAAAAGATTTTATTACAAACTCTAATTAGAAATATTTTTTTAAATAACTTGTAAAAGAAACTATACCACTGTAGTAATCGCATAAAATGTCATCCCTTCTTTTTAAAAACCACTTCATTATTTTAAATAATTCTTTAAAAATAGAAATTTTTAAAGAAGTTTTCAAACCTTAATTATTTCTCTTCCCAAACTATTACAGGATTATGTACGTTGGTTTCCTTAATTCTTCAGCTTGTATAATATAGAAATTGTATCCAACATTGTACCGATACATTTATCTTAAGTGCTAATTTATTAAAGAAAGCTTAAGTTTCTTTTCAAATTATGATTTGGCTACAGTTCTGATAAATTGAAAATAAAATGATAAATTAAAATAATGTTATAGGCTTATCAGTATATCAAAGTCCTTAAAATTGCCATTTATACATATTGTTGCGTACTTGGGGGTTCGTGAGTTGTCCGAGAATGAAAGGCCAAACGTACAAAAATTCAGTAATTTATTCACAGAAAGTTCCAGAAGAATACAGGTCTATAAACCACGTATCAGCTTCAATTCGACCAGTAAACACAGCTTAAACAACAGCTGTCAATAGCAAATCCACAGTACAAACTGTATAGCAATGACACTTAAAGCAAGTCTCTTTCGAAGAGGCTCAATGCAAGCTGACCGACTCTGATCACAGACTGAACTGAACTAACTGCCTTGGCGAGAAAGCGCTTCTTATATACTGTTCCATGGAACCCAGATTTTTCGAGAAAACTCTAGAAAGTGGTCAACCAATCAACTTACAGCTTCCATATTTGGTATACCCCTTATAAGGATTTTCTCGCCAAGGTCGCCAAAAAAATCGCCAAGGTGGGAAAAAGTCGCCAAATATGGCGCCAAATCCATTACCTGCCTTATTGGGCTTTTTAATGCGTTTTTAAGGGGAAATAAGGCTATTTCAACGCTACAATAACTAGAAATGGACAAAATTAGCATTTTATCAACTTACTAAGCCTCTTTGAAAGAATTTATACAAAAATAAACACAATTATTTACAATTTTGTAATACTGCCCCCCTCCCAAGGACTGCACGTCCCGGGCAGTGCAACCCTTGGTCAAGAGGCGAAACTAAACAAATTTACACAATCTAAAATACAAAAACTAAGTTGCATATAACGATAAAATAGAAATACAAATCAAGTGAGAAATATTTACAAAATTCACAAATATGTTCAAATATTTATATATAAATATTTACAAAATTCACAAATATGTACAAATATTTATATACAAATATTTACATTACGCATGCTCAAATTTTACCAGTATTTACATTTTAAATTTTAATATTACCGTTAATTGTGGTACTTGGCTAGAATGTTATAGTGCACCACCTTCGGTTTTGATGAAGGTGTTTTAGTGATCCGCACCACTACATCATTCAGCCTTTTTAAGACTGTGTATGGTCCGTCCCAGTTGCACTGTAACTTGGGAGAGAGTCCTTTGCGTCGAACAGGATTCCACAACCAGACCTTCTCTCCTTCCTGGAACTCATGTTGCGTAGCCTTTAGATCGTACCTTGTCTTCATTTTCTCCGTTGAGATGCTAATCCGCTCCCGAGCAAAGTTGTGTACGTCCTCAAATCATGCCTGGAGATCTTGGATGTACTCCTCGGGCGATGAAGGCGCATCGGGTGGACAACCAAACAGGAGATCACATGGGAGACGAAGTTCACGTCCAAAGAGCATCTGGGCTGGAGTATAGCCGGTGGTTTCATGGACAGCACTTCGATAAGCCAGCAGGAACAATGGCAAGTTCAAGTCCCAATCTTGCTGGTTCCTTGATACTAGAAGAGAGAGGTTATTCAGGATGGTACGATTGAACCTCTCGACCATGCCGTCCGACTGGGGATGTAAGGGTGTTGTCCGGGTTTTGTCTATGCCGAGTAGTTGACACAGTCCTTTGAAAACATCAGAGGTAAAGTTCCTACCTTGGTCGGTATGAAGTTGTAGGGGCGTGCCGTACCTTGACACCCATTGCTGCACTAGGACCTCTGCGACTGTGCATGCCTCTTGATTGGGAATGGGATATGCCTCAGGCCACTTGGTGAAATAGTCCATCACGACAAGGATGTATTTATTTCCACTGGAGGTCCGTGGCAAAGGACCCAAGATGTCGAGTGCAATCCGTTCAAATGGTGCTTCCACGTTATACCGTTGCAGTCTTCCTCGACTTCGTTTCTGCGGGCCCTTACGTGCCGCACAAGCATCACAGGATTTACACCATTTCTCCACATCCTCCTTTGCCTTGCACCAGTAGAAGCGTTCCCGAACTTTCTGCAGAGTCTTCATTACCCCAAAATGGCCTCCGGTAGAGCTACTATGCAGTTGTTCTAAAACAGCTGGAATTTTTTATCTTGGTAATAAAATCTGCCATCTGAAGCTTTTCCCATCATCAGATTCCCACTTTCTGTATAATACGCCGTTTCTGATCTGAAGAGAGTCCCAAAGTGCCCAATAACTTTTCGTAATGGGACTAAATCTGGAAATGTCCTGCCAGGTAGGTCTGTTGCTGGTCGTCTCCTTCAGTTGTAATATTGGCTTTACGTCAGGATCATCCAACTGGGCTTTTCTAAGTTCTTCGTCACTCCATGGATCGGGATCTTGTTCAGATGGTGTTGAGATAGTAACTTGGCAGGCCACCGGATTTATCGGCAGGTATTTCTGTTCGGCTCTAGAGCAGTACTTGCAGCCTTCCGAGCAGGGCTTCCTGGACAAGGCATCTGCATTACCATGTAGAGTCCCTTTACGATGACGTATCTCGAAGTCATATTCCTGAAGGCGTTGTATCCATCTGGCAATCTGTCCTTCCGGGTTCTTGAACTGGAGCAACCCCGTTAAAGATGCATGGTCAGTCCGGAGCAGGAATCTTCTGCCATAGAGGTAATGATGGAAATGTTCTATGGCTTTTACGATGGCGAGTAGCTCTTTCCTGGTGGTACAGTAATTTCGCTCCGGTTTAGACAGGCATTTACTCCAATAGGCAATGACATGTTCTTGACCATCAATTTCCTGCGACAGAACAGCACCGACACTTTCATGGCTGGCATCTGTATCAAGTATGAACTGTCTGTCGGGCTGTGGATACGTCAAGATAGGCGATGATGTTAAAGCCTCTTTAAGTCGCTTGAACGCTTTTTCACATTCATCTGTCCACAGAAACTTCTGTTTGGCTTCGGTCAGCTTGTGGAGTGGTCTGGCAATATTTGAGAAACCCTTGACAAACTTCCTGTAGTAAGTGCATAACCCCAGGAAACTTCGTAGTTGGTGTATATTTTCAGGGCGACTCCAGTTCTCGACTGCAGAGACCTTCTCAGGATCAGTTCTCACACCTTCGGCAGAGATGATATGGCCGAGGTAGCTCACTTCACGACGGAACAAATTACACTTGCCTGGATTCAATTTGAGGTTAGCCATTCTGAGTTTCTCCAGCACCTTTTGGATGTTTCGTAGATGGTCTTCAAAAGTGCGCCCCACAATGATAATATCATCCAAATACACCAGACAGGCTTCATAGGAAAGTCCTTTTAGCACTGTCTCCATCAGGCGTTCGAAGGTGGCAGGTGCATTACATAATCCGAACGGCATAACTTTAAATTGCCACAGTCCTTGTCCCGTGGTGAATGCAGTCTTCTCACGATCATCAGGATGTAATTCTACTTGCCAGTAACCGCTCTTCAGATCCAAAGTCGAGAACCATTTACTGCCAGCAAGTGTGTCTAACGTGTCGTCAATTCTGGGAAGAGGGTAACTGTCTTTCTTCGTGATGTCATTCAAACGACGATAATCCACGCAAAATCTTGTTGAACCATCCTTTTTCCGCACCAGTACTATGGGAGAGGCCCAAGGACTCGTTGATGGCTCGATGACATCATTGTGCTGCATTTCACTTAGAAGTTCAGTGACCTCTTCCTGTTTAGCAAAGGGAAGTCTTCTTGGATGTTGTTTGATTGGAGGATGATTTCCTGTATCAATTCTGTGCTGGGTGATGTTCGTTCTCCCGACGTCTTCTGGTGTTCGAGAAAAAAGGTCTTTAAATTCTTGGAGTAGCTTCTCCGCAGCACATCTCTGTTCCTTCCCTAACTCTGCATTCTTGAGTAATTCCGTTATTAATTGTTCAGAAGACTTGGATTCAGTTGATTGCGTGGGGCGGTTGATGCATGTAACAGGAGTGCAGGTTGCTAACACCTCATCCTTCTTCACTGTCCGGACCTTATCGCTGATGTTTGCGACTCTCACAGGAATAGTATTCTTTGAGAGATCAACTAGAGATGAAGCTACCAGAACTCCTCTTGGGCTATTGTCTGTATTCGGGTATTCAATCAGTCCATAGCGGAAGTATTGCTTGGTAGGAGGTGTTCCTGAAACTATTTTCTCTGTATGTGGAGGGATGGAAACTTCAGACTTGGCTGTTATCTGGCATATTGGCTGAATGTCTTGATTTTCAGTGTTGAACACAGCGATGTCTTCCGAACTCGAATGCAGTTCATTATTCTTGAAGTCCAATTGAAAGTTAAATTTTCTTAGGAAATCAATTCCAATGATCAGAGGATCTCTTATATCAGCCACGTATGCCATATGATGGTAACTGGCATTTCCAAAAGTGATGGTCACGTTCATTTTCCCATATATTTTGATTTCGTCTCCGGTCACAGTCTGGAGTTTAACACAGGGCGGCGTCCAGATGATCTTCTCTTTTAGTTCTTGAGCCAAATCCGCTCTAATGATGGTCACGTTGGCTCCCGTGTCCAGAATCATCCGGCAGGCGGTGTTGTTAACTTGGCCATAGACGTGAAGTCCATTATCGCCGCCACTCATCGATGAAACATGAAATACTGTAAATTGGGGCTCTTTAATGTCAGGCAACCTCCGCCCCGCGAGATGGCCTTCTCTTAGTTTCCCTGCAGTGATGTTGAAGCCGGGTGATTTCCTATAGTTGGTCGTACAGGGCAGTTCCTCTTCACATGACCATCCCCTCCACAGCCCCAGCACTTTATCTTACTATCCTTTATCTCCTTATTATTTTCCAGGCTGCGCAATCTCTTAAAGATCTCTGCTAGACTTCTCTTCATTTCATTTTCATAAGCAGGCGTATCATTTAATGAGACTGCTCTTATGGTATGGCGGTCTTTACGGGAGGCTTGTTGGGCTGCCTCTATCCTAAGTGCATAGCCTAAAGCTGATTCTACGTCTCTGATGTTGGAGAGTCTCAGCGCTTTTTGAATTTCTGGATCCCGAACAGCATCGATAAAGTACTGAAGAGCTAAGTCGTTTCGAGTGTCAGCTTGACAGTCTGAGAATGCTAGGTGTGACACTCTCTGAATGTCCGCTGCCAGCTCTTGCAAACTTTCGCCCGTTTTCTGGTAACGGGACTTTAGGTGGAGGCGACTATAGTCCTTAGAACACTTCTCTCCGAACCGTAGCTCCAGTGCTCTAGTCAAGGCCTCGAAGTCGTTCCTTTCTTCTTTAGAAACATTTCTCAGTATCTCAGCTGCATCTCCCCGTCCGTAACGCTGCTGCTAAGTGGACTGACTTGGCGGTAGAGTCCCAGCCATTAGCTTCAGCTACGATGGAAAACTGCGTCTTATATACATGCCAGGAGGAACTGCCATCGTAGGTAGATACCTTAATAAATTCCTGATTCTGGATTCTTCTCTCTTTCTTTTCAGTTTCCTGGGGCATGGATTCTAACTTTTCTTCCACTTTTCTCTCCAGATCTTTTTCTATTCTCTTCAGTTTACCTTCTATCTCTGAAAACCTTCCTTTCATTTCCTGATCAAAATTTTCTTTAACTTTCTCCTCGAAACTCCGTTCTATTTTCGTAACACTCTCTTCAACCTTCATAACATTTTCTTCTACTTCATAGCTTTCTCTTCAACCTTCATAACATTTTCTTCTATCTTCATAGCTTTCTCTTCAAAACTTTCTTCTATTTTCAAAACGTTCTCTTCTATTCCATCTATTCTGCTTCCCATATCCGATAATTTACTTTCGATTGATTCTTTCACCGTTGAAAGCTCTCTCTTTATCTCATCTTGATTAGATTTAATTTCTTCCTGAACTTCACCCATAGTGTCTTTCATTTCCTTCATTTCTTCAGTCAAGCCGTCTTTCAATTCCTTCTGTCCGGCTTTCATTTCATTCATCTCTTGACTCAGGCTATCTTTCATCTCATTCATCTGGGTAGCTAAGCTTTCTAGAAGTTTTTCATCTCTTGCTCCATAGCTCTAGTTATTACCATTCACAGACAAATCCCCGCTTCTGACACCAGAAATGTTGCGTACTTGGGGGTTCGTGAGTTGTCCGAGAATGAAAGGCCAAACGTACAAAAATTCAGTAATTTATTCACAGAAAGTTCCAGAAGAATACAGGTCTGTAAACCACGTATCAGCTTCAATTCGACCAGTAAACATAGCTTAAACAACAGCTGTCAATAGCAAATCCACAGTACAAACTGTATAGCAATGACACTTAAAGCAAGTCTCTTTCGAAGAGGCTCAATGCAAGCTGACCGACTCTGATCACAGACTGAACTGAACTAACTGCCTTGGCGAGAAAGCGCTTCTTATATACTGTTCCATGGAACCCAGATTTTTCGAGAAAACTATAGAAAGTGGTCAACCAATCAACTTACAGCTTCCATATTTGGTATACCCCTTATAAGGATTTTCTCGCCAAGGTCGCCAAAAAAATTGTCTAGGTGGGAAAAAGTCGCCAAATTTGGCGCCAAATCCATTACCTGCCTTATTGGGCTTTTCAATGCGTTTTTAAGGGGAAATAAGGCTATTTCAACGCTACAATGACTAGAAATGGACAAAATTAGCATTTTATCAACTTACTAAGACTCTTTGAAAGAATTTATACAAAAATAAACACAATTATTTACAATTTTGTAACACTGCCCCCTCCCAAGGACTGCACGTCCCGGGCAGTGCAACCCTTGGTCAAGAGGCGAAACTAAACAAATTTACACAATCTAAAATACAAAAACTAAGTTGCATATAACGATAAAATAGAAATACAAATCAAGTGAGAAATATTTACAAAATTCACAAATATGTTCACAAATAAGGTATAGTTATATATAAGTTACTGTCTACATGTGTTTGATTGAGTTATTTTTTCTGTAAAATTGATAAAGTTTTAATTTAAAATCACAAAACTCCAGAAAAAAAAAATGGCAAACTTCCAGTTTCGAATGTAAACATAAACATTTCATTTCAAAGGGTGATATTTAAACAATAAATATTCAACTAATATACTAAATAAAAGGAAAATGGATTTGTTACTAACTGCTGCATGTATAAGTAGACGATACGGAAAAAATTCCGATTTCCGTTTTTTGCTGAATTTACATGTTTTGAGCTTTCTTTACGTTTCAATTAACTGAAATTGGCTACTTATTTTTTAAAAAAGTGTCTTTATTGGTAGCTTTTGTGGGTAGAAGAAGCAAGTAGAAGATACATAAAAACTTGATTTCCGGTTTTCGATGAATTTACGCGTTTTGAGATTTCCTTGCATTTTAATTAAGTAAAATTGACTACAGTGAAAAACGTTTAACACGAAACTAAGGGGACCGAATTATTTTTTTCGTGTTAAAAGAATTTCGTGTAAAAAGATTCGTAGAAAAAGTACAAAATTCGCCAATGTTTTCCAAGTCGTCAATTTTTATTTCCATTTCCTGTAAAACTACTACTAACTTGCATCCATTAGGATAAAAATCAAGTATAAATATTATTGTTTTTTGGAAAAAAATTCAGCTATCTTTTACTGAAGTGTCTTTTTCAGCACCATATTGTTCAAAAATTGATTGAGATCATCCATTGTTTTATTCATCACGCAATTCATCTAAATAACTGCGGATACTCATTACTTTCTTTATTTCTGAAGCAGAGGGGACTGAAACTGCATCGTTGATTCAGTTGTCAGATTTGTCATCAAAATTTACATAAACAGAATCATTTTAATTATGAACAATGACAAAAATCTCATTATCGGTGCTGTACACACATGATCATCGACGGCAATCGGCCATTGCCAACATAGTTGCATTAGCCAACATAGTAAGCATAGTTGCCAACATTATAATTTATTCCGAAGCATTTTTATCTGCGCCTTTAATCCGCACCATTTTATTTACGGACTATTTTCCTTCAATATATAACTACGATAAAATAAGAAAATATTACTCTTAAGAAAAATGTGGTATGGAAATAAAGGCGGAGTTCAAAATGCTCCGGAATAAATTAAAATGTTGGCATCTCTGTTGTAGCAACCATGTCACTGAAGATCGAAAGCGAGTTTTTTTCGTGTTAAACGATTTTTGTTTCGTGTTAAAAGAAACAAAAATGTATTAAATAGCATAGTACACTATCCGGACCGCTATATCATTTCGTGTTAACCGATTTTTCATGTTAAGCGTTTTCGTGTTAAACGTATTTCACTGTACTTATTTTTATTTTTTTAAAAGTGGATTTATTATTCTTTCCTCTGCATATATAAGTAGAAAATATAAGATTCAGAAAAGTTTTAGATTTTCGGTTTTCGATAAAGTTACACATTTTGAAATTTCCCGAACTCAATTCGACCATTTTTGAAAAATATCTTTTTTTTTGTTGTTGTTGTTGTTCAAACACTGTACTTTATGAACCAATCGAATTAATTTAACAGAATTTGATACTTGTTTGGGCCTTGGTTTGACATGGTACCTATTAGCTTCTGGGCTGTATCACACAACAAGGGGCGTTTTCACGTTGCGATTTTCTCTCATTTCAGGAAAGGCTAACATCTACAGAGAGAAATAGTTATATTAAGTAAAACTCTGCTGATTCAGTTAGAGTGAATATCGGCAAACAATTGCCGCAGCTGTGTTGCAATTGCATTCCGTTTAGGACAAGGCAATAACTTTGCTTTGCCTCGCTTTGCAAAAAAAAAATGGTCGAGTTTCGACCACTGGGCGATACTAGTATTAATGAATATAGTGACAGAAACTTACCGATAGTGTTCGCGACGAATTAATTATAATTAATTATTTTCTTCGTTTACGGAATGAACATATATCGAAGATGCTAGAATTAGCGGGAAAGGAAAAGGGAAATGAAATCTACGCAGAAGTTAAAGTTGAAATTAATTTAAGGATCGGAGGCTGTTTATACACGAAAGATATTTAACAAATACAAAAATTATAAAAATATTCATAATTTCAAAATTCCCAGTTTTGGGGAATTTTCTAAATTTCCAATTTTGTCTTAAATTCCCAGGGAAAAAAACCGGGTGTTTTGAAAGCCTTGCATCTCTAGTTCCTGTTCGCGAAATGCGTTGTGTTTTACATTTATGGAGAAAGTGATGTTCTATTCATCCAAGATAGTGCTTTTCAAGTTTTGTGCGATTATTTTTTGAAGAAATTGTTTCGTACAAGGGTACAAGGTGTTCCATGAAGTTGGGAAAATGTGTTTTTCATCCAGGAAAGTGTTTTTCGCACGGAAAAGTGTTATCTACGATATTCTGTGCTTTCGTTGCTTTCGTAGAAGTTGATTCCCAAACTTTTAGATCTGCGAATACTTGCGTATTATTTTTGAAAATACTTAAAGGCCGTCCGGCATATCATATTATAATGAGGGGGAAAAAAGTTGTTTTAGCAATCTTCTGTGGGTAAAGTTGATTTTATCCGGCACATCTAGAAACAAATAGTGTTTATTTAATCTTCTGTTCTGTTAATACGTAAATTTTATCCGGCATATCATATTATAAGGGGGGAAAAACCGTGTTTTAGCAATCTTCTGTGGGTAATGTTGATTTTATCCGGCACATCTAGAAAAAGAAGTTTTTTTTTTAAAGTGTTTTAGTTAATCTTTTATTAACAATAATATGTAAACAAATAATAATTTTAATTCAAGTTTATTAAGGTAAGCGATCCGCGATTGTAATGAAATGCTCGCCCTCTGGTGGGCTAAGGTGAAATTATCTTACCACTGCATATCATCATATTATGCAATCGATTTTCCATGATGTAATGGCGGAGAAAGAACAATAATAAATACACGTGGCTATTATATTTACTAACAACTGCAGTTCAGAAAGCGCCATCTATCGATCATTACAAACGCGGATTAAATATTATTTTTTAAATAATATTTTGAAATGGACCATATTCCCACTTTGAGTTCGAGGCTACAAGGATATCAGCTGTGTGGGGAAATAATCCTCAACTCTACCATAGCAAAGCATTGTGGCCTGCAAATTTTTATCTTGCAATATTATTTATAAGAGTTACGGATTATATGAAATTGAAGTAAGAGTGATATAGTGATACCTTTGTTTTGTTTTTAATCCAGTTTTAGTAATATACTTTAATATTAATCAACATATCTCCTTATATTATTAAAATCTGTACGTATCTGTCTGTCTGTCTGTGAGAAATGCCTTGTAAACGCTAAAGCTCCGGCGCTAATGGTCGCATCGCCTCGAAACCAGTGTCGACAGACGCAGAATTTCTTCATCTCGACATCGCGATAATTCGCTAAGCGATGCGACCCTAATTAGCGGAGATATTAATTAAAACGTTGAGCTGTGTCGATCAAAAAATGACTGAAAATTCAAAGTTATTTGCTTAAAAAGAGACATTCTTACGGAAAAAGTGGAAAATAAATTAGAAATATCAGTCGTATCGTTACAAATATGGTATCAAATGAAAGGGCCGATTTTTCTCAATCCGATGGTTTAAACGGCTTATCGTTCGGACAATTAGATTTTTTTTAATTAACTAAAGTAAAAAAAATGGTGGCAACAAATCAAAACAATTTTAATATCGCAGACTATCGTCTACCAGTGGCGGATCCAGAACTTGACTTTTGGGGGGGGCTGAGATTTTTCAAAGTGTTATTCTAGACCAATAAAACATTTACAATTGCAATATTCAATTGTGAATGTCAGTGTTTTGGGGGGGCTTCAGCCCCCTAGCCCCCCCCTTAAATCCGCCCCTGTCGTCTACAGTCTTGAACGGAAAGAGAAACATCTGGTATTTAATGAGGTCACGTGTTTTGCTACTGCGATTTAAAATTGCAATTTTGAAAAGGCTTCAGTTTTTCAATGTCGCACACAAAACTTCGTATACAGCCCTAATATCACAAGACAGCCTTGCAGTTCAAATTTCATCGAATTTGAAAAAATTTACATTTTAATTGGGAATTAAATTTTATTCTAATACGCGTATTTTAAATTCTTATTATGATTAAATTATTTTTAATACATCATTCGAAAGATATTTTAAAGTTCTTTTATATTATCGAAAGTGGAATTCGAGATTTCACCTTATTTACACGTTTTGAGGTGTTCTGAATCGGTTTTCTTTTGTATCTCAGCTACTAATTAGAATAATTTCATAACTAATTCATCATTAGAAAGCTTTGTTGATTAGGAATCGAACAGTAGATTAAAGAAATTTCTACCGCCAGATGGCACTGTAATATTTTAAAATTTCAATATTTCAATTTCTAATTATGATTAAATTATTTTTAATACATCATTCGAAAGATATTTTAAAGTTCTTTTATATTATCGAAAGTTTTCACCAGATTTACACGTTTTGAGGTGTCCTGATTAGGTTTCTATTGCATCTCAGCTAATTGAGTTAGACCGTTCAAAATTGGTATATGTAGGTTAATTAGGAGGGCTGAAAGGGTGGGGATGAAAAAGGCGGGCACCGCGCGCGTATTTATTGTGAAAAAAACAATTTCCACATATATCAAGTTAGCAGAGTTAGCAGTGCAGTGAAATGATAGTTGCTCAGCTCTAAAAAGCTATAAAGAAGATAAATATATGTGGCATTCATTGAAGACAAAAGTTCGATTAAAACAGTTTATTAAAGTTGAAACAAAATGATGAATAACATTAAATCAGCTGAAACAATTTTAGAAAGGTTGCTGACGAGAGGTTAAATACCCTTAAAAATACTGCCATACTGAGTTCAAATAGAAAGCTACTTTTCACTAAACGAACAAGTCACAAAAACGTAATTTACAATCATAATAAAACTAAACAGTTTATAATTATATCGAAATACCAGCTCATGACTTTGAGCTAAACTGAAAAAACATAAAAGCTTAAAAGATTAAGGGCTTCAGAGCTTAAGAGACTGATTACATATTTCCTACCTCCTTTTTATAGTCACGAAACGGATTCAAAGTAACAGCTACTAGATGCTGTAGAATAGGAACGCCTCCCATAACTATAGCAACACGACGCTGCGAGTCAGCCGCCATCTATGGGCTTAGCAAAGAGACTCTGCAGTTGAAAAAATATTACATCTCCTCGCTAAATAGCGAAAAGAACAATCCGTAAAAGGATTTAAACATATTTTTCTTTAAGTTAATTTTAATAAAATATGCTTTTAAATATGAGGTAAGTAATTAAAGTTATTTCAAAAGACTTAAACATAAATATATTAATAAGGAATATAATTTTTAACTAAAAGTAATTATCATTAAGCTTTTTAATTTTAATATATCTTTAACTCAAATGGCAGCATCAAAAGAGAAAATAGCACTAAACGCTATAATTCATTTAATTAATAACTTAAATTTTAAAGGTTATAAAGTGAATTTAAATTATATTTAAGTAGTGAATGAATTTAAATTTAAATTTGAGAATCAACACGGAAAGGGTATAAATTTTACAACAAGGCCCCCCACCGTGTTGATTCGACAAACACAAACGTCAGCAATTACAATATAAACTTTATTAGAAAAGAAATAAAAAAATTCCTTGAATATTTAGTGACTTGATGAGAGATTCACATATGTCTTCTACAGAATATACTTCACACAAAGCTACAAGGTTTGTCAATCTCGTAAATCATAAGATCAAGAGTCCACAAGTCCAACTCACACTTTCAAAAAAACAGTAGCACTATTAATATACTATACACATTTACTAAAAGAAAGAACAAGATATTAATACAGAGCAAATATGCACAGCATTTCAAGGAAACCTTTTTTTCCCCATTCCCCATTGTCAAAATAAGAAAACTATGATATTCACAAATATATGAAACATTTACATAACATACACATAACCAATTACACGTAGCGCTACGAATTTCTCTCATACAAAAGTTAAACTAAACCATACATCACTACACAATGGAAAACGTAGGAAAAACCCACCAAGAAAATGCATACATATCCCTCTAAAAAACATTTTTCAATTTCAAAAAATTTTAAATATATATTATACGTTCAAAAATATTTTAAATTTACTCTATGTACATTTACTTAATAAATACCTTATTTACAAATTTAGTCATATCACCTTTAGTAAGGGGCTTTGTGAAGGGATCGGCAAAGTTATCTTTAGTATTTACATATTTTAAATCAAACCGTTCCTCAAATAACCATTCACGGATGAAAAATAACTTTACATTAATATGTTTAGATTTGTTATTCTCTATAGGAGACCTCGTAAAATTAATAGCTGCTTGGTTATCAGCAAAAAGTATTGGTGGTTCATATGAAATAGCAATTAATTTAAAATCAATACAATCTCGTAATATATTATCAAACCACATTAATTCTTTAACCCCGTCACACATGGATACAAATTCACTTTCCATGGTTGAAAGGCAAACACTTTTTTGCTTAAAGGTTTTCCAAGAAATAGGGCTATTATCCAAAAATAAAATTTGTCCCCCCATTGATACGAAGTCATCTCTATTCATCGCGAAATCAGCGTCAGAGAAAGCAGTTAAACATGGATTAAAACAATTCAAATTTAATTTCAAATCTCGAGTACACGAAACATACCCAAGTAATTTAATTAACCCATTCCAATGATTAAACCCCGGTGAATTTTGAAATTGACTGAATATATTAACTGCGTAGGCAATATCAGGTCGTGTCCTGCTTGCAATGAAAGATAAACATCCTAAGATATTCCGATATGGAAATTTAGACATTTCATCAATTTCATTTTGATTAGTAGGACAATCTTTTTTCGAATACTTAATGCCTTTTACAATAGGTAATGAGCAGAAAGGGATGTTAAACGACTTAAACCTGTCATACACTTCATTAATATATAATTCCTGAAAAATTTGTACTGAATCATTTTCATAATTAAATTCTACACCAAGTAATTTCTTGGTTTTACCTAAAATTTTTATATCAAATTTACATTTTAATAAATTTAGAATTTTGTCTATTTGAAATTGATTTTTACCAAACAAAACTAAATCATCTACATAAACTAATAAAACAATATAATTTTCAAAATAATATGAACAATTACACCAGTTAAATTTATTAAACCCTAAATCTAATAGTACTTTATTTAACTCATAATACCAGAGCCGACCACTTTGATGAAGGCCATATAACGCTTTGTCTAGTTTACAAACAAGATTTTCCCCTCCCTTTACAACATATCCTTTTGGCTGAGACATATAAATTTCTTCCTTTAAAGGTGCATAAAGATAAGCACATTTTATATCGCATTGAACATTATGCCATTTATAACATGAGACCAATAATGAAAAAAAGAAACGTATTACTGAGAAATTAACGACGGGTGAAAACGTCTCGTCATAAGTGTCCCCCTTTATCTGATGAAAGCCCTGGGCCACGAGCCTCGCTTTAAAGCGGGCAACGTTTCCTAGCTCATCTCTTTTAACGGCGTATACCCATCTATTTCCCAAAACTTTTTTCCCCTCCGGTAAATTAACCAGATGCCAAACTTTACGAGTTTTCATATTATTTATCTCATCATCCATGGCATTTTTCCATTCAATACATTCTGAAGATTTAACGGCCTGATTATATGTTTTAGGTATAGGGATAACTAGTCATGATTTTTTATGAGTTAAACTTGAAGTTGGGTTATCTGAGTTTTGCTGATCAACCACCCCCTCAAACTTATTACTACTAGAGAAATCAAAAAAATTAGAGTCAAAAATTAAATTATTTTTATCACAATATTGCTTGACATCGTTCATTGATCTCAATCTAGTTTTAGTGTTGTCCGGGTAATAGAAGATGTCAACTCTGTCACTCATTTTTCTGGGTACGGGTTTTCTATTCCAAGTAATTGAAGAAAGAGGTTTAAGAGAAGATTTATCTACAGGAGTTTCATCGACGGGCTCGTCACTAGAATCATCGGGCTCACCTCCGAAAACAATGTCAACAGGATCGGAAACTTGACAATCAACTGGACTTTCCGGAAGTAAGTCCAATTCCTCCAGTGAGGTGCCCATCACCGCTCCACTGCATTTACTAAATAGCTGATCAGAGAACGTTACGTTTATGGTTTCAACTATTTTATCCTCATCCTCCAACCAAATTTTATACCCCTTAGTCTTTAATGAATAACCTATTAGTACTCCCTTTTTAGCCTTAGGTTCAAGCTTATGGTTTCTATGTTGTTTTGGGATCCCAACATACGAAATTAATCCAAACGGCTTTAGGTGTCTTACGGATGGTTTAAACCCAGTATATAACTCAAAAGGAGTCTTAGTTTGTCCCCTATGGATTAAACGGTTCCAAGTGTACGCGAAATACAACATTGCATCGGGCCAGAAAGAAAAAGGCAAACCACTATCCGTGATAATAGCTCTAACACAATTTAAAGAAGTTTGATTAAACCGCTCACTTAACCCATTTTGCTCAGGTGTGAACGTGTTAGTTAACTCATGAACAACTCCATTTTTACTACAAAAAGATTTGAAATTGTCATTTACAAATTCGGAACCATTATCCGTAAGAATAGCTTTTAATTTTTTATTCAAACTACGTTCTGCCCGTGCAATGTGTCTCTCGAATACACCAAAAACCTGAGACTTATCCTTTAAAGGATAAACAGCAACCCTTTTAGAAAATCCATCAATAATGGACAAAAAGAACCTTTCCCCATTTTTACCAGTTACCTTAATCGGGCCCCAGACGTCCATAAATACTTTATCTAACGGTGATTTAACGCCATGAACATCGGATGATTTAAAAGACACACGGTTTTGTTTACTAATCCTACAAGGTTCACAAAAAAATTTCTTAAACTTAAGTTTAGGAAGGCCCCTCACCCCGTTCTTCTTGCTAGTATTTACTATAGTATCAGGACTTACATGCCCAAAACGAGCATGCCAATACCCAATTTCATTAACTTTTGCAAGAGAAGCTGAAGGATTTTCTGGGTGCCCCCCATTCACTTTACTCCCCTTTTTAACTTTAGAAACATTAGGATATAAATAGTAAACACCGTCTTTAATTTTAGCAGTAAAAATATGTCTTTTATCTTTACCGAACACCGACACTCGACCCTTACCGCCAGTGTATGTGGCACCGTTCACATCTAATTTAGGACCTGATATTAAATTTTTCCGTAACTTTGGTGAATATAACACATCTTTTAAATACAATACATTTTTACCAAAATTCAACTTAACAGTTCCTTTAGCAGTAATAGGAAAACTAATACCATCGATCGCGACAAAAAGCTCCTCTCCCTCCACAGGAGTATAATGCTCAAAAAGATCTAAATTTCTTAGAAAATGATTTGAAGCAGCAGTATCAAAAATAAAGCTGTCATCATCACTTAAATTACTAAAGTTAGCTTGAGCTATGTAGTAGGAGGGGGGAGATTTGCATTTGTCACGACCGTTGGAGTTATACTTTAAATTTCTAGGTTTAAATTTAACATTACTATTCAAAAAACAGTTTTTCTTAAAGTGGCCAATACGGCCACACTTAAAACAAGTTAAAGGCTTTTTACCTTTTTGCTGGATGTTCTGTATCTGAACACTGTTATTGGCATCTTTCTTAATATCACCCTCACGAAGCTGTAGACGCGATTCCTCCGCTGTTAACTCGGACACAATATTCTGGAACTTGAACTGGTCGTTCTTCCAACGCAACAAATATTGCACTGCAGATTCAAACTTGGATGGTAGGTGTTGCAAGAGCTGGAAACAGCAGTACACGTCCTCCATAGCATGACCAATTTCACGCAGCTGGTCCAGTATTCTTGATAACCGGGTTACAAAAGAATTAACCGTTTCATTCTCAGACATTCTACAATTAATGAACTCTGTAAACAGTCCCATATGATGAGCTCTAGAGTCTGATATAAAGGTCTTCTTCAAAGTCTCCCAGGCATCAATAGCACAATCACAATTTTCAATAATGCTTCTGACTTCAGGCGATGTATTCAGATATATTGTGGATAATGCAACTCGACTACGAGATTTAAAATCCTCCACTTGTTTTGAAGTTATTCCGGCCTCAGCATCTTCAACAGGCAGTATTTCGTTCTTACATATTATATTCCAGCAGTTTCTTTCAATTAAAATAAATTTAATGTCCTTGACCCATGTAGTATAATTATTCATCCGTAATTTTTCAATCGTGGGGTTTAAACTTACTGCCATTTCAATTTCTTTATCTTCCAACACTTAGAATGCCATAAAAACTATTATCAAAATTTTAACGCTATGAGCTGACAACGAGCCAAATCGCCCATAACCGCTTATTGTGAAAAAAACAATTTCCACATATATCAAGTTAGCAGAGTTAGCAGTGCAGTGAAATGATAGTTGCTCAGCTCTAAAAAGCTATAAAGAAGATAAATATATGTGGCATTCATTGAAGACAAAAGTTCGATTAAAACAGTTTATTAAAGTTGAAACAAAATGATGAATAACATTAAATCAGCTGAAACAATTTTAGAAAGGTTGCTGACGAGAGGTTAAATACCCTTAAAAATACTGCCATACTGAGTTCAAATAGAAAGCTACTTTTCACTAAACGAACAAGTCACAAAAACGTAATTTACAATCATAATAAAACTAAACAGTTTATAATTATATCGAAATACCAGCTCATGACTTTGAGCTAAACTGAAAAAACATAAAAGCTTAAAAGATTAAGGGCTTCAGAGCTTAAGAGACTGATTACATATTTCCTACCTCCTTTTTATAGTCACGAAACGGATTCAAAGTAACAGCTACTAGATGCTGTAGAATAGGAACGCCTCCCATAACTATAGCAACACGACGCTGCGAGTCAGCCGCCATCTATGGGCTTAGCAAAGAGACTCTGCAGTTGAAAAAATATTACATCTCCTCGCTAAATAGCGAAAAGAACAATCCGTAAAAGGATTTAAACATATTTTTCTTTAAGTTAATTTTAATAAAATATGCTTTTAAATATGAGGTAAGTAATTAAAGTTATTTCAAAAGACTTAAACATAAATATATTAATAAGGAATATAATTTTTAACTAAAAGTAATTATCATTAAGCTTTTTAATTTTAATATATCTTTAACTCAAATGGCAGCATCAAAAGAGAAAATAGCACTAAACGCTATAATTCATTTAATTAATAACTTAAATTTTAAAGGTTATAAAGTGAATTTAAATTATATTTAAGTAGTGAATGAATTTAAATTTAAATTTGAGAATCAACACGGAAAGGGTATAAATTTTACAACAGTATTCCCTAACTTGTGCGCGCGCGGCACGCATGGCACTGCGCTGCCGATGGCAGTGGGGACCCAGTCCGGCTTTTTAACCCATGAGAAAAGTTTTTTTTTTATTTTCTTTCCTTAGGAATAAAAATTCGATTTGAGAAGGAATACGTGCGCGCACCGCGCGTATACCTTCACACGTGCGCGCGCAGCGCGCATGGGTCTGCGCTGCCGAAGTCAGTGGGGACCCGGTGTGAGTTTTTACCCGATCAGAAATGTTTTTTTAGGGGGCACGAAGGGTCAGAGAAGGGATACGCGCGCGCAGCGCGCACGGGACTGCGCTGCCGAAGTCAGTGGGGACCCGGGGCGACTTTTTACCCGATCATAAATGATTTCTTTTTTTTAATTTCTTTTCTTAAGACTAAAAGTTACTGTTAGTGATTCATTAATTATAGTGATTGATTTGAAAGTACTGACCCGCTAGCGGGCGAAGCCCGCTAGTGTAATATTAAAACTTGCCATGTAAACTGTGGCGATGTTAACAAATTTAAATGGATGTTCCATTTAATAAATTCCTTTATTAAAGTGATTGAAATTCTAATTATTTAAGCTTTGATGTCTATATATATGTGTGTGTGTATAAAATGTTCTTACTAATCTTTTATTCATTATATATATATGTGTGTGTGTGTGTGTGTGTGTGTGTATATGTTACCGTTAAAGTATATAATTCAGTTATTTCATAGAATAACTAGGTATTTCATGAAATAACTAGACAAGTCAGTTAAAGTATATAATAGATAAAAAAATTCATACTTTACCTAGTTATTCTATGAAATAACTAGTTATTCTATGTAATAACTAATGACAGACAGTTAAAGTATAAAATAAACAATTTCAAAATTATTTTAAAAAATAATTGATCATAAATTCATGTACGCAAATCGTACAGAGGTGCGTAATACTGCCTGCTGCAGTACAAAATTGTGCATACATTTCAGATTCATGCATTTTGAGATAGGGGTATCCAGTGATGTTTTCGTTTTGTTTTCATGTACGCAAAGCGTACAGACATTCGAAATACTGGTTGCTGCAGTAGAAAATTGTGCATATGTTTCAGATTCATGCATCTTGGGATAGGGGTATCCAGTGATGTTTTTTTTTTTTTTTTCATGTACGCAAAGCGTACAGATGTTCGAAATACTGGCTGCTGCAGTACAAAATTCTGCATATGTTTCAGATTCATGCATCTTGAGTTAGGGTATCCAGTGATGTTTTTTTTGGTTTTCATGTACGCAAAGCGTACAGACGTTCGAAATACTGGCTGCTGCAGTACAAAATTGTGCATATGTTTCAGATTCATGCATCTTGACATAGAGGTATCCAGTGATTTTTTTTTTTTTTTGGGGGGGGGGGGTTCATGTACGCAAAGCGTACAGACGTTCGAAATACTGGCTGCTGCAGTACAAAATTGTGCATATGTTTCAGATTCATGCATCTTGAGATAGGGGTATCCAGTGATTTCTTTTTTGGTTTTCATGTACGCAAAGCGTACAGACGTTTGAAATACTGGTTGCTGCAGTACAAAATTGTGCATTTGTTTCTGATTCATGCATCTTGAGATAGGGGTATCCAGTGATGTTTTTTTTTTTTTTTTTTTCATGTACGGAAAGCGTACAGACATTCGAAATACTGGCTGCTGCAGTAGAAAATTGTGCATATGTTTCAGATTCATGCATTTTGAGATAGGGGTATCCAGTGATGTTTTCTTTTTGTTTTCATGTACGCAAAGCATACAGACGTTCGAAATACTGGCTGCTGCAGTTCAAAATTGTGCATGCGTTTCAGATTCATGCATCTTGAGATAGATCCAGTGATTTTTTTTGGTTTTCATAAACGCAAAGCGTACAGACATGCGTGATTTTGGCTGCTGCAGTACAAAATTTTGCATATTTTTTAAATTTTCATGCATTTTAAGTAAACTTTTGTATCTTAAAATGCATGAATCTGAAACATATGCACAATTTTGTACTGCAGCAGCCAGTATTTCGAACGTTTGTATGCTTTGCGTAACATGAGAACCAAAAAAAAAATCACTGGATACCCCTATCTCATGATGCATGAATCTGAAACATATGCACAATTTTGCAATACAGCAGCCAGTATTTCGAATGTCTGTACGCTTTGCGTACATGAAAACAAAAAGCAAACTCACTGGATACCCCTATCTCAAGTTGCATGAATCTGAAGCATATGCACAATTTTGCACTGCAGCAGCCAGTATTTCGAACGTCTGTACGCTTTGCGTACATGAAAACCAAACCAACATCGCTGGATACCCCTATCTCACGATGCATGAATCTGAATCATATGCACAATTTTGTACTGCAGCAGCCAGTATTTCGAACGCCTGTACGCTTTACGTTCATAAAAAGCAAACAAACAAAAAAAAACATCATTGGATACCCCTATCTCAAAATGCATGAATCTGAAAAGTATGCACAATTTTGTACTGCAGCAGCCAGTATTTCGAACGTCTGTACTCTTTGCGTACAAGAAAAAAAAATCACTGTGGGTACTCCTATCTCAAAGTGCATGTGTCTGAAAAATATGCAAAATTTTGTGCTGCAGCACTGCTAAAATAACCAGTAAATGTGGTAAATATTGAATAATTAATCACATTCTCCAAAATTTAGCGGGATTATGCATAATCATTTCATACTTTAACGATCAAGTAATCGTTATTCTATAGAATACCTAGTTAAATCGTAGAATTCAATAATATTATATACTTTAACTGACTTGGCTGGTTGTTTCATGAAATACCTAGATATTCTATGAAATAACGGATTTCATGTTTTAACGGAAGCATATACATAAAATGTTCAGCAATTTTACGCTATAATAGTCTGAACTTTACCATTCGATTCAGTTGTTTACATTTCTCTTTTGTTCTTGTTTGAACAGATATCTGATTATTAAGTTTCACTGGAGAAATATTTAGGAAAATGTTATGCATAACAGTAAAATGGCATCTTGAATCTAAATTGTTTACAAAATATCGGCCACGTGTTCGGCGATTTTACGTACTGTGACGTCACAGGAATATTGTCCATTGTGAATATTTTTTCAGCCAAAAGAAACGAGTTTTTTTTAATGTATATGCTACCGTTAAAACATGAAATCAGTTATTTCATAGAATATCTAGGTATTTCATGAAACAACCAGACAAGTCAGTTAAAGTATATAATATTATTGAATTCTACGATTTAACTAGGTATTCTATAGAATAACGATTACTTGATCGTTAAAGTATGAAATGATTATGCATAATCCCGCTAAATTTTGGAGAATGTGATTAATTAATATATATAATGATCCTCATCTGTCATGAACGAATCCGGTTAGTACCGCTTCAAAACAGAAACTTTTGGCAGCCATTTTTTTTTCCGTTTGTTTAATTCAACTTAGGAAACATACATATCATTTTCATACATGTTTTGTATCGCACATATTCTTATTTCCTATAAAACCTTGAAAAACTATTCAATTGTAATGTTTAAATGTCTAAATTAAGTATAGCGGATCACTGGCTATTATAAACATGAACCTATAAATAGAATTATGTGACTTCATGATTATAAACAAAGCAAGACTAAATAAAAACAAACCAAAACTGTTGCCATTGAGAAAATACAAATTCCAAATGGACAACTTTTTAATTCCGAATGAACGACTCTTTGTCTGTTTCATTAAAAAAACGCTTAAAATATTTCTAAAACATATTAAAAATCCTTAAAAATCTTAAAATATTTGTAAAAACGCATTAAAGCCTTTAAATATTTTTATCAAACTTTATTGTTTGATTACATTGTAAGGTATGATTGGCGCCGAGTTTAGTACGTAAATGCCGCCAGTTGATTTTAGTTTTGAAATTAGTGTAAAATGATAGTTGGGATAGAATGTTTGGTTGGGCAGGTAAAAGTCACCAGTTGAAATGAGAATTGAAATTAGAGTAGTCTAATGTGATAATGTCGAGTCAAGGTAAAATGTTCGGTTGAGAATGAGAAAGTCCCTAGCTGGATCCTGGATATTTTGACGATGTTGAGGGTGAGATAGCTGGTTGGAGGTATCGAGTAGAGGTGAATTTGGGTTAGCATGGAGTGTCTGTAGTTATTGGATAGTTAGTTATAAAATTTGAAAACAGGATCTACGATAGTCTTAAAAAAAGTATTTTGGTAAAATGAAGTGAATCGTTTTTTTAAACGCCCAATAGATTTTTCGTAAAAAATTATTAAAAATCGAGGGAAATTATTTCCCGATTTTAATCCCCATATTTAGGTTTAGATATGTATTAGTTATCATGTGCATAAGTTAGATTAAGTTGTTTTTGTTCTAAAATTGATAAAATTTGAATTTTAAATTTCAAAACTCTAGATGAAAAAAAAACTTCCATATTCCATTGAAAACATAAACATTTCATTTCAAAGGATGATATTACACAATAAATATCCAACTAATATACTAATTAAAAGGAAAATGATAAATATTCTATCATAATTTGAAGTGAAATTTGTTTTCAAATGTCTAAATAAAGTATCTGATATAAGATACTAATATGTTGCAGCGGAATAGATTTGATAACGGTCATCCTTGGCAGAAAAAAAATATATATATATATATCGCCAAATTATCTGGCGAATATAATTTAATTCCTTTCAAAAATCATGGTTATTTTAAAAATTTATATTAAGAGAGTAAGGAATAATATGAAACAATATTTCGCACAACACATATTACGAAAATATACATCTGGCATGTATATTTTCGTAGTACGTTTTTGATGGCCAAATACAAAAACGCCAAGGACAACAGAGTTTTTAAATTTAAAATTAAAATTTTGTCAATTTGACAGCAAAATAACTCAATCTAACATATGCACATGATAACTAATACATATATATACCCAAATATGGGGATTAAAATCGGGAAATAATTTTCTTCGATTTTTAATAATTTTTTACAAAAAATCCAATGGGCGATTAACATAGGAAATCATTTTCTTACATACACGGACGGTCAGTGACGTCACACTTCGCTTGCGTATAGAGCACTTAATGGAACACTGGGATATGTTGTTGCTGTTGTGTTGTCGGGCCTATATTTTTTGTCAACCAGCAGTTTTTTTTATTGTCATTCATATTTATTGATCGGGTAAAACTTTTGAAGTGAAAACTTCTTTAGGCGCGTTGAGCACTTTTGGGTGAACAAAAATCATTGAACTCCCGTCATCGTCAGCTGACGCTTTCCATTTGAAGTGAATACTTTTGGGTGAAGAAAAATCATTGAATTCGCGTCATCGTCAGCAAACGCTTTCCATCCTTGTATGATACAAATAATGTATCACACAATTAACTGCTAATGTGATGTGTTAATAATTATATACTGTATATTGTTTTAAAATCTGGTGCGGCGTTACACGACTTCTCTCATCTCCGGGCACTGTCTCTATTGCAGTTAGACCTCACAAAACCGTGAGAAAGCCCAAAGCTACCATTTTTCTCACGTTTTTACAATCTGGTGCGGCTCTACACGACTTCTCTCATCTCCGGACACTGTCTCTTAAAGATTGCAGCCGGAAACGTTACAGTTAGGCCTCACAGAACCGTGAGAAAGACCAAAGCCTCCATTTTTCTCACGTTTTTACAATCTGGTGCGGCTCTACACGACTTCTCTCATCTCCGGACACTGTCTCTATTGCAGTTAGACCTCACAAAACCGTGAGAAAGGCTAAAGCCGCCATTTTTCTCACGTTTTTACAATCTGGTGCGGCTCAACACGACTTCACTTAACTCCGGACACTGTCTCTTAACGATTGCATCCGGAATCGTTGCAGTTAGACTTCACAGAACCATGAGAAAGACCAAAGCCGCCATTTTTCTCACGTTTTTAAAATCTGGTGCGGTTCTACACGACTTCTCCAGAGCTTCCAACCTAATCCGGCAAATTGTTAGTACCGCCCCTTTTTCTTCACCACTTAATTTTTAGAGTATTTTTCTTCTTAATTCATTGTAGATACATTTGAAGAGAATTTCTCTAAAAATTAAGTGGTGTAGAAAAAGAGGCGGTACTAACAATTTGCCGGATTAGGTTGGCAGCTCTGCTTCTCTCATCTTCGGACACTGTCTCTTAAAGATTGCAGCCGGAAACGTTGCAATTAGACCTCACAGAACCGTGATAAAGGCCAAAGCCTCCATTTTTCTCACGTTTTTACAATCTGGTGCGGCTCTACACGACTTCTCTCATCTCCGGACACTGTCTCTTAAAGATTGCAGCCGAAAACGTTCCAGTTAGACCTCAGAAAACCATGATAAAGGCCAAAGTTGCAATTTTTCTCATGTTTTTACAATCTGGTGTGGCTCTACACGACTTCTCTCATCTCTGAACACTGTCTCTATTACAGTTAGACCTCACAAAGAACGAAAATTATAAAATATCGAAACACATTTGATTTATAAACAAAAATTGAAAATACATTTAAATGATCACGTGGTAACCATCATGATCTAAACATTGTTTTCAAGATTTATCGTTCACATTCCGTCATTTTTGACGGGGTTATATACTAGTTATTCAATATTTACCACATTTACTGGTTATTTTAGCAGTGCTGCAGCACAAAATTTTGCATATTTTTCAGACACATGCACTTTGAGATAGGAGTACCCACAGTGATTTTTTTTTCTTGTACGCAAAGAGTACAGACGTTCGAAATACTGGCTGCTGCAGTACAAAATTGTGCATACTTTTCAGATTTATGCATTTTGAGATAGGGGTATCCAATGAT
The DNA here is from genome assembly GCA_963930645.1 of Salticus scenicus. Taxonomy (NCBI): domain Eukaryota; kingdom Metazoa; phylum Arthropoda; class Arachnida; order Araneae; family Salticidae; genus Salticus; species Salticus scenicus. The sequence continues at coordinate 306,476,717 of OZ005648.1, forward strand.
GTTTTTTTTTGTTTGTTTGTTTTTTATGAACGTAAAGCGTACAGGCGTTCGAAATACTGGCTGCTACAGTACAAAATTGTGCATATGATTCAGATTCATGCATCGTGAGATAGGGGTATCCAGAGATGTTGCTTTGGTTTTCATGTACGCAAAGCGTACAGACGTTCGAAATACTGGCTGCTGCAGTGCAAAATTGTGCATATGCTTCAGATTCATGCAACTTGAGATAGGGGTATCCAGTGAGTTTGCTTTTTGTTTTCATGTACGCAAAGCGTACATGAGACCAAGAGACCCATTTAGACCAAGAAGTCAGTGGGGGCCCCCAAATGGATTTGTGCTTCCCCTCAATTGTAAGGTTAATCGGGCCCTGCGCATGTTTTTGTCTTTTTGGCAGTAAAGTCCGCCTGTGGGCGTTTTTCTCATAAGTTGCAGTTTTTCAAAACAAAATTTTCTGTATTCACATTTATATTACAAATTGATATGTATTATAATCATACTCCCTCTCTAATCAAAGTATTTGCATCCATAGAATGCTGATTGTACAAATACGAATATTGTGTATATTTTTTAGAAACAAATAACATACAAATTGCAAAAGAAACGCCCACTGGTGGAGTTTTATATTTTCAAATGTCGTGAATCTACGTCAGCGGTCGAGAAAATGTTGAGAAACACAGTACAGCCTATAGTAATTGGATGCTGGCAAACCCAGGTAAACCAATCACTACATATGACGTTGCTGAAAGCGTAGGCAAGTCCTATCCGTCGGCCTTTATTCCTGTAAACATTCTATCAGGCTTTTGTGTATCCAGCATATAGTCAATAAATCAAAACACATTCACTGAAAATGATTATTTAAGTTCAAATGCGACTGAAAGACAAGACCCCTCCATAAATAAAAATAAAAAAAAAAAGATTTTCCAGGAAGAAAGTGAATCAACAATGATAGAATTGGATGTCTCTGCTTCGTGTCCTGTTGAAATTTCGAAATCTTCAACATCTAAAATCTTTTCGTATGTTATGCTTTAACAGGTACGAACGTAAGCAAAACCTTTACCTAAAGCAAAACCTCCCACATCAAAGAAAAGATGTGACCGAAAACCAGAGAGATCTAGAGACCAAGAGACACTCCAGAAAAAAGAAGAAATTGAAGGGGAAAAAATATTCTGTTAGAATATCCCAAAGAAAGGAAAAAAAAAAAGTGAAAATTTTCGTGTTTTAAATTAAGGCAATAACATGATAATTATTATATGATAAATAAATATATTACTTGATATTGTTTCTTTTATAAAATACATGTTTATATGCTTACTTTCTTTTCATTACAAAGTGAAATCTAAATTTGAGAGAATGGCTCTAGGTACAATGAGGTCTGGCCCCAGGTACAATGAGGGTGTTGTACCTAGGGCCACGAGTGAAGTTTTTTTTAAAACCTTCTATTTGTCGGAATTTATTATTTTAGGTATTTATATTAATCCCAATTGGAAGTAATTAGTCCTAAAGATATGTACATATCAGTTTGATAATTTTAAACAGGTCATGGGCTCTGTTTTTGGGCATTGAAAAAAAGCGGCCCTGGGTACACGGGTCTCCCCTACGTACTTTGTGTTAAAATTCAAGTGAGATGTTCATATTTTTTTCTATTAAATATTGAAATTTGCAATTTAATGTTTTCTTTCATACGTAATATTTTTGATTTTATTAAGGTGTGATACATATGAAATATTATGTTCTTAAAATTGGTAGTTCTGTTTTGCTATATTAAATCAGGGCGCGAAATTTCCGCCCGCCAACTCGCCAATGGCGAGTGGAATTTTTACTGTGGCGAGTAAAAATTTGGTTTATTTACAGATTGAATTCTTACACGATACGGTGACAGAAAACATTCTTTTTACAGATTTAAATATGGCAAACTCTTGCCATCTTATAACCTCATATTTAATGACTCCTTTTTAGATTCTCGGAGAGCCGAGTCTGTGTGTGCGCTGCCCGAGATCGCCCCACCCTGTAAAAGGATAAATGCTTAGTGCATACATAAAAGTTTTGATCTCTTTGGCAGTTTCGTTTCTCCCACTGTTACTTCTCCAAGCAGAATGAAAATAGACGAGAAGAAAGCCTCTTTGCCCTTCGGCCAATATCCGAATCCGAGACAAGAGATGTGCGAAAGTTTGCCTATGCGATACTGTCACATGAAAATGAGCGCAAGCCCTTTTAAAGATACTGTCTATGTTCATTTTGGTGAATAATGATCAAAAAACAGTTAATATTTTCCAGCTTTTTACTAAAACGCCAAGGATTTGGCCTTGTAATGATTTGTAAGCAACAATTTTATCGAATTTTTTTTCCCCAAAATGGTTACTTCAAATGACAATAATGAACAAGTTATACACATTGACATTCCGTGATTCCGCCTGATTACAAAATAAAATGGACGAAAAAGACATTTCTAATATAAAAAGTTAAGTAAACTATTAGATAAATAATGAAGATTAATCTTTCATAATAAAAAGATTTTCACAGGATATTGTTTGATAAAAAAAAAAAAAAAATCAAAATCTTTTTTTTTTTTTTTTAATGACTTTTTGTATTTATGTTGTTAGATATTTTAATCTTTTTCAAATCTCAAATGCATTATAATTATTTTTAATTATACATGATTATGAAACATGATGATATACGACACACTTTTAATATATATAATTTTATTACTTACAAACTTTGAATAAACACCATAAAATGCAATAAACTCGCAACAATTGTTTCGGGTCGAAAAAACACACGACCCTTCATCAGGCGAATAAAGTAAGCACGAGTGCTGCAGTCAAAGCGGCAACGCACTGCGAGTTTATTGCATTTTATGGTGTTTATTCAAAGTTTGTAAGTAATAATTTTTACAACGCCAGTTTTGTGATGCTTCTTTATTCAATATATAATTTTAGACTTATTTGTAAAAGTCTTTCAATCAAATAGTTAGGGGAAAACAAAAATAGGTAAAAAAGAAAGAAAGAAAGAAAGAAAAAATGACAACCCTATTTTGTGGCGAGTAAAACTTTTTTTCGGCGAGTGTAATCTGAATTGAAATTTCGGGCTTTGTATTAAATCATTTATACGTTTCTTTAAAAATTTAAATTTTGTTCTTATTTTATTTTGAATATTTAATTTACAGTTGTACGGTTCGAAAATTTGTTCTGTTTTGAAATATTTAAATTGAAAGTGATGAACAAAATAATTAAATAAGAAATAATATTTTAACAAAAAAATAAATAAAGATATTTCGAAATCTTATTTTTGTTTTAAAAAACTAAAAGTATTGGTGTTCTTTTTGAGAACATAAAGATAAAGGTATATCCTATTATAAAGGTTTTATTTGAATTATGCTGATTTATGCAGGGCCTGATTATCACACGGGCACTCGGGGCTCGTGCCCTGGGCACGAAATTTTTAAGAGGGCACAAAATTTTATTAAACGTTAAGAGTGTTTTTGAATTCAATTCTATAGATTTCCTCTAACTCAACTGTGTATCACATATGTGAATAAAATTTTAGTTAGAATTTGTTGTTTGGCTAACAAGAATAATTTTAACTATCATTGAGGTTGAAAACCGAGAAAGAGTCATCTTTCATCCAATTTTTTTTAGTTAGTCCATTTGCTTATTAAAAATTGTGTTAATATAGAAACCGATTCATGTGTGTGTGAAGGGGGGGGGAGGGGGGTGCAAGTATACCTTCTTGCTCCTACCCATTTCTATGCCCCTAATAGTTTTTACACTTTCATCCATTCTAAGGGGGCACGAAAAATTGAAAGTGCCCTGGGCACAAAAATTCCTTAGTCGGGCCCTGGATTTATGTCTAACTCCTGATTTTAAATTGGAATATAATTTTGATGATTAGATATTTAAATGTTATGAATATTAATATTTATAAATAGAATTTTTCTTTTTGAGAAAACAGAGAACAATAGAATATAAGAATAAAGTTTTCTTTTTGAGAAAACAGAAGACAACAGAATATAAGAACAAAGTGCCTTGTTTTTTGATGGTTCATTTGGTTTATAGTAAAAAAAAAAAAAAAAAAAAAAAGTTATATTTCTAAATGAAATTAATTTTGCTTGCCATTTTGAAATGATTTTATGTTGATAAATATTTTTCAGTATTACTATTCAGGTAAATGTTTTTTTGGTTTCATCGCTGAGAAGTTTCAATAATTTTATTGTTTAAGAGTAAATGCTATGCGAATTAATTCTTAATGTTTTTAAGGGAGAAAGCGTAAAATGATATGCTGATATTTTCTTTTTGAAAATAACAATATTATTATTATGTGTTATTTTAATATTTAGTAGTGTTGTTTGAAAATGTGGGGTATTTATATATTTTTTTTTGCCTTGAAAATTTTGTAAATAAGTTTCATGGGTGTGAGCGTCTTCTTTTTCATAAAATAATCCTGCTAGTTGTTTTTAATTTGTTTCTTTAGGGTTTTAATAAAAAATGTGTCAGAAATAGATAAAGTACGTAAGGATATTTTATATCAGGTTGCACTTGAATTGGAATTGGATGTGTAACCAACAATGCAAATTGCTAAGTTACGCGAGATTATTAGATCCTCCTCTATGTTTACCGACGAGGTTTTTATTAACTCTGTCGTAAAGAATTTCATTGAATTACGAGAGGAGAAAAAACTCAAGCTTAAGGCAGAAGCCGAGTTAGAAGAAAAACGTCGGCAGGAAGCTTTGGAAAAAAAGCGTAAACAACCCGAGTTAGAAGAATAACGTCGGCAGGAAGTTCTGGAAGAAAAGCATAAACAAGAAGAGTTAAGGCCTTGGCCTTATCAGACATAGCGACTTTTGAAACAAACAATTTTTGAGCCAACTTTAGTGCCGATTTTCCTCGGCGAAAACAACGTAGAGGTTACAACAGACGGGTGAAAAGTTGGATGAAAGAAGTCTACCTTTTGACGCTTATCACTTTTCTTGGCGCGAATAAAATACGCAATGATTAGTATTAAAATTCCCTTTCATTTGTGTAAAATATCGCATTATTATTTCTATTTTTATCTGTGTTACAACTATTGTCATAACGGCATACGAAAATAAAAATGATTAATTCAGAATTCTTACCATTTAACAGTAAAATAAGTGTGCTTAATAATAATATTTCTTGTTCAAATCTCCACTTTAAGCGATTCCCGTGTTCCGATATCTTGGAAACATGACGTATCAAAATAGCGCATCCTGATTGGATGAGTCTGTGGAAAAATTGTGTGTAGAGACAATTTTATCAAGACATCTCTGAAAAGGTTGGGCAAGTTCGACGAGCGCTATCACACTGGGAGTAGATACAATTTTTTCCGAAAAAACGGCGCTGATCAGTGGTTGACTCTAAAATCGCCTGTAAAGTCGTCGTGTCTGATACGCGTTTTAGAAGAAAAACATAGGGTAGAAAAGTTCGTGCTAGAAAAACGAAAATTAGAAATAGATTTTGAGTTAGAAAAGTTCAAATTGCAGGCTTCGGAACCTAATGAAGCAAGAAATATAATGGAGCGACCAACGTCGTATTTAGAGATGCAAAGCTTTCAAAACACCCTGTTTTTTCCCCTGGGAATTTAAGACAAAATTGGGAAATTTGAAATTTCCCCAAAACTGGGAATTTTGAAATTTTGAATATTTTTATAACTTTTGTTAATTATTTAGCCTCCGATCTTTAAATTAACTTCAACTTTAATTCCTGCATAGATTTTCTTTTCGTTTCCCTTTCTAGCTAATTCGAGCATCTTCGATGTTTATTCCGAAGACGAAATGCGTTGCTAACACTAACAGTAAGTTTATGTCATTATTCATTAATATTATTTTGTTATGTTCTTGAGATATCCTTTCCATTCTTAATGAGAATTAATAACATTTAATTTTTTTTATTCATAGTCGGTTTATGAATGTACAGTCACCCAAAAAAAAACGCCACCCCCCCACCTAATTTCGCCGTAAATTATCGTAGAAACATTTGACTGGTACCGATCGATTTGTAATAACGTCTAGTTTATAACGGTATAGTTAAATTTTGCCTAAGGGGTCGTCTACATATTAAAACTGGCATTAACTTCATTTTCTTCAATGGCAACCCCTATTTCTGACTTCATATTCAGATTTCTGAGATCAAGGCGGTTCGAAAAACATACCTATTTATATACCTTAAATTAATTTTAAATAGAGTTACACGTGAAAATGTATTAGGGGTCCGTCTATACATTTAGAAAATATAAATCACGATCTACCACCCAGGATACATTATTTATTAAGTTTCACACCGGAAAAAAAATTCAGAAATGTTAGTTATAAAATAAAAAAAATGACTAATTCACAGAACTTTCTGAGTTAGTTTATGAATTAAAAGATTTTTATTGGTTTCTATTGATTAAACATCAGATAGTTCACTTCATACGAAGAAAATTAAATAGCTTGAATAGATATTAAAAAATCTATCAAAAGAAAAAAAAAAGATGAATGGTTTTAAATTTGTTTGAAAATTCAAAATTATTTTAACTCAAGCTGCCGTATAATTGTCTGAAACGGCGGCGCTCAACCTGGTTCCCACGGCCGTTTCACAGTGACAATGGGAGTTTGTTCTGATGCTGCAGTACTTTCATTTTCTTTAATTGACTTTTTTAAAATATTAAAACAGATTTTTTTATTTTTATTTATTTATTTTTTTAATTAATTATTATTATTTTTTTTTTTCATGACATTATTAAAAACTTTTACATAAATCTCCACGATATTCTTTTGCTTTTATATTTTATAATGTGTAACAAATTAATATGTAAAATAATAAATCCTACTACTTAATGGGATGTTCTAAAATTCTACACTTTAACACAGATACCGAAGTGGACGGTGGGTGTAGAAAGGCTGACTACCCTTAATCTAAATCTTCACTTGAAATGGTCAAAATGTTACATAACTCTTTTTTTTTTTTTTTAAGGAAAAAAGAAGAAGATAAGGAGGAGAAAGAAAGATCAAAACGAATATAAAGCATATTAAACGTTAATACCCTTTAAACACTGGAAAAAGGCGGGGTTTTGTATTGTGTGTCATTTGGGAGCTGTAGAGTGCCAGAAAATTACTTTATGTAATAAAACTTTACATTTAAAGGGTATTTAAAGCAGCATTATATTTAATACATAGACTATTCAGAAAAAAAATACCATTCATCTGGTTCATGAAAAATAAAGAACATTTTCTGGCATTGCTCTATGTATATACATTCTTGTCAACCTATCCCGGAAGATTACTGGTCCCGCCCCTTTCCGTACATTTTTTTCACATCAGTCTTTTTAGAGCCGTGTCAGCCATCGGTGGCTGACACTGATCTTTCCATTTAGGCTAAGTCAGCCGGCAGTGTAAAATATGATATAAAACTACAGAACTTACATAGTTTTAAGTAATTACAATTTATTTAAAATTTACTTCATGTTTTTTTTTTTTTTTTTTAATAGGATTTTTATAGGATTTTTATAGGATTATATCGTTAAGGCCTAATGGGGTTTATTGAAACTCGATAAACATAACACGCTTCTAAGTAGCACGTGTGGCCTGAATGGGATTTCCATAAGAATTCGCGTGGCGCTCAATGAGTTAATCGTAAATGTATTTGAAGTTAATTACTCTAATAATTAAATTGTGTACACACAGGGGCGGGAACTAACAATGTTACGGGTTAGATTGGCAAGTATGCATATATATTTTGCTTGATTTATAAAAATTTATAACACATTTTCTTCTTTTTTTTTAGGATTTTGTGTTTATATCTCTCATTAAAAATAAATACAATATTCATATATAAACATTTCCATACAGTAATGTATATAAACATATTGATTAAAGAAGATTTGTTGATATTATATAATTATTCTTCTATCTGTATAGTATATTAACACAAATATATTTTGTAAATTTCGCAGCATCGAAAAACAGCAACATAGCTTCCATATCAAGGCTTAATGTAAATAGCCACGCCTTTTCACAAAATTTCTAAAACTTTATAATATAAAGCAAAATAAATTTGCATATTTGTAATTAAATCATTTAAGTTTTGTCTTCAATAATCGATGTAGTAAATACCATTGTGATTTATGAATACCAGCGTCACATATAGAGTCAAATAGGAATATGCAAATTTGTCTTTTTTTTAAAATAGTGTTTCAGCGAATCAGAGGCGGGGCTTCTTTTCTTTTGAAATTCTTTCACAATCCCTCGCCTACATTGTGATAACTTTACAAAAATATGCCAATTTGTATAATAAACATCGAAATATTGCTTAGGAAACAATAAAAATAACATAAAGGTAAATTAAAATAGTTTTCCGTCAAATTATATACGAACATTTACTTATAGAGGATACAGATTATAACAAGTGACGGCCCCCTAACAGGAATAAAAAGTGAAATATCACTGTAACTCAAAAAATAATGTTAGGAACGAGCTGTAAATTTGGAAACCTATGTTTTTGATGATGCCCGTTCTATTCGTGCAAAAATTAACATAGGTCATAATTCATAATTTTTTCAAATATGAATTTATTAATAATTTTTATAATTCAAAAAATGTTTTTTTAGCAAAAATTTGCATGGAATATGTTTGGGTTACTTCATTCTAACGAATAAAAAAAACAGAATTTAAATATCATAATTATTTCGGAAGATATGATTTAATGTTTGTCACATTCATTTAACATTAGCACCCCCAAACTTTGACAGCTTATAACTCTATGAAAAATTGACCGAAATATATAAACTATACCATTTTCCGTGATGATTTGATCCAAAGAATTTAAATAAATTATAAAAAATGGGGGTTACCATTGAAAAAAATGAAGTTGATGTCAGTTTTAATATGTAGACGACCCCCTAAGTAAAATCTAACTATAACATTATAAACTAGACGTTATTACAAACTGATTGGTACCAGTCGCATGATTCTACGATAATTTACGACAAAATTAGGTGGGGGGGTGGCGTTTTTTTTTGGGGTGACTGTACTATGAAACAATTAGAGAATTGGACTTAAGATTTTAGAAAAAAAAAAATAAATAAATAAATAAAAATAAACTAAATTCAAGTTTTATTAAACTTAAGTTAAGTATTTAAGAAAATGGTTTGTTACATGATAATTTTTAAATTGTTCTTTTTATTATTATTATTATTATTACAACAAAGGAAAAAAAAAAAAAGAATTCTTAAATTTAATATGTTTTAGGGAAATATATAAGTAATTCGAAAATTTTCCCTACTTGTGTTAGAAATGCAGAAACTTTATATATATATATATATATATATTGGGTTCGATAAATAATGTCGTTTTTTAAAACCTTCGCTTCTAAAAACCAAGGCTTCTTCGAACATGCAATTTTTCAACTTACCGAAAGATGGCAAAAGGTCATCCAACAAAATGGTGAATATATCTGTCGCTACTTTGGCGACGTTATTTAAAATAGCAATTTCAGTACTTTACCAAGAAATAAGGTAAATGGCTTACCTTCATCGGTCCAGAGAGTCGTGGGGACTGCCGGTCACTTCTTGTTCCATTATTATTCATAGATGACGAAGAATACACATGATTCATAAATATGAATCCAATACGGTCACAAACATTTATTATGACGATCACTACAACGGTACAAAAACGAACTACACAGAGAAGAAGAAACAAAAAATAATAACGGCGTACAGCACCATCTACAGGTTTCAGATTGACCAATGATAATCTACACATTGGCCCCCGGATGAACATTAATTATATGTTCATTTTATAATTGTATCTATATCAATAAGAAAAAATAAATTTTACACAAAATGTCATTGTTCTAAATTAGAGATAAGAAAGTTTGATTTAGTTCCTTTCGAACATTTCTATCGGATGTAACAGCTGGAAAGGTCGGCGTAAAGTTCCATTAGCTCTTTTGGGCTCACATGAGCGTATTTTCCCATCCCTACCGGGGAACACTTGCGTGACTAAACCAAATTTTCCCAAATGTCTTGGTAGCTGCGAATCGTGAATTAGAACAACATCATTTATCGCAAACTCTCGGATACTGGAGTGTCGACTGGTTTCCGTCGTGACTAGCGACCCTTTACTGAGAGATACGACAAGGTGTTCATACTTTTTGATTGGTGGAAAGCTCCCTTTGACCGCCCGAGGCGATTTCGCGCATCGCTACCATAGACATAAGGCAGGGAGAAATTGTGACTTTCAAAAATGCTTATAATTCATATTAATTAAATGTAATTAAAAATTTTTGAAGCAAATTTTCATGTTCCTAAATGTTTTTCCTATTAATAGAAATAAAAATTTTCATTGATTTTCGTCAATTCTTTTCTAAATAAGTACTTTTCTTAAAACAGTTTCGTATTTGGCGATAACTTCAATAATTACACAGCCAACATCTTTCGGAAAATATCGCACTTTTAACGTGTGCGGCGTTTGGCTTTTCCCCCCTTCTTTTTAGAACAATTTTGAAAATAAATTATGCAAGTTAACATTAACTAATATACACTTATTATTATTTTATTTATTTATCTATTTATTTTTGTTTTACCTGATCTTATTAAAAATTATTTTGATTAATATAACGAACATTTAGATATAAATACAATTAATAGAGTAAAGCAAATTTTTGGAAATTTTAGTGTTAAAAATACATAACTGATAAATAAAAAGGCCTTTTAATTATTTAGTTTTTTTTTTTTTTTTTTTTTTTTTTTTTGTCCTTCAGGAGTATATAAATAAAGGCTAGTACATTCATTTAATGCATAAAACTTAAACTCAATAGGTGCCTTATATTTTTCTTATATTTATTCAAAAATACGGAATATGAGGGGGAAAAGAATAAGGTTAAAAGTATTAAAATGCTTATTGCTCTCTTATTTATTAATTTAAAAACATAATTTTTTTTTATTTGTTTATCTATTTTATTTTATTTATTTATTTTTTATGAAGAAATCAAGGCATTAATAGAAGTAAATACCTCTATGGTGGCCAAGCGGAACTGCGGTCAAAGTTGGTAGATGGGAAGTGCCGGGTTCGATCAAAAAACGCGTTCATCGAGCCGTTCGAAGTTTTCCGTAGTTCTCTCTCACGGATTAAGAGAGTCTATAGGATGTATTACTAATGTTACGGAAAGGTAGTAATTTTCATCTTACAGATAGAGGGCGACCAATCTCGAAAATACACCAATCAGCGCGTTTTTGCATTTCTGGCTGTTCCTTCGTTGGATGACTGAAGCCGAAAGGGCGGGCTTTCCCTTTCTTCCGATGAGTTTCAAAGATACTTCACCAGGCGGCGATAGGATCGCTTACTCTGTTCGGCTGAATTAATGCGGAAAATAAAGCTCCGTTCCCCACGCTGACCGCCCTATCTAGTTTGCCATCCTATATCCTAATCCGTGTTCTCTCTAAAACTCACGTAAATACGAACTAGATTCACTTAGAACCCCCTCTCCCCCATCACGGAGGACATTTCTCCTGTAGGCCTAGGCCCCCTAGAGTAGTCAATCAGTCTTAAGCCATACAACCAATCAACCATTCTTTATGAGATCAACATATGTTAGAATTTTATGTTGTAAAATTATAAGTGCTAATTTCTTTATTTGTTTATTAATTAATTAATTAATTAATTAATTAATTTTTAGTGTCATATTTCTTTTTATCACGTACGTTATTTTTGTTCTCTCCCCCCCCTCTCTCTCTCTCTCTCTCTCTCTCTTTTTTTTTATTTTTTTTATCGTACTTTATTCAAAGGTACAAAATACGAATATATATATATATATATATATATATATATATATATATATATTTGTATTACATTTGAAGAAAAATAAACTTTTGACATGAACAATAAGGATGTATAAAACTTTTAAAGCTAATAAATATTTTTACAAATATTAATATTATCAATGATTATGCATTTAACTATAAAATATTGGTATGTTTTTAAGCATTAAACTAATTCAATTTTCCTAAACTGAATTATTTTAAGAAAAACATGTTGGTGTTAATGTGCCAGTTGCCTACAAAAGAAAGGCCGAGGTATGGGTTGAATAACTTAAGTAAGGGGTGGTCTTTTTAAGGTGTTTTAGCCCATATTTATGCTTGTTTCGGAGAAAACTGCAGATAATTTCGAAAAGTTAGCCCGATGAGCGCTACCTGGTATCGTACCTGATATCTCCCGTCTACCAGCTTTGAGAGCAAAGTTAATTTTACAGTCTCAAAAACATTTGACCCCCTGAAAAACCTTTTATAAACCAACTAAAACAATTTTTAAACATTTAATGTGCTGAGAATGTATATATTTGTAAGTTATTGCAATAAATAAAATTAATCATAAAGCTAAACGGTCATCTCTCAAATGAATATATCAAATCAAGTTAACTGTTAAATCATCAAATTTTTACAAATTAATCTTAATATCGATGAACTTTCTTACCAGTAACTACAAGGACAAATTTGATAAAATAAATTATTTTTTAAATAAAAATAATTTTATTATTATTATTATTATTATTATCAGTTTGTATAAATATATATTTTTAGACTACAGTTGCATAGTATATTATTAAAAACTAAAGAGTATTAAAATTCAGAATTTTTGATATGCAGTATGATAAGATGGTGTAAATTATTTCTATGAATATAGAAATGTAATATAAATTTAAATAATAATTATAATAGTAATAAAACGAATGTAACGTAAAGCATAATGTATCTTAGTTTGATTGCAAAGAAATTTTTTTTTTGCTTTACTTTAGAGAATATCTTTTAAAACTTACACCGATAAATCACCAAAATGCGCGATCAGCGCCAAGCATTGTAAAAGGTTACTGTAGAAAGAGGGAATCTGGACAAGCGTTTGTCCACTGAGCATGCGTACTAAGTACCTGTCGTATCTCTGAGATTATCCAGGGTTTCTAGTCGTGACCAGAACTGGTCCAATATGCGTTCCTTTAAGTTGAATCTTTTTACATACGAGTGAGAAGTTCCAGGAAGCACATGGAGTTTCATATGTACGATAAGTAACGCAGTTAGTCGTTGATCTACCAAAACGTGTGCTGGCGTAATTGGTGTTGGTTGACCAGAGTCAGAATATAGAAATGTAATCGGTCTGGAATTTATCGAAGCTTCTATTTCTGCCAAAACGGTGTGTAGTTGGGTATGTGTCAACGTTGTTTTGCCGACGACCTTTCTTAATGCAGTTTTAACATAGCGAACCAACCTTTCGTAGAAACCTCCCCACCATGGCGACATTTCCATGATATATTTCCACATTATTTTATTACTACTGTAGTAATCTTTAACGTCGGGATGGCTAATTATGTTCCATATATGTTTTAACTCGATATCAGCTCGATGAAATGTTCGTGCGTTGTCGGAATATATTGTGTGACAAAGACCTCGCCTTGCCACTATTCTTCTGAAGGCCAATAAAAATGTTTCAGTTGATAGGTTCTCTACTAATTCTAGGTGCACTGCTCTTGTTATCGCACATGTGCACAACAATATATAATATTTGCTGTCACTATTTCTAACGTATAAGGGGCCTGCAAAATCAAGGCCAATCACTGAAAAGGGCTTTTGTTCATTAATGCGATCTGCAGGTAACGGAGCTGTCATCTGGGCTCCAGATCGAGCGTTAAATCTTATACAAATTGTGCATTTTCTTAATACGCTTTTTACTGCCTGTCTGCTCTTGATTACCCAAAATTCCTCCCGTAATTGAACTAATGTATCATTAATGCCAAAATGAAAAACTCTTTCATGCGCATTTTTAATTAACAAATCAATTAATTTACCCCTTGAAGGCAACAGGATCGGGTGTTTTTCATTAAAGGAATATTTTGATTTCTGAAGCCTTCCTCCGATACGCATTATTCCCTCGGAATCCAAAAACGGCGAGAACTCAATTAAATTTGAATTTTTCGAAATAGGTTCCCCATTTATCAAACAGTTTAATTCATTCGGAAAACTAATTTTCTGTGTATATTTAACCCACATTGTTTGCGTACTACCATTTTCTTCCGCCGACAATGGACCCCTAAATTTCTCGTTTTTAGGATTCGCGTTTTTAAGAAATCTCTTTATCCATGCCGTAATTCTGAGGATCCTTAAAATGTTACTATATTTTTCAAGATCTAGTATTGGTTCAACTGTTTCTATAGAGATATTAAACTGAATTATTTTTTCAGGTGTTTTCCTTTTTTCTTCGGTAATATATTGCGTGTCTACCTCTTCACCAATATCATTGCCTTTACCATTTAGCTCAGATAACCAATTTGGACCTCTAAACCAAAAATCATTATTAACTAACGCATTTGCGCTAATACCACGAGTAACTAAATCTGCGGGATTATCCTTTGTATTACAATATGACCAATTTTCGGGTTCTGACAATTCCTGAATTTCGACTACTCTATTTTTAACAAAGGGTTTCCATTGTTTCGTCGATCCCTTCACCCAGTGTAAAATAATAGTAGAATCTGTCCAATAAAATTTCTCGATGTCAATTTCTTTAAATATATCACAAATATATTTCGCTACTCTAGCTGCTATCACCGCTTCCATTAACTCCAATCTTGGTAACGTTAGTTTCTTTAGCGGCGCAACTCTAGCCTTCGACATAATCATGCTTACATAACATTTTTTATCATTACTGATATCCTTAAAATATGCAACACAACCATATGCAAGTGGTGAAGCATCTGAAAAAATGTGTAGTTCTACTCGCGAATTTTTCAAATCAACATAGGTGAAATAGCATCTATCTATTCGAAGTTCTAATAAATCCTTAATTTCGTTACACCACTTTATCCAAATTCCCTTAAGATCATCCGGCAATTCGTGATCCCAATCCATACCTCTTTCCCACATTCTTTGAAGAAAACACTTTATCCTAATTAAAAAGGGAGATATAATCCCAATTGGATCAAAAAATTTCGCAGCTGTATGCAATACATATCTTTTCGTACATATCGATATATCCAAATTTTCAACTATAGATTTCAAAGCTAATCCCAATTTATCACAATCTTTATCCCACACCAATCCAAGAATATTTATTACACTATCATTAATTACCTCCGAAAAACAATCATTTTTATCCCACATGGTCTTTAATTTCTGTGAATTCGTACTAAACTTTCTCAATTTCATTCCAGCCTTTGCTAAAATATTTACCGCAGTAGAAGTTAATTCATAGGCACCGTTTACGGTATCGGAGCCATAAAGCAAATCCTCCACAAACAGAGCTGAATTTTACATTTCATAACTTATCCGGATAAATTTCCCTATATTCCTTAATGTGTTTCTTAATTGTTGCCGTTAAAAAGAAAGGAGAAGTTGTACAACCAAACGTCGCTCTGATCATTCGCATTATTTTATAATTCTAGGTGTCCTCATCAAACCATAAAAACTTAAGAAAATTTTTATCGGATTCCGCGATTTCTATCATTAAAAACGCCTTTTCAATATCTGCGCAAAACGCAATCTTAAACATTCGAAATCTATTAATTACATCTAAAATTGGTGGTATAAGATATGGCCCCTTTATGAGACAATCATTTAAAGATTTACACCCCGAAACTCTACTGGAACAATCAAAAACAATTCGTACCTTTGTTGTCTGTTTTTCCTTTCTAATAATTTCACGATGTGGGGCGAAATACTCTCTTTCTGACCGACCGCATTCCTCTACGATGCCTAGTTGTTTTTGTTCAGTAATTATCTGCTTATATTGCTGAAAAATCCATTTATCCGCTTTTAATCTTTTCCTCAAATTATTGAATTGCCGTTTAGCATTTTCAAAATTGTTCGCAAAATTATCAATACCATGTCCATTCCATAATAACTGCGTAATATATCGACATCCCGTATATTCTAACTGTTTATCAAATTTATTTATTATTTCCAGATCAGAAGTAGAAATCAATTTATCAGCATTTATGCCTAAACAATCTAACGACCATAGATTTTGCAAATCATAAGCTATACAATTAGATGATTCATTTTTTTCCATGCATGAATGGTTTTCATGAAAATAAACAGAGTCAGAACATTCAATCTTTAGCACCGAGGCGCCAGTAATTAAGCCGTCTCGATATGTTGCTAAATTATTATTATTCCCTGATAACGTCCATCCTAATGCTGTGTTAACCGCAAGCAACGAACGATTAATTTTTTTTTTATTTTTTTGGAGTTTCCAATATAAACCTGTACCGATTAATATGTCTGGCTCCTTCTAGAGCCCTCGATTTACAGAGTAGCGACACGCTTTTCTCTTCGCCGCACAGTGGATCGAACAATGTTAAAATACGAACATAGACCCAAAAATCAATCTCTAAAAAACTGATATTTTGCAGTGAAATAATTTTAAAGAGAGTCTAAAAAATACAAATATATGGTTTTTTATTCAATTACACGAAGTTTTATTATATATAAATAAGTTCTAAACGAAAACTTTCAGAAATAAGATTTTTCGATGAATTTTAGTGACTTTATTTGAATAGCCATCCAGTGGCACTTAAGATAATTATGATAAAATACGAAAAAAAATACTTTTAATAATGTCCTAATAAAAGTTTAAGGTACTTCTGCCAATATTTTGTTGGTTTTTTATGTTGTGATTCACGCATGAAATGTGAATATAAAATTAACAACAAAATTAAATTTATAAGTTGTGTAACTTTTTTGTCCAAAATTGTCCAAATTTTCAAACACATTGTACTACTCCCAAAAGTTTACATTTTAATCTGTGAAAAGGATTTTCGCCACAAATCGCCACTTTTAGAGAAAAATAAATTTTTATTCTGTTTACCCCCAAATTATGAATCGAGAAATTTATCTGAACAACTGTATTCATTAATGACAGAAAATATATTAAAATATTTTTAGTGAAAATATTATAGAAATTAGGTGATAAAAATAGATTTAATAAATCAGAAATCATTTTTTTTTTTTTTTTTTTTTTTTTTTAATAAAATAATTAATTTTACTTTAAAGGTACAAAAAAGTACCGTTGGACCCAAAAAAGGGGGGAAATGTAAATGGTTGCTGTGATATGTCATAAAATGTCAAAATTAAATAAATGTTTAATGTTAAATTACTAAATGTTAAAATTAAATATTATAATCCCATATTACGATTTAAAGTAAAAGTTTCTGTGCAATAAAAATAAAGACAAATGTGAATTTTTCATAGAGTTTGTCAGCAAATGCTTGCATGAGTTTTCTATTGAAATACTACATAAAACAGAAAGAAAAAAGAAGCAGTAATGTGATGATATATTTAACATTGTGTGCTAAATTAATTGTGTTATAAATATAGATTGTCTTCACGAAATTTTTATTTATTTTCTTTTGTTCTCTTCTTTTTTGCAATATTTGTTTCTTTATCAGGTATGTTTCTAAATGCCTGTTTGCAGCAGAAAAATATGATACCGTTTAACCCCTTTATAATCCAATTTTTCCTCGAATGGCACATTAAACTAATTTCACGAATAAAAATTAATGTAAAGAAAAAAATTCATTTAGCTTATTAGAAATAATTCATTTTAATTTTGATACATTATTCTCTTAGTTAATCGCAAACTTCTCACAACCCATTGTATTAGCATAAGCAGAATTGCCATAAATGACTATCTTTATTATTTTTTTTTCGCACCAATAATATAAAAATAATATTTATACTGATATTTTTCTAGAGAAATGATATGCAGGAATCATTATTAAAAAAAAAAAAAAAAAAATTGGTGCCAGTTGAATAAAATTATAAAGATTTTGGTAGGGGAAATATTCCTGTGGCCTTAAAAAGGGTTAAAAAAACATAGAATCGCTTTTAGTATCATACATATGTACATATTTAAATCGAAATGTGACAAAAAACATCATACATAGATAATACTAATACAATAACCTTCCTATGTTCGCCACTGCCTATACTTCGATCCACTGTGCGCCGCTCCCCATCGGATTGGTCAAGAAGGGTAAGTGACGTCACGTCCGCCATTTTGTGGATGAAACTGATTCTTAGCCATTGAATGTGTATTGAAGAGATCACTATCATCTTTAGATAATTACTGTTTAAAAGAAAAAGATGCCTACTTGTTGTGCAGTATTCTGCACTAACAGTAATATAACTGGTTTCCGTTTATTTCGATTACCTTCTGAAAAGCGTAATTCAGAGAGAAGAAAAATTTGGTTCCCGATTGCAAAGAGTTCAAAAGAAATCTAAGAATTGTTATTTTAGCTCAGTTTTTTTATGGTGGTGTGAAGGGAAGCTATGGCTTTGATGAAAATTCTGAAAAAGATATAATGTCCATATTTTCTGAATTTAAATCTAAGAAGGAAAATAAAAAATATATAGAAGAAGAAAATACTTTGGAAAGAAAACTTTCCTTCGATATAAGTTTCGAAAACACAAACATAGAATTTTTTTCCTATACTTTACAAATTAATGATATTACAGAAAATATGTTTGAAAAAAAATCTATGTTTCGACGTCAGTTTAGATAAAAATTATGTGAAATAATACCCGGTGGCGCATCAAATAGTCGAGAATTGAAAATAAACAAAACCCAAAATGATGCTTTATATAACCTTGCTGGTTGTATCATTTATAAAATTGTGAAAAAACACAAAATTTGTTCTTCATGTATAAACTATATGACTACTAATTAACTAGATGAAGAAAATGAATCAACAATGCAAATACATTTGAAAAGTTTCAAAAATAAATCAAAATCTATATTTAAATACTTTCTCGACCTTGAAATTATTTTTCAAGATAAAAAAGAGAATTTATTATCCTCTAAACTAAACATGACATCTCTATGTAAATATGTACAAGATTTTTTTTTTTTTTTTTTTGAATTTCCAACTTGTTGTTCCATTTTTGACTTAATTACTTTTAATTTTTAAAAACATCGTATATATATTTTCATTAAATGGAACAACAATCATCATCAACCAAATCATTCCAAAAAATGCTCTAGCAAAAGCTTGGGAATGAGAATTGCAGCTTCAGATATTTTTTAACATATATATATATATATTTTCCCTTTTTTAGTATGACAGGATTATTGCTTTCAATATGACATTTCGCGTCGTCATCATTTGCCATGTTTCACTTTGAATATATAAGGATGTTTTCCCATTTGGCAACAATTAATTTAAAAAATATATTAAATTTAAATTGATATAAAACCTGCAATAGAATTTTTAAGAAATTTTTATAGTATTCGTTGCTATAAAACGCAACTCTTTTTTTTTTTTTTTTTTTTTTTTTTGTCTTAAAATATAAAGTCAGTTATTTAATATTTTTTTATTTACTTATTTTTACACTTTTTGTATATCTAGACCAGTTGATTTTTCTTTTTTCTTTTCTTTTATGTATATATATATATATATATATTTCTTTGTCAGTTAAACAAATTGAAAATATTCTTTGCAGACTTACCTTATTTTAATCATATATATACATATATATATATATATATATATATATATATATTATAAAATTAAGAAATAAATTCAGTAATCGTTGATAAAGAACGCAACACAGATACCTCGTGACTTTATATGGAAGTATAAACGAAAAAAAAAAAAAAAATCCTGTCGCACTAAATTAAATTTTGTTTTGTTCTGAATTTTTTATCTATTACTCATAAAACAAAAACATGCTTCTGTTTACTTATTATTATTATTTATTTATTTGAAACAAATATCCAAAAAGCATCTCATTGTAAATATGCAACTAAATTTATGTTTTATATTAATGAAGAAAGCCATCATATGCTTATCATTTTTTCATCAAGTTTTACTTATAAATTTAAATACTTTGTTTCTCATTATCATTATTATGTATGTAATATAAATTGATATTTTTTTATAATATTAGTTTTGCGTTTTACCCTTTCTCTATAATTCATGATTATACTGAATGAAAACGCTATTTTCTATGTATAAATAAATAACACTATTGCAATTAACTGTAAAAATGTAATATTAATATTCTGTTATAGTGTTAATGCTATACAAGCACTTTAAAAAATATTGTTTATGTATATATATATATATATATACTAGCAGACCCGGCCACGCGTTGCTGTGACTAAGTTATACGTTGAATTATACGGCTGTAAACTATTTAGTACAGTTAAATTATTATTTACGAACAAAGACGAAAACGTTGTAGCCGATGTAAAAACCCACAGGGTTGAGATTTGAAACTTAGGTCAAAATTTGGAAGCGATTGATAAAAATTTTCGTAGTGTTGATATTAAGCACAAATTAATTTTATTGTAGGGTCCTATAAATTTTAATGGAGAAGTGATATATATTATTTCTAATGCTACTTTGGATAAAATTGCTAAAATGACTAATATATAAATTAAATTCTATTAAAATTCTATTAAAATAAAAGTATAAAAGAAACAGACGATTTTAAAATCAATTTTTATGGAGGAGTGAAATATAATATATGCTATAATGGATAATTTTACTATTAAATGACCTCATCATTTTAAATATTTTAAAGAGGGCAACAGCTGTAGTTATAAAAGGGAAAACAATAAGGCTAAACCAGAAAAATAAGTAAATTTGATAAATATTTTAAAACTTTAAAATTGGAAATCTTATGAAATATTGGACATTTAAAGTAAATACATGTATCATTTTAAATACAAAAAGATTTTGGAAAAGTTTAGTGTATTTTAACGAAGTGATGAGAAGTTTTTGAGTATGTTAAAATTTTAGTAGTAAATTCAAGTCAATAAAGATGGGAAACATTGAGGATTAAGATAAGAATAATTATAAGATTTAAAAAAAAAAAAAAAAAACTTTTTATATACCATGCTTTTAAATTTTAATATACTAATAATATACAAATTAAAAGGAAAATGATAAATATTCTATCATAGTTTGAAGTCAAATTTGTTTTCAAATGTCTAAATAAAATATCTGATGTAAGATACTAATATTTTGCAGCGGAATAGATTTCATTTCTGTCATCCTTGGCGAAAAAAAAAGAATATCGCCAAATTATCTGGCGAAAATATTTAATTCCTTTCAAAAATCATGGTTATTTTAACAACTTATATTAAAAGAGTAATGAATAATATGAAACAATATTTCGTACAATACATATTACATGTCATACATACGTACAATGAATAATACATATTACATTTCGTACAATGCATACATCTGGCATGTATATTTTCGTGTTACGCTTTTGATCGCCAAATAATAATAATAATAATAAAAAAAGCCAAGGGCGACAGAGTTTAAAAATTTAAAATTAAAATTTTGTCAATTTGACAGCAAAATAATTCAATCTAACACCCGCGATAACTAATACATATATATACCCAAATATAAGGATTAAAATCGGGAAATAAATTTCCTCGATTTTTAATAATTTCTTACAAAAAATCCAGTGGGCAATTAACATAGGAAATCTTTTTCTTGGCTGCACAGACGGTCAGTGAGTCACACTTCGCTTGCGTATAGAACTCATAGATATAGTATAGCATATATAGAATAGAGTGATCATTGGGGAGAAAAAAGCTATTCCTTTTCATTTGGGAAAAGACGACGTTTTTACCAAAATATGGCCGTCTTTCCCCGAGTGAATACACACGGGAATACATACTAATATTTTAGCAAATAAAATTTATGAATAATTTATTTGCTAAAGGGGAATGGAAGACTCCAGATACAGTTTCAAATTCATATTTCTTTCTTTCTTTTCTTTTCTTTTTTTTTTTTTTTTTTTTTTTTTTTTTCAATACCACTTAATGGCTGTTTCCAAAGCTTTTATTTTTTATCTTTTTTCGGCATCAAAAATCTTTCTACGATAACATGGGGATGAGAGATCTATATATATTACTATATCTATGATAGAACTACATTAGCACTTTATCAATGTGTATAAAATCTTTAAATTGATTATGACGTCAATTTTCGTGAGATGCATAATTTAACTTTTTATAATTTTTTAACGTTCACGTTTGATTAAATGTATTTATTTTTATGTCGAAAGAAAATGAACTCGTATTTTTTTTTTTTTTTTTTGGCAACAATTAAATTAATGGAACTCACAGATATTTTGGAGCAACTTTAATAAAGGTCTATAATTAACAAATAATTGCAATAAAACAATATTGTGACAATAAATGGAGATAAAAACTATACTATCTCTCAAGTTGGATCAAACTGCACACAGTGTGCAAAATTTCATCAAAATCAGTTCCTTAGTTTAGGAGTTTACCCGGACAAACATCGTGACACGTAATTTATATATATATACAGATTAAATTATAAAGTTTTGATCAATGAAGCACAAATAAGTAAAAAACAGGATTAATTTCACTGTATCATCTTCATTATAATATGAATTCAATTTACACTTCAGTCTAAGTAACACGTGGCCGGCTATGCTAACACCAAAAATTTAAAAAGTGGAAATAATTGAATTATACGAAATTTATTAATAGGTTAAAAAGTTGAAGATTCTTTGTGTAGATGGCAGCACCAAATATATTTCAGCTTTCATTTCAACCCAGTCGAAAGGTATCGACATCTGTTAGAATCATTTGGAGTTAACAGATAATTGTGACTGTCAAATAATAACAGACAAATAATTAGCAATAAATTAAAATTGCGACTATAATTTGAGATTTAAACTATCCTATCTCTCAAGTTGGATCGAACTGCACATGGTGTGCGAATTTTATTATAATCGGTTAAGTGGTTTAGGAGTCCATTGAGGACAAACATTGTGACACGAGATTTATATATATTAAGATATATATATATATAATAAACCAGTCTATTTGTGCTTGAGAGAGTTTTTTTTTTTTTTTTTTTTTACTGAAGTCGATCTTTTAATTTCAGTAGCTTAATCGAATAAATATTTTTATCTTTTAAAGAAAGTTGTGCAAATCTCACTAGCGATAAAATAAAAATAGTAATAATAATAATAATATATATGTATAAATGTAATTTTTCAATTAAATCATTTATGGATTTTATTTTTTATACTTTAAAAAATTGTAGGGTACTTAAAAATAACATATATTTAAATGTATGCGATCTGCAAAAGTGCTTCTTGTTTTCAACCGTTTAATCTCTTTCTCTTTCCTATTAAAACACGAAAAGAGTGGAGGGAGCTTATCCACAAAATGGCGTCCGTTTCTCCCGTGTCGCTACTCTGTTAATCGAGGGCTCTAGCTCCTTCGAATGCAATTGAGAAAAATTATTTCTTTCCCCCTCATTAGAAACCAAAACTTTTCGAATGGATGCGTCATCAACTATTTTTAGCTTTGTAAACGATATCTGATTCACGACTAATGCCTCTACATAACATTTTTGTTTGTGGTTTTTTAAATGAGACAATTCGAAATTTACAACTGAATATTCTTTTTGCTGGGGTTCATCACAAAAAAACGGGTATATGATTAGAGTTTCTTTTCTAATTACAGGCAATTTTAATTCACGAGCGAGTGATATATTAATGAAGTTTCGTTGAGACGCACTGTCAAACAATAATACACACTTTAAAGAATTTAAAATAGAATTATTTGTTATTCTTGCGAAGCAAGTTTGTAAATATATTTCATTATTCTCAAGCGGATTTTGTACAGAACATTTGTATGACACTACAGAATTATAATTTTCGCAAGCACTATTCTCAGAAGAATTTGTTTGGGTATGTTCAATTTGATTTTTATTTCTCATTTGAGCCGTTGTTGGAGTTTCCGATTTTTGCTTATAGCAAATTAATGTATTATGTTTTCCTGAACATGTGTCACATTTGAGACCCGATAAACAAAATTTAGCTGTATGTTTACCTCTTTTGAAAAATAAATAACAGATTCCCTGTTTGCACAAAGACAATTTTTTGTCCTCTAAATTTAATTTGTACATTTTAGTATCATGATCATTTACTGCGTCAACACAAAATATACATTTACTAACAGTTAATTTAAAGGCTGATGCCTTTTGTATTGTGTTAGAATTTTTATATCCCGAAACAGATTTCCGGTAGGATGCATTATTATTTTCCGATGATTTTGAATCAAATCTGGAATTTGAGTTTTTGTACCCGTTATTGTGAGTTTCTACTTCGCGTTTTAAAAATAAAAAGGTTTTTTCTCTAGTTTGAACTTATAATTTTAAATGTTTTTTTTTTAAATCTTGTACGTCCCATTCCTCGGATTCTGTTTTCATTTTATTATAGTCTATCATAATACTGGTAGGTATTAATTTAGTAACAATCGGAAATAACAAATTTCCGTAGGATTTTAAATCTACTCCTAAATTTTCGAGAGATTTGTTGATATTAACATCAAGGGCGTCGTGCAGTAAGCGTAATTCTTTAATCTGATTTGCAGATTTAACAGGGCATAAATTTAATAATGCATCAATTTTATATCGAATTACTATATCTTTTTTACCGAATCTAGATTTTAATAAATCAATTGCAGTATTGTAATTTTGATCAGAGAGTGCTAAGCCCTGAATAGCTGTTAAAACTTGGGCCTTTAAAAAACTTCTTAAGTAAACAAATTTTTGTACGTTAGACAAATCGTTATTATTGTGTATGGTTATCTCATACTGATTCCAAAACTCCATCCAGTTTTCAGGAGAACCCTCATAAACTGGAATTGAGATCTTGGGCAATCTTACGGAACTCGCATTAATTCTTTCTAATCTTAAATTAGGTGATTGCTCATTCCTTGGCTCAGATAACATGTGAGTGGCATTTAAATTTTTAATTTTTTCTATTTTGTTCATAATTTGAGCTTTTACGTCAATAATTTGATCTCGATATTCTTGACGCGATTCTATTTCAGCTTGTAACTCGTTGAGATCCGTGATTTTCGATTCGATTTGTTCTTCAACTTCTATAATTTCGTTTTGTTTTACCTGCAGATTTTCTAACTGCGATTCAATTTCAAAAACATTTAACCCTTCTTCGGGTTCGATTAATTTTATATTTATCGTGTTAATTAATTTTGTGCACAATCCCTTTAGGGTAGTGCGTTTTCTTTTTAATTTATCCAATTCTGTTGCCATATTTGATCAATCTAGAAAATTGCACTATAGAATAAATCAAATTCAAATTTTAAGGGCCTGGCAGTCCCTGTTATGGGCACCAAAATCATGTCGCTACTTTGGCGACGTTATTTAAAATAGCAATTTCAGTACTTTAACAAGAAATAAGGTAAATGGCTTACCTTCATCGGTCCAGAGAGTCGTGGGGACTGCCGGCCACTTCTTGTTCCATTATTATTCATAGATGACGAAGAATACACATGATTCATAAATATGAATCCAATACGGTCACAAACATTTATTATGACGATCACTACAACGGTACAAAAACGAACTACACAGAGAAGAAGAAACAAAAAATAATAACGGCGTACAGCGCCATTTACAGGTTTCAGATTGACCAATGATAATCTACAATATAATCATTGATTAATGTTTGTTGTTAATATAAATAAATTCACTTTGAAAAACATAAAAAGACATTATTTATCGAACAACCCAATATCTTATATTATTAAAATCTGTACGCGTGTGTGTGTCTGTCTGTCTGTGAGAAACGGCTTGAAACAGCTAAGGCTCCGCCGCTAATGGTCGCACGGTCTTCGAACAGGTACCGTCGGACGAAGAATTTATCGCAGATGTACGTTATCTAATTTGCTAAACGATGCGACCCTAATTAGCGGAGATATTAATTAAAATGTCGACCCATGTCAAATCAAAAAACGATTCAAAATCGGAGGCGACCGTCATTTTGTTCCGGAACCGCGTACCTGAAAAGAAAAAGCAAAGAGAGAAAATTTCGTGGGTTTTTGTAAAGCGATCCTGCTCGAACGGTTCGAGATATCAAAAAACACCTCTACCAAAAGAAAGAGCATTTATTACCGATTCTTACGGTACATTTTTTTTTTTTTTTTTTTTTTTTTTTTAAATACGGATTTTTTATATTTTTAAAAAAACGTTTTAAAAAGGGTCGAAAATTTCTCTTTTTCTCGATCGTCATTTTTGAAACGCCCTGTACGACCGAGTAACTGTTCCATTTCTTAACAACTGGTATATTTGGAAAGGTAATTTAATCCTCTTTCGAACCATATAAACATTTTTACAAAATACGGATTAGCGATCCATATTTTTAGATTTTACGAAACATCGATTTTTTCACAAAACATTTTATAACTCAAAAGCGTTTAGAGATAAATCATTTCTTATATATATATATATATATATATATATATATATACAATTCAATTCAACCACAATTCAATTCCCAGAAGATTGAGAGAAAATTTCAAAAACTGAATGTGTTTGAACGTAGCTTTTGGTTTCGTTTCGCCAGCCCCCCGACTAGTAGTTGGCTCTTTGCCAAATGAGAGGTGCTTTTTTCTCTTTGAGAATGTTACTTTTTTTATGTTTAGTTTCTCGGCCTGTCTTAAACAGGAAGTATAATTTTTTTCTCTTGAACATGAAAGTTATGATTTAAATATTATGATCTTGGCTCCTTTATGGAGAAACAATGTTATCCTGAAATATTACTGAATTAAGTTATAATTGTGAATTCTTCAAAGTATACTGCAAATAGTTTTTTATTGTGTGTTTAATTTCTAATAAAGAATTTATGCTCTCCCAACTGACTTTATGACTGAAATTGAACACGTGAATTACAGAACTATAGATTAAGAAGTTGTTTATGATTATATATTTCTGCATATTTTCATGGTACGAATTTTTTCATGGCGCAGTATATATAATAATATTTTTTTCATGGTGAACGAAACTCGGGATAAGTGAAATCCCTTGAAAGTGAAATTACCTTTAGATATTAATTTATCTGGATTTGGATTTGAAAGCTTGGATAATTTATTGTGAAAACGAAACTGAAAAATAATAATGACTGGAATTCCGGATTCGTTATTGGATAGCTGCCTGGATATGGAACCAGGTAAGCAAAATTTAACTACTATTTATAACATTGATTAAATGAAATTAGAAATTTTAATTATTTGAATTATTTTGTTTGATTATTTGCTCGCTATGAATATTGAAAAGTTAAAAGCTAAGCGTTCTACGGAACGCTCAAATGTAACTAAATTAATAAATAAATTAGAGAATTTATTATTGGACGATCTAGAAAATACAAAATCAGACGAAATCATCGAAATCCAGGAAATGATAGGTGAAAGAGAAATTGCATTAAAAAATTTAAATAATGAAATTGAAAATTTAATAGTAGATATTAAAGAGTATGAAAAAGATATCGCGACCAGCGATAAATACGGCGAGCAAATAATTTCTGCCAAATGCAAAATCAAACTAAGATTAAAAAGATTATGTAATAATAAAGATGAAAGTAGTTCAAACTGTTCTGTCAGTGAAACCCAAACAAAAACTGGTTCGGCAGTGAGATTGCCGAAAATGTCCTTACCAAAATTTGGTGGACAAATAGAAAAATGGAACGAATTTTTCGATTGTTTCGAAAATTCAATCCATTTAAATGAAAATCTTACAAAGATTGAAAAATTCACTTACTTGAAAACGCTTTTAACTGACAAAGCGTACAATGTTATTGAAGGGTTTTCACTTACGGAACAAAATTATGATAATTGCATAGAAATATTGAAAACACGTTTTGGGCAAAAGGATATTATCATTAATGCTCACATGAATAAATTGATAAACTTAGAAGGCGTAAAAAGTTCATCAAATATAACTGCTTTGAGAAAGTTTTATGACGCTTGTGAAGTAAATATTCGCAGTTTATCTAATTTAGGGGTGACAAAAGGCCAATATGGTCATTTACTGAATCCAATTTTATTAAAATTATTGCCAAACGATCTAGTAGTTGAATATTACAGGCAAAGTGATAAAAGGAAGGATGAGTCTGATGTGACAGACTTAATTAATTTTCTTAAAGTAGAACTTGAATCGCGTGAAAAATCACTTAGTATGATTAATTATAAAAATGCTTCGGTAATTGTAAATAAAAATAAAGCCGAAATTAATGACAGAAAATTTCCAAATAAAATGAATTCATTGAATGTAGGTGTAAAAAATATATGCATATTTTGCAAGAATTATGATCATCATTCTCTTGAATGTACTAATTTAACTGATGTTGAGAAAAGGTTAAAATTAAAGAAGGATGGCAGGTGTTATAAATGTTTTCTAAAATCTCATCTGTCATCACAGTGCAGGGTGAAATCGCAGCCTTGCGAAAAATGTAAAGCAACAGATCATAACAAATTATTTTGTTTTTCAAAAAACTTGAAACCAGAAGTAGTAGAGAACACTATAGTATCGAATTCACATTTGAAAAACAGTAATCAGGCAGCGTTATTGCAAACATGTTGCGTCATAGCCCAATCTAATTCTAGATCAAAAACTGTCAGACTCTTATTGGATTCCGGAAGTGAAAAAAGTTTTATTACTAAAGAATTGGCCCACGAATTAAAATTAACCCGTGTAAGAACAGAAAAGCTAACTGTTTTTGCCTTTGGTATAAATAAAGGTAAAGAAGAGGAATTCGAGGTTTTTAATATTGAACTGCGTAGCAAAATAAATCCTCGTCGGCTCATCCATGTTGAAGTATTAGCTACAGACTTAATAACCGCGACTCCCTTGAAAAGCCCAAGGGGCGAACCAGAAATTGAAAGTTATATTAAAAATAAAAACTGGAAATTGCCAGACAATTCATTAAGTGATTCCAAAATTAATATTTTGCTAGGAGCTGATTATTTTTGGAAAATACAGAGAGGTATCATTGAAGAAATCGGTGATAATTTATATGTTGCTAATACTATTTTCGGATATACTGTAGTGGGGAAATTGAATAATAATAGTACAGAAGTAATTAATTCGCATTTTGTATCTGTAAATAAATTTGACAGTTTTGATTTGCAGCGTTTTTGGGATTTAGAATCACTTGGAATATGTGACAGTAAGAATGATTCTATGTCACAGAGAGATATAGAAATTATTAATTCTTTTAATGAAAATTTAAATTTTGTTAAGGGAAGATATGAAATTCAATTTTTGTGGAAGGAAAATAAAAATGAATTAAAATCGAATATAGAAATAGCCAAAAATAGACTTTGGGGTTTGAGAACAAAACTGTCTAAAAATGAATGGCTTAAAAATGAATATGACAAAATTCTTGAGGAACAAAAGAAAATGGGTATAATAGTGGAGTGTAAAATAAACAAAAATGAAACTGGTGTATATTATATGCCCCACAGACCGGTGATAAGAACAGATAAGTCCACTACAAAGGTCAGAATAGTGTTTGATGCTTCTTCCAAAGAAAAGGAAGCAAAATCTTTAAATGAATGTTTATTTGCAGGCCCCAATTTAAATCCTAATATTTTGGATATTATTTTAAAATTCCGCCTTCATAAAATTGCCTTTGTTTGTGACATTGAAAAAGCTTTTCTGCAAATACAGGTTGCAGAAAATGATAGAAACTTTTTGAGATTTCTATGGTTTGAGGATATAAATAGTAAAAATCCTCTATTAAAGGTTTTCCGCATGACTCGTGTAACTTTTGGTGTTACAACATCACCCTTTTTGCTCTCAGCTACCATTAAACATCACATAAAGGGCTATAAGAACTTGTTTGAGAAAGTCGTAAATATGCTTGATACTTCCTTATATGTTGATGATCTCTTTCATGGCGCTAATTCTGTAAATGAAGCATTTATTTTATCGTCTGGTGCTGTGAAAATACTTAAAGATGCCAATATGACATTAAGAAAATGTAAAAGTAATTCTTACGAATTAAGCAAATTGTGGGAAAAACATGGAATAAACGTTGATGAAGAAATAAATGAGGGAAATATCTCTAAAGTATTGGGAATAATATGGTCAACTAATAATGACACGTTAAGAATAGACATTCAATCTCTGTTAGAAGGGTTTGATAATGAAATTATCACTAAGAGAATTGTTTTACAAACTGTAGCAAAGGTGTATGACCCTGTAGGGTTTATTTCCCCTTTTATAATAAGAGTTAAATTTCTAATGCAAGAACTATGGGAGCAGGGTGTTGATTGGGATTCTGCTTTACCTGATGCTTTAACACAAAAATTTAAGAAATGGCATCGTGAAATACAGGATTTAGAAAATTTTGAAGTGCCTAGAAAATATTTTACGAATTTTGAAAAATTAACTCCTGAAACTATTCAAATTTGTGTTTTCTGCGATGCCAGTTTGAAGGGATATGGTACAGTAGCTTATTTTCGTGATCCTTGTTCCCGTGAAACTTCATTTATTATGTCAAAGACAAGAGTAGCTCCTCTCAAAAAACTTACTTTGCCTCGACTTGAATTGATGGGAGCCTTAACAGCTGCTCGATTAGCTCATTATCTTGGGCAGCTATTTTCAGTTCCCGTCAAAAACATACTATGCTTCTGTGATTCCCAAATTACCCTTTATTGGGTCAAAGGAAGTGCTAGTAACTGGAAGCCCTTTGTAGAGAACAGAGTGCGTGAAATTCAACGATTAGTAGCCCCATCTCAGTGGAGATTTTGTCCAGGGGTTAAAAATCCCGCTGATGTGCTATCTCGTGGTTGCACAGCAACTGAATTGTTGAAGAATGAAGAATGGTTAAAGGGACCAATT
Organism: Salticus scenicus; assembly: GCA_963930645.1. Taxonomy (NCBI): domain Eukaryota; kingdom Metazoa; phylum Arthropoda; class Arachnida; order Araneae; family Salticidae; genus Salticus; species Salticus scenicus. The sequence continues at coordinate 306,507,418 of OZ005648.1, forward strand.
TGGTTGAAAGAAGAGCACTTACCGACACCACTACCGGAAAATGAAGTCAAAATACCTGAAGAAGAGATTTTGAGAGAACAACGGAAAACTACTGTTTGCTCTTTAACTCATGGCAATAATGAATTTAAATTATTATATAAGTTTTCATCTTGGTCTAAATTAAGACGTGTTACAGCCTGGTGTCTTAGATTTATAAAAAATACTAAATGTCGATCTGCGCGAAATACTGGCTTTTTAACTATACAAGAACTTGATGAGGCAACTAAAATTATTGTGAAGTTGGTTCAAAGACATGAATTTGGAGAGGAAATAAAGACTTTAAAATCTGGAAGAAACCTGAATGCTAGTAACAAACTCCTTTCTTTAAACCCTTTTCTAGACAAAAATGAAATTCTTCGTGTTGGTGGAAGATTAAGACACGCAAACCTACCTGAGAGTCAAAAACACCAAACGATACTTCCTAAAACGCATCACATTACAGATTTAATTATAAAGTATTTTCATGAAAAACATCTTCACAGTGGAACTCAGTTAACAATTTCAGTCCTGCGACAACAATATTGGATAATTAATGCAAGAGACGCCGTGAAAAGGAATCTGCGGAACTGTATGAAGTGTTTTAGAACCACATCGAACTTAGCCTCTCAACTGATGGGTGATCTTCCAGCTGCTCGTGTAGTGCCATCGCGAGTGTTTTCGAAAGTCGGGGTTGATCTTGCAGGCCCCTTTCTCATCAAACCTCGTAAGGGCCGAGGTGTTAGATCTTATAAAAGTTATATATTTGTTTATATATCTGTTTTTCCACAAAAGCAATTCATTTGGAAATACTCAGTGATCTCACCTCTGAAACATTCCTCGCATCCTTGAAGAGGTTTGTTGCTCGACGAGGAAAACCTGAAGAATTGTTTTCAGACAGAGGAACGAACTTTGTAGGTGCCGACAACGAAATGAAAAAAATGATGTCCTTGATCTCTTCTGACGAAAAGATCCACAGATATTTGTCCGAAGAAACAATCAAATGGAATTTCAATCCCCCATCGGCCCCCCATTTTGGAGGACTTTGGGAGGCTGGAATAAAACAGATGAAGGGTCATTTAAAAAGAACTATTGGCGAACAAATATTAACTTATGAACAGTTCCTTACTTTAATTACTCAAATTGAATCGTGTTTGAACTCGAGACCTCTTGTTGCGCTCTCGAATGATCCAAGTGACTTAAATGCTCTAACTCCAGGACATTTTATCATAGGCACTGCCTTGACTTCAATACCAGAACCTGACTATTCTTCAGTTAACCTAACCCCGCTAGAAAGATGGAAACTTCTACAAAAAATTTTTCAAAGTTTCTGGAACAGATGGTCTTCAGATTACCTATCAGACTTGCAAAGGCGATCAAAATGGTTAATAAATAAACCAAATTTCAAGAAAGACGATTTGGTTTTAATAAAAGATGATAATCAGCCCCCTTTGAAGTGGAAACTGGGACGCATAATCAAATTATTTCCTGGAGCAGATGGCAAGATTCGTGTTGTTCTACTGAAAACTATTTATGGAGAGTTGAAGCGTCCGATCGCCAAACTATCACCTCTACCATTTTGAACTTTGAAATTTTTATTTTATTTTTATTTTATTTTATTTTATTTTTATTTTATTTTATTTTTTTTTATGTTCCTGTTTTTAATCCATTTATGTTAATCATCTAGTTACAATGTTTCATATGTATATTAATCTCTTTTTTTTTTTTTCTTATCTATTTGCAGTTGAAGACCAAGAAAATGAAAACCTGTAATAACACTAATGTTGTTATTGTACTTGTAGAATATTTTTATGAACATTCGTTCATGGGGGCGGAGCATGTTTGAACGTAGCTTTTGGTTTCGTTTCGCCAGCCCCCCCGACTAGTAGTTGGCTCTTTGCCAAATGAGAGGTGCTTTTTTCTCTTTGAGAATGTTACTTTTTTTATGTTTAGTTTCTCGGCCTGTCTTAAACAGGAAGTATAATTTTTTTCTCTTGAACATGAAAGTTATGATTTAAATATTATGATCTTGGCTCCTTTATGGAGAAACAATGTTATCCTGAAATATTACTGAATTAAGTTATAATTGTGAATTCTTCAAAGTATACTGCAAATAGTTTTTTATTGTGTGTTTAATTTCTAATAAAGAATTTATGCTCTCCCAACTGACTTTATGACTGAAATTGAACACGTGAATTACAGAACTATAGATTAAGAAGTTGTTTATGATTATATATTTCTGCATATTTTCATGGTACGAATTTTTTCATGGCGCAGTATATATAATAATATTTTTTTCAGAATGAGTTATAAAATTTTTAATTTTAGGCATTAAACTATTGAAAATGCCGCACTTCATTCCAAATTGAATACAGTAATTAAATCATGCAGACGTCCGTTGCGTCACCATGACAACCCGTTCAGAGAGGAAGCATTTCTGGACGGAAGCTGAAAAAAAACAGCTGGCACTGATTGAGAATTGGAGGTATTTTGAGTAGGATAAAAAATTGCAAATTTCTATTTTCTTCAATGTTTTACTTTCGCACACGACACTTAGTATACAATCTTAACACCACAAAACAAACTTGCAGATAAAATTTCATCGATTTTGGTCAATAAACAAAAGGTTTACATTTTAATTGGAAATTAAATTGTCTCGAAAGAGGATGCCACTTTCTATAGCAACACTTAATTTTTTCACTTAAGGTAAAAATATTTGTTTTTACCAAAAATATTATTTGTTTTTACTTCCATTAACTGACTACCGTAGGTAATGGAATTCGAAATTTCACCTGACTTACACGTTTTGAGGTCTCATGGCGCTGTAATATTTTAAAATTTCAATATTTCAAATTCTAATTATGTTTACATTTTTTTAATACGTCATTCGATACACATTTTAAAGTACGGTTACATTATCGAAAGTGGAATTCGAGATTTCACCCGATTTACACGTTTTGAGGTCTCCTGATTAGGTTTTCTTTTGTATCTCAGTTATTATTTAAAAAAATGTCATAAGTAATACATCATTTGAAAGCTTTGTTGAGTTGATACACATTTTAAAGTAATTTTACATTATCGAAAATGGAATTCGAGATTTAACCCGATTTACACGTTTTGAGGTGTCCTGATTAGGTTTTCTTTTGAATCTCACCTACTAATTAAAATAATTTCAAAAGCAACGCATCATTAGAAAGCTTTTTTGAATCGAATCGAATAATGGATTACAGAAACTTCTATCGCCAGATGGCGCTGTTATATATTCAAATTTCAATATTTCAATTTCTAATTATGATTAAATTATTTTTAATACATCATTCGAAAGATATTTTAAAGTTCTTTTAAATTATCGAAAGTTTTCACCAGATTTACACGTTTTGAGGTGTCCTGATTACGTTTTCTTTTGCATCTCAGCCAATTGAGTTAGATCGTTCAAAATTGGTATACGTAGGTTAATTAAGAGGGCCTGAAAGGATGGGGAAGAAATAGGCGTCCATCGCGCGCGTATCCCCTAACTTGTGCGCGCGCAGAGCGCACAGGACTGCGCTGCCGAAGGCAGTGGGGACCCGGTCCGACTTTGTACCCGATGAGAAATGATTCTTTAAATTTTATTTTCTTAAGAGTAAAAATTTGACTTGAGAAGGAATATGTGCGCGCAGCGCACGTATACCTTCTCACATGCGCGCAGCGCTCATGGGTCTGCTCTGCCAAAGGCAGTGGGGACCCGATCGTTTTGAGTGAGTTTTTACCCGATCAGAAATGATTTTTTTTAGGGGGCACGAAAGGTCAGTGAAGGAATACGCGCGCGCAGCGCGTGTATATGATGTGAAAAAAACAATTTCCACATATGTTAATCAGCAGAATTAGCAGTGAAATATACGATAGTTGCTCAGCTCTAATAGACTATAAAAATGATAAATATATGTGGCATTCATTGAAGACAAATAAGTTTAACAAAACTGTTTATTAAACTTAAAACAAAATGATGAGTAACATTAAATAAGTAGAAACAATAGTTGAATATATACTTTGCTGACGAAAGGTTAAAGACCTTTAAAATACTGCCATGTAGAGTTTAAATAGAAAACGACTTTTACATTGTGACATAACTAGATACACTAAACGTATCGTTGAAAATATCAAGTCACAAAAACGTAATTCACAATCATTATAAAACAAAACACTTTATGACTAAATTAAAATACCAGCTCATGACTTTGAGCTAAACTGAAAAAACATAAAAGCATAAGAGGCTAAAAGCTTAAGAGCTTAAGAGCTTAAGAGAACGATTGCATATTCCTTACCTCCTTTTATAGAAACGAACGGATTCCAGTGATAGCTACTCGATGATGCACACTCGGCAACGCCTACCATAACCATAGCAACACGACGCTGCGAGTCTGCCGCCATCTATGGGCTAAGCAAAAAGACTCTGCAGTTGAAAAATATAACATCTCCTTGTTATGTAGCGAAATGAACAATCCGTGAAAGAATTTAAACATATTTTCTTTAAGTTAATTTTAACAAAACATGCTTTTAAGTATGAGGTAAGTAAATTAAAGTTATTTCAAATGACTTAAACATAATTATACTAATAAGGAATATAACTTTTAACTAAAAGTAATTATCATTAAGCTTTTGTTTTTAATTTTATTATATCTTTAACTCAATGGCAGTATCAAATAGATAATAGCACTAAACGCTATAATTCATTTAATTAATAATTTAAACTTTAAAGATTATAAAGTAAATCATTTAAATTATATTTAAGTAGTGAATGAATTTAAATTTAAATTTGAGAATCAACACGGAAAGGCTACAAGTTTTACAACAAGGCCCCCCCACCGTGTTGATTCGACAAACACAAACGTCAGCAATTACAATATAAACTTTATTAGAAAAGAAATAAAAAAAATTCCTTGAATATTTAGTGACTTGACGACAGATTTACATATGTCTTCTACAGAATATACTCCACACAAAGCTAGAAGGTTTGTCAATCTTGTAATCATAAGATAAGTCCAAGAGTCCAACTCACAATTTCAAAAATAAGTAGCATTATCAATATACTATACACATCTACTAAAAGAAAGAACAAGATATTAATACAGAGCAAATATGCACAGCATTTCAAGGAAACCTTTTTTTCCCCAATCCCCATTGGCAAATAAAAAAAAACGATGATATTCACAAATATATGAAACATTTATATAACATACACATAACCAATTATACGTAGCGCTACGAATTTCTCTCATACAAAAGTTAAACTGAACTATACATCACTACACAATGGAAAACGCAGAAAAAACCCACCAAGAAAATGCATACATATCCCTCTAAAAAACATTTTTCAATTTAACAAAAAATTTAAATATATATTATACATTCAAAAAATTTTAAATTTACTCTATATACATTTACTTAATAAATACCTTATTTACAAATTTAGCCATATCACTTTTAGTAAGGGGCTTTGTGAAGGGGTCGGCAAAGTTATCTTTAGTATTTACATATTTTAAATCAAACCGTTCCTCAAATAACCACTCACGGATGAAAAATAACTTTACATTAATATGTTTAGATTTGTTATTTTCTATAGGAGATCTCGTAAAATTAATAGCCGCTTGGTTATCAGCAAAAAGTATTGGTGGTTCATATGAAATAGAAATTAATTTAAAATCAATACAATCTCGTAATATATTATCAAACCACATTAATTCTTTAACCCCATCACACATGGATACAAATTCGCTTTCCATGGTTGAAAGGCAAACACTTTTTTGCTTAAAAGTTTTCCAAGAAATAAGGTTATTATCCAAAAATAAAATTTGTCCCCCCATTGATACGAAGTCATCCCTATTCATCGCGAAATCAGCGTCAGAGAAAGCAGTTAAACATGGATTAAAACAATTCAAATTTAATTTTAAATCTCGAGTACACGAAACATACCCAAGTAATTTAATTAATCCATTCCAATGATTAAACCCCGGTGAATTTTGAAATTGACTGAATATATTAACTGCGTAGGCAATATCAGGTCGTGTCCTATTTGCAATGAAAGATAAACATCCTAAGATATCCCGATATGGAAATCTAGACATTTCATCAATTTCATTTTGATTAGTAGGACAATCTTTTTTAGAATACTTAATGCCTTTTACAATAGGTAACGAACAAAAAGGAATATTAAACGACTTAAACCTGTCATACACTTCATTAATATATTCCTGAAAAATTTGTACTGAATTGTTTTCATAATTAAATTCTACACCAAGTAATTTCTTGGTTTTACCTAAAATTTTTATATCAAATTTACATTTTAATAAATTAAGAATTTTATCTATTTGAAATTGATTTTTACCAAACAAAACTGAATCATCTACATAAACTAATAGAACAATATAATTTTCAAAATAATATGAACAATTACACCAGTTAAATTTACTAAACCCCAAATCTAATAGTACTTTATTTAACTCATAATACCAGAGCCGACCACTCTGATGAAGGCCGTATAACGCCCTGTCTAGTTTACAAACGAGATTTTCCCCTCCCTTTACAACATATCCTTTTGGCTGATACATATAAATTTCTTCTTTTAAAGGTGCATAAAGATAAGCACATTTTATATCGCATTGAACGTTATGCCATTTATAACATGAGACCAATAATGAAAAAAAGAAACGTATTACTGAGAAATTAAAGACGGGTGAAAACGTCTCGTCATAAGTGTCCCCCTTTATCTGATGAAAGCCCTGGGCCACGAGCCTCGCTTTAAAGCGGGCAACGTTTCCTAGCTCATCTCTTTTAACGGCGTATACCCATCTATTTCCCAAAACTTTTTTCCCCTCCGGTAAATTAACCAGATGCCAAACTTTACGGGTTTTCATATTATTTATCTCATCATCCATGGCATTTTTCCATTCAACACATTCTGAAGATTTAACGGCCTGATTATATGTTTTAAGTACAGGGATAACTAGTCATGATTTTTTATGAGTTAAACTTGAAGTTTGGTTATTCGAGTTTTGCTGATCCACTACCCCCTCAAACATATTACTACTAGAGAAATAAAAAAAAATTAGAGTCAAAAATTAAATTATTTTTATCACAATATTGTCTGACATCGTTCATCGATCTCAACCAAGTTTTAGTGTTATCCGGGTAATAGAAGATGTCTACTCTGTCACTCATTTTTCTGGGTACGGGTTTCCTATTCCACGTAATTGAAGAAAGAGGTTTAAAAGAAGATTTATCTGCAGGAGTTTTATCGACGGACTCGTCACTAGAATCATCGGGCCCACTTCCGAAAACAATGTCAACAGGATCGGAAGCTTGAAAATCAACTGGACTTTCCGGAAGTAAGTCCAATTCCTCCAGTGAGGTGCCCATCACCGCTCCACTGCATTTACTAAATAGCTGATCAGAGAACGTTACGTTTATAGTTTCAACTATTTTATCCTCATCCTCCAACCAAATTTTATACCCCTTAGTCTTTAGTGAATAACCTATCAGTACTCCATTTTTAGCCTTAGGTTCAAGCTTATGGTTTCTATGTTGTTTTGGGATCCCTACATACGAAATTAACCCAAACGGCTTAAGGTGTCTTACGGATGGTTTAAACCCAGTATATAACTCAAAAGGAGTCTTAGTTTGTCCCCTGTGGATTAAACGGTTCCAAGTGTACGCGAAATACAACATTGCATCGGGCCAAAAAGAAAAAGGTAAACCACTATCCGTGATAATAGCTCTAACACAATTTAAAGAAGTTTGATTAAACCGCTCACTTAACCCATTTTGCTCAGGTGTGAACGTGTTAGTTAACTCATGAACAACTCCATTTTTACTACAAAATGATTTGAAGTTGTCATTTACAAATTCGGAACCATTATCCGTACGAATAGCTTTTAATTTCTTATTCAAACTACGTTCAGCCCGTGCAATGTGCCTCTCGAATACACCAAAAACCTGAGACTTATCCTTTAAAGGATAAACAGCAACCCTTTTAGAAAATCCATCAATTATGGACAAAAAGAACCTTTCCCCATTTTTACCAGTTACCTTAATTGGGCCCCAAACGTCCATAAATACCTTCTCTAACGGTGATTTAACGCCATGAACATCGGATGATTTAAAAGACACACGGTTTTGTTTACTAATCCTACAAGGTTCACAAAAAAATTTCTTAAACTTAAGTTTAGGAAGGCCCCTCACCCCGTTCTTCTTGCTAGTATTTACTATCTATAGTATCAGGACTTACATGCCCAAAACGAGCATGCCAATACCTAATTTCATTAACTTTTGCAAGAGAAGCTGAAGGATTTTCTGAGTGCCCCCCATTCACATTACTCCCCTTTTAAACTTTAGAAACATTAGGATATAAGTAGTAAACACCGTCTTTAATTTTAGCAGTAAAAATATGTCTTTTATCTTTACCGAATACCGACACTCGACCCTTACCGCCAGTGTATGTGGCACCGTTCACATCTAATTTAGGACCTGAGATTAAATTTTTCCGTAACTTTGGGGAATATAAAACATCTTTTAAATACAATACATTTTTACCAAAATTTAACTTGACAGTTCCTTTAGCAGTAATAGGAAAACTAATACCATCGATCGCGACAAAAAGCTCCTCTCCCTCCACAGAAGTATAATGCTAAAAAAGATCTAAATTTCTTAGAAAATGATTTGAAGCAGCGGTATCAAAAATAAAGCTGTCATCATCACTTAAATTACTAAAATTATCTTGAGCTATGTAGTAGGAGGGGGGAGATTTGCATTTGTCACGACCGTTGGAGTTATACTTTAAATTTCTATACTCGGGGAAAGGATAACTTGACAGTGTGTATTAGCCTGTAGAAATTACACATCCGCGAAAGAAAATAGTTCTTTACTATATTTAAGTGTAATAAACTTTTTCTCGATTTTTTTTTTATTCTGGTAAACTGAAAAAAGATTAACTATTTAAACTAAACATATTTATGTTAACACATGGAATTTTTTGTAATAGATAAGCATAAAACTTTATCAATGTATTGTTTCGCGAAGAAAGTCTGTTGGCGAAATATTGGCGGAAGAGGGAATACCGGAAGCAACCTTTTAACCCCTATTGTGAGTGCGAAACAGTTTGGTGGGGCTAATAGATTACTTTATTTTCGAAAATTTGAAGATAATTAATGTACAGTCCGCTTCTTTAATTTCACAACTGTTAAAAATAGAGTAAAAATTTTGACGGATTTGAACTTTTGGGAAATTTTCACACCAGATTCACTCCAAATATGTCAATGAAATATTCAAGCTAACAGGAATAAGGAAAAATATTTTTCGACAAATACTTTTTCTTTTTCGTTATTATTATTACATTGATAATATAATTTAAATTCGTTTACGCATTGTTATATAAAATATTTTTATTTCCAATACAAACAACTAATAGTGTTTACATTAATTTATACTATGCACTATATACTAAAGATTTTACTTTTTTTTTTTTTTTTTTTTTTTCCTGGAACAGAACAATAAAAGAAAAACATAATTATCTTTAATAATAATAATAATAATAATAATTATCATATATATATATCAGACTTATATATGTAAAATTTATATATAAATGGGAGACAGATCAATTATTTAAAGCCGAAATTACATAATTAGCAAGCATTACATTGTAAAAGAAATTTTATTTTAATGGATATTTACTTAAAGAAATTAATTGGGAAATAAATACTGTTTGAGACTTTATAACAAATTGATCGGCACCTTGGAGAGGAATTACAAAATTTTAAAGATATGTAGAGCAATTATGTAGGATTTTCTATATTGCAGTTTAAAATATTTACTTTTAAAGATATCGTTATAAAAAATTTTGATTAGAAAAAGCTTACATTGAATAGAATTATTACTTATAATTCTGTAGATTTAGTTGGTAAAATAATTTCATCAAGTGAATAAAAACTATATTATTTAACAAAAATAATAAATTAAATTAATTTAAATTAAATTATAAATAAATAAATAAATAAAGGCTGATAGTGGTCAAGTGAATTGAAATGAAATTTAAATTCTGTCCTACACATAGTATAATTTTGTGAAAGTGGCCTATTTATTTATTGTGTATGCATGAAAATGTACTCCTGACACTGCCTGCTTTAATCAAGGTAGTCTACCGCAAAATTTTAACGACACAATTATTATTATTATTATTGGCTCTTTGAAAGAAATAGTTCTCTCGTCCTTATAAATCTATCTTTTGAGATTTGAATTTAGAGCCAAGAGCCTCCTAAATTCATAAAAATGCCTCGAAGTTCTTCCAAAAGCTACACAAAAGTCAAAAACTTATTTTCAGATATCTAAAATAATTCCAAATTGCTACAAAATTGGTATTCATTCAATTGCTAAGTTTTTCAGTATCAAGTATGACGGAATTTTGACTCATTTTCTGCAATTGCTCTACATAATTTACTACAATAGTTATTTTTCGATTTAAATATACAAATATCCTTAAAAAAAAGGGAGGGGGTTCTTAACTTTGTTTATAAATTGTAGCCCTTTGAAACGGTTACTATATAAATTTCTGAAAATTTCTGTCGAACATTATCTCTCAATTTTACCTTTAATATTTTTTTAACTGTGCCAAAGGGAAAACAAAATCACAAAATAAAAAGATAAATCGTTTTTATTTAGTCTATGCTGTCGGAAAGAAATAGTCCTCAATAAAAGTGGGGAAACATTGTTTCTGAAAATTTTAAGATTGCTTTTAAATTTAATATCACACATTAATATCAAAGCATGCTTATCCATTCAATATATCAAAATAAATTGAAAAATGCGTGAAATGACATGCTTTCATTCCTATTCCAAAGAATCGAATAACGTAACATTTCCCTCTTTCTCATCTATAAAAATCTCATTCCAACCTCCTAAAAATGCTATGAAAATAAATGTTTCAACTCAGTTTTTAAAAATAGCAGTCGTAAAGGTGTGTGTTTATCAGTATTAAATAAATACATCAAGACAAATCATATTTACAAGTAAATTAAAATTCGCTTCCCTTTCATATAAATTGTGAGTTTCTTAATTTTATTCAGAAATAAATATATAAAAATTCTCATATTCACATTTAGCATAAAAAATCGGGATACAGACAAAATGAATGTATAAACAAATTGTAAACAGAGATTGCCTCTGCATATGAAAATTCACTATATTTATTTATTTATTTTAAATTAATATTTTTTAAATATTTTCATAAAAGCTTTAAACTATTTCCACTTTCTCATTTTTTTACTGCTTTTAACGTTTACTGATTAACCGGTAAATAATAATGCAAATTGAAAATCTATTACGTTTTGTTCATTTAGAACTTTTTGTTCATTTTCTCCACAGAAGATACTGCCATTTAAAAATCACAGTTTAAATCTTATGATAAAATAATTTTTCTGCCAAAATATATTCGAAATATTTTAAAAGGATATTTTTAAATTATAAATATATATATAATCGGTTTCTCTTTAAAGAAAACAAAGGCAAAAAATGTACATGCAGATAATATTTTATTTAATTTTTTCCTTTTTCAAAATATTTAAGTATTAACCTTTTTGTTTTTGTTTTTCTCTCAAGGTAAAATGTAGTATATTACATAATTTGCAGTAATATGGATTTACAATAAATTGTAAGTAATGAATTTAGTGTAAATTCATTTCTAAAGAAACTAAAAAATATACTCTGAAAAAATATTTTTACTTTAATCGAAAAAAAGAAAAAGAAAAAACTTTCCGAAATCATCGCTAAATCGCCCGATATCGCAACCCAATTACCGCCAAGTGCGTAAACAGGTCTCTGTAGCCTTTGCAATGCTGACAAGTTATGCGTTCCCCGAGTATAGGTTTAAATTTAACATTACTATTCAAAAAGCAGTTTTTCTTTAAATGACCAATACGGCCACACTTAAAACAAGTTAAAGGTTTTTTACCTTTGTGTTGAACGTTCTGTATCTGAACACTGTTATTGGCATCTTTCTTGATATCACCTTCTCGAAGCTGTAGACGTGATTCCTCCGCTGTTAACTCGGACACAATACTCTGGAACTTGAACTGGTCATTCTTCCAACGTAACAAATATTGCACTGCAGATTCAAACTTGGATGGTAAGTGTTGAAAGAGCTGGAAACAGCAATACACATCCTCCACAGCATGGCCAATTTCACGCAGCTGGTCCAGTATTCCTGATAACCGGGTTACAAAAGAATTCACTGTTTCATTCTCAGACATTCTACAATTAATGAACTCTGTAAACAGTCCCATATGATGAGCTCTTGAGTCTGATATAAAGGTCTTCTTCAAAGTCTCCCAGGCATCAATAGCACAATCACAATTTTCAATAATGCTTCTGACCTCAGGCGATGTATTCAGATAAATTGTAGATAATGCAACTCGACTACGTGATTTAAAATCCTCCACTTGTTTTGAAGTTATTCCAGTCTCAGCATCTTCAACAGGCAGTTTTTCTTTTTTACATATTATATTCCAGCAGTTTCTTTCAATTAAAATAAATTTAATGTCCTTGACCCACGTAATATAATTATTCATCCGTAATTTTTCAATTGTGGGATTTAAACTCACTGCCATTTCAATTTCTTATCTTCAAACAACTAGAATGCCATAAAAACTATTATCAAAATTTTAAATGCTATGAGCTGACAACGAGCCAAATTGCCCATAACCACTTGATGTGAAAAAAACAATTTCCACATATGTTAATCAGCAGTGAAATATACGATAGTTGCTCAGCTCTAATAAACTATAAAAATGATAAATATGTGTGGCATTCATTGAAGACAAATAAGTTTAACAAAACTGTTTATTAAACTTAAAACAAAATGATGAGTAACATTAAATAAGTAGAAATAATAGTTCAATATATACTTTGCTGACGAAAGGTTAAATACCTTTAAAATACTGCCATGTAGAGTTTAAATAGAAAGCGACTTTTACATTGTGACATAACTAGATACACTAAACGTATCGTCGAAAATATCAAGTCACAAAAACGTAATTCACAATCATTATAAAACTAAACACTTTATGACTAAATTAAAATACCAGCTCATGACTTTGAGCTAAACTGAAAAAACATAAAAGCATAAGAGGCTAAAAGCTTAAGAGCTTAAGAGCTTAAGAGAACGATTGCATATTCCTTACCTCCTTTTATAGAAACGAACGGATTCCAGTGATAGCTACTCGATGATGCACACTCGGCAACGCCTACCATAACCATAGCAACACGACGCTGCGAGTCTGCCGCCATCTATGGGCTAAGCAAAAAGACTCTGCAGTTGAAAAATATAACATCTCCTTGTTAGGTAGCGAAATGAACAATCCGTGAAAGAATTTAAACATATTTTCTTTAAGTTAATTTTAACAAAACATGCTTTTAAGTATGAGGTAAGTAAATTAAAGTTATTTCAAATGACTTAAACATAATTATACTAATAAGGAATATAACTTTTAACTAAAAGTAATTATCATTAAGCTTTTGTTTTTAATTTTAATATATCTTTAACTCAATGGCAGTATCAAATAGATAATAGCACTAAACGCTATAATTCATTTAATTAATAATTTAAACTTTAAAGATTATAAAGTAAATCATTTAAATTATATTTAAGTAGTGAATGAATTTAAATTTAAATTTGAGAATCAACACGGAAAGGGTACAAGTTTTACAACAGTATACCTGAAGTTGTGCGCGAGCAGCGCGCACGGGACTGCGCTGCCGAAGACAGTGGGGGACCCGGTCCGACTTTGTACTCGATGAGAAATGATTTTTTAAATTTTCTTTTCTTAAGAGTAAAAATTTGACATGAGAAGGAATATGTGCGCGCAGCGCACGTATACCTTATCACGTTTTTTTTTTTTTTTTTTTTTTTTTTGGGACTGCATGGATACCCTCGTATCTGGGTCAGTCGATGATGGGGCGCGCTTGCGGGTCACCTGTCTTTATACCTTATCACGTGCGTGCGCAGCTCGCATGGATCTGCGCTGCCGAAGGCAGTGGGGACCCGATCGTTTTGAGTGAGTTTTTAGTGAGTTTTTATCCGATCAGAAATTATTTTTTTTTAGGGGGCACGAAGGGTCAGGGAGGAAATACGCGCACGCAGCGCGCACGGAACTGAGCTGCCGAAGGCAGTGGGGATCCGGGCCGACTTTTTACCCAATCAGAATTTTTTTTTTTTTTTTTTTTAATTTCTTCTCTTAACACTAAAAGTTACTGTTAGTGATTCATTAATTTTAGTGATTCATTTGAAAATACTGACCCGCTAGCGGGCGAAGCTCGCTAGTATATGTATAAAAATCTGAACAACAATATGTACATAATTTTTTATCAAAAAATTTTCATTGTAGGAAATTTAATATCAATTTTTTACAAACTCTAATAAGAAATATTTATGAAAATAACTTGTAAAAGAAACTATACAACTGTAGTAATTGCATAAAATGCCATCTCTTCTTTCTAAAAACCACTTCATTATTTTAAATAATTCCTTAGTTTTATAAAATACAAATTTTTAAAGAACTTTTCAAATCTTAATTATTTCTTTTCTCAAACTATTACAGGATTATGTACATTGCTTTCCTTAATTCTTCAGCTTGTATAATATGGAAATTGTATCCAACATTCTACCGATACATTTATCTTAAGTGTCAATTTAGTAAAAAAAGCTTAAGTTTCTTTTTGATTTGGCTGCAGTTCTGATAAATTGAAAATTAAATGACAAATTAAAATAATGTTTTAAGCTTATCAGTACATCAAAGTCTTTAAAATTGCCATTTATATTAAGTAAACAACTTATTATATGCTTTAGAGATTTTTAATTTGTTTTTTCCCCGCAAAATTCCCAGTTTTTCCCCCGAAACTCCCAGGTTTTTTCCCTTGGTTTTGAATTCCCGGGTTTTTTGCATCTCTAGTCGTATTCCGAGAACAAAGTCGATGTTCAAAATTTATTGCCCATATTTGAAGCAGAATATGATGATATAACTCTATTTCTTGTACTACTAGAAAGGCAGCTCAAGTTATCGAAGGTACCCGTGTACCCGAGCATCTTTAGGTATCCCACCTGCTTAGCATGGTACTGAATTCGATTTCAACCCTGATAGCCCGTGAAATTTAAGAAAATGCTTCAAATTTTGAATTCGTAAAGGTTTTATTGTTAAAACGTTTCAAGCTCAGTGCCGAGAAGTTCAGACAGTTATTTTTTGCTTATCGCAAATCGCAGGCAGAAGGAAAGCACCTTTCGTGACAACTATTTCAAGTTGAAGGCATATTTCGAAAACTGGTTAAAGGAATTTGATGTCACCACATTCGAAGATCTTCAGGAGATCATTGCTGATCACATGAAGAGGGGGTGTTCCTCCTGACTGAAAGGAACATCTGTTAGATGAATGGGAACAACTGAATCCGCCAGATACTTTAGCTGAAAAGCTTGACGCTTATGACATCATTAGGTCTTACATACGTAAAAAGGAATAGTGTCGTCAGGGGCGGTAAAATGGAATCCCCTTCACATGAAAATTATAAGAAACCAACTAAGCCTTCTTAGGTACAGAGAAAATTTGAGCATTCCTCGAGTAAAGAATCGAAGATTTCGTGCTATGGCTGCGGTAGGCTTGATTTTATGAAGAAGAAATGCCTTAACTGTTCTCCTGTGATTAAAAAAAAAAAGTAGTAGTAGTAATAATAATAATAATAATATATATAGAAGCTCGAAAAATCCTGCTTTATAGTTGTAATACTTCGAAAATATCTGCTCCAAATATCCCTATTACTATTTGTAATAAAGAAGTGTACATTTGTATGATATAGTTTGTTGATCCGTGTAGATAGCTTATATATATATGCACAAACATTATTTCTTCAGAAGATTCAGTAACGATAAAGAAAAATTGCTATTAAAGTATAGTACACAACAAATCCTTAATCCAAGCACGAAATAGGCCGTCAATTTGCGCTGAGAAGACAAATTCACAATAATCCAGGGTAAACAAGCTGACTTGAACTATTTTATTAGTTCCCCATCATACTATAGGTATGGGGAACTTAGGTAATCGTGAAAAATTTCGACCTCGGTTTTTTGACTTTTTTATACGTTTTCAGGTGTGAGGAATCCGAAAATGACAAAATTTGTATGGTGTCTGTCTGTAGTGTGTCTGTTAGTGTGTCAGTGGGTCAGTCCGTTAGTGGGTCAGTGTGTTAGTCCGTTAGTTTGTAAGTGTGTTTACACGATATCTCACGAACAAATGATCGCAGAGAGGTCAGACCAGTTTTAAAATATTACTTTAGACACTTTCAAGAACCCTATTTATTTGGAACATTCAAATTAAAAAACTTCGCAAGTTATTAGAAATTTACGATTTTCTTAACATGGGAGAATAGGACAAAAAGTCACTTAAAAGTGCATTAAATGGAAACTTTTTACTGTAAAACTGTCAGACCAGTTTTAAAATATCAGTTTTGATGCCGGAATGAACATCAGTAGCTATAAATATGCTACTTTGAAAATTTCGCAAGTTATTGGAAATTTACGAATTTCTTAACATGGCAGTATAGGGTAAAATTTCACATAAACGTCAATTTTTAGCGATATTTTCATCGTAAAGATGTCAGACTACTTTTGAAATATTATTTAGGACACTGGCATGAATATTAATGACTATGAATTTTCCAATATAAAAATTTCGTAAGTTATTGGAAATTTACGAATTTCTTAACATGACAGAATCGAGCAAAATTTCACATAAACGTCAATCTTGAGGGATATTTTCATCGTAAAGATGTCAAACCACTTTCGAAATATTATTTAGGATACTGGCATGAATATGATAGACTATGATTTTTCCAATTTAAAAAATTCTTAAGTTATTTGGAATTTACGATTTACTTAACATGTCAGAATAAGGCAAAATTGAGCATAAACTTCCATTTTAAGGATCATAAATACATTAGACAACTTCAAAATTACATTTATGATATTTGTTTGAACATGATTGAATACAAATATTCTAATAGGAAAATTTCGTAAATTATTCGTAATTTACGATTTTATTAACATAGCGAAATTGTAAATTTTTCATATAAATATGAATTTTGAGGATAAATGCCTGCATTGGAAACTGTCCTGCATTGGAAACAGTAGCATGAAAACTAAACAACGAAATTGACCCTGACAAAATAAATTAATAGATTAGAATAAGATAAATATATCGAAGTGAACGGTGGATAGCCTATTAGACGGGGATTTCATTCTGTCACTGTATCAAGCTTTGGTCAAATTCATTTATTTTAACATGATTATAATACGTCTCGCACTAGAAATTTATGAGAACATATATATGATGGGGAACTGAGCAGAGTCCACCTATGCCAACTAGTTTTACTTTAAAACCTTGAAAAATATCGCAATCAAATCTTGCCAAAATAATCCAAAATTAACATCCATTTGGAGTTTTACAAAGAACTTATTCATTACAAAATATGCATGTTGAGAAAGTTATTCTTTTTCGAGGATATGGACACGGGGAGTTCAGAACAAAATGAAGCGTCTTAAAATACAAGAGCAGAAACAAAAGTGATCAGAGTTTGGCTCATTTACTTCTCAATAGGTGTATGTTTATTACAAGAACGCCACCCTGTATCTTTTGCTTCAAGAAGCCTTACAGATACAGAAAAGAACTATGCACAGATTGAAAAGGAATTGTTAGCCATAGTTTTTGCATTTGAAAAATACCACAATTTTGTGTATGGTCACAAAGTGGTAGTGCAAAGTGATCATAAACCATTAACTGCAATCGTAGAAAAGCCAATTAGTAAGATCTCTAATTGTCTTCAGAAAATGTTTCTTAAGTTGTTAAAATATAACTTTAAGGTTACCTACTGTCCAGGTAAAGATATATATCTTGCAGATACATTATCACTAGCATATATTGAAGATAAAGTCAAAGGTGACCCAGAAATGCTACAAACAGTACATTCAATTACTAAATATCTTACCATGAGTATTCGAAGTGTAAACCAGTTTAGAAAAGCATTTGGGGAGGATGAAGAGCTTAAAGATATTATGAATTATTGTAAAGAGGGATGGTCAAATAAAAAGAAAATTCCTGGTAATTTAATAAAATATTATAAATTAAAAAACGATTTGTTTCTTATTGAAGGTATGTTATTTTTAAATGATAAAATTATTGTTCCCAGTGCGTTATTTCCTGAAATGTTGTTTTTTATTCATGAATCCCATCTAGGCATAGATAAGTGTAAAATTAGAGCTCGTGAAATCATGTACTGGCCTGGTCTCTCGCGAGACATTGAAAATGTAGTGCAGAAATGTGAGATGCATGAAATTTCGTAAAACACTTCCTAATGAACCATTGCTTCCCCATAGTATTCCTAATAGACCATTTCAGAAAATAGGGGTAGATATAATGCTTTTTAATGAGTTCAATTATGCAGTTATTATTGATTATTTTTCAAAATTGATTGAAGTAGAACAAGTTTACAGCAAAGCAGTGGGTGATATTATTGTAGTTCTGGAAAGTGTTATTGCTAGATTTGGAAGTCCAGCGACAATTGTGTGTGACAGTAATCCATTTAACAGTTTTCAATTTAAAAGATTTGCTAAACAGTGGGATATAGAATTAACATTCATTAGTCCTTATCATTCTCAAAGTAATGGTATGGCAGAAAAGGCAGTGGGCATCATCAAAACTTTATTTTAAAAAGCAAACGAGGAAAACAAGAAACCTGTGGTAGTCCTTCTTGAATATTGAAATAGTCCCATAACAGGTTTAGGTTTATCACCTGCACAATTGCTATTTAACTACAGGCTAAGAACTAAATTACCAGTGACGAGAAAATTGCTAAGTGCTTAAATAGCAAAAGATATTGTTCCTAAACTTAAACAGCGACAGAACAGACAAAAGTTTTATTTTGATAGGAATGCTAAAGAACTTAAACCACTAAAACCTGGAGATAAAGTATTTGTACAAAATATTAAAAGTAAAACTTGGGTACCTGCCATAATTCTGTCAAAGTCTAACAATCCTAGGTCTTATAAAATCAAAACAGATTCAGGTAGTATTTATTACAGAAACAGAAAATATGTAATTCTGTCAAAATTAGACAAACCTTTTAATGAAAGTGTAGATTACGATTTTGATGTTGATAACCATACTGAAGATCTTCATAACCATAATCAGGACAATTGTACAAATGACTGTTCATCAAATAGAAATATTGATCAATCTCCAATGAATTTTGTTAATGGTACTTATAAAACAAAATCTGGACGTATAATTAAGCGTCCTGCTTATTTAAATGAATATACTGAATAAAAGGGAGGATGTGACATATTGTATTAACTCCGTGTACTGTACTACTAACTCCATGTACTGTAATAACTAACTCCATGTACCTAACTTTTGTTTTTGGCAACATTAGTATTGTAATAGCGGATCGCTGCAAGTTGCTTGTGCTTGGCAGCTAATTATGTTATTTCATTTTAACTATGTCTTTTATTTAAGTAGTAAACTTAATAAATAATTTCAGCTGAAAGAGCTATTGTGCTTCGTGTAAAATGAAACGACAAACGTAACACCTGGTTCAATATCCAGCCAGCCATCCAATATAATGAATCCAAATTCGGAGATTCTAGTCATTATTAATCCATTCAAATTGTTCAAAAATTAAGTTCCAAAAAAGCACTTAAACTTTTCAATACTATTTTAAATCCATTTATCCAAAACTCATATATAAAGGAATTTCACGGGATTTCATGTCATCCCGGGTTATGCGCACTATGAAAAAAAATATAAAACTCATTATGATGTCAATTTCGATTTCGAAGAGTTCTGGTTTCAGGCATACAAATTAAATCACGAGATGGGAGAGCTATCAGTTTATTTATAATCATTAAAGTAAACTCTATTTGCTGATAATATTTAAATGATAATTCACAATATATATATATATTTAAAAACTTTCAAGTTATCATAGATGAAAAACATTTTGTTTCTCCATAACGGAGCCAATGCAAAATAAGAAACCAAACTAAAAGAAAAATTCAGAGAGAGTTTCACGCTATTTGGCAAAGACCCAACTTTTTAAAGTAGGGAGAAAAAAATCAAATCGAAAGTAGAAAAAAATCTACGTTCAAACACTCACAACTACATCATTCAGTCTTTTTAAGACTGTGTAAGGTCCGTACCAGTTACTCTGTAGCTTGGGAGAGAGTCCTTTGCGTCGAACAGGATTCCACAACCAAACTTTGTCTCCGTCCTGGAACTCATGTTGTGTAGCCTTTAGATCGTACCTTGTCTTCATTTTCTCCGTTGCCATCTGCCATGTGAATCCCCTCCCGACCAAAGTTGTGTACGTCTTCAAATCGTGCCTGGAGGTCTTGGATGTACTCCTCAGGCGATGAAGGCGCATCTGGTGTACAACCAAACAGGAGATCACATGGGAGACGAAGTTCGCGATCAAACAGCATCTGAGCTGGAGTATAGCCGAGCCGGTGGTCTCATGGACATCAGTTCAATAAGCCAGCAGGAACAATGGCAACTTCAAGTCCCAATCTTGCTGGTTCCTTGACACTAGAAGACAGGGGTTATTCAGGATGGTACGGTTAAACCTCTCAACCATGCCGTCCAACTATGGATATAAGGGTGTTGTCTGGGTTTTGTCTATGCCGAGTAATTGACACAGTCCCTTGAAAATGGCAGAGGTAAAGTTCGTACCTTGGTCGGTATGAAGTTGAAGGGGCGTGCCGTACCTTGACACCCATTGTTGCACCAGAACCTCTGTGACTGTGCATGCCTCTTGATCGGGAATGGGATATGCCTTAGGCTACTTGGTGAAATAGTCCATCACGACGAGGATGTACTTATTCCCACTGGAGGTCCGTGGCAAAGGACCCAAGATGTCGAGTGCAATCCGTTCAAATGGTGCTCCTACGTCATATCGTTGTAGTCTTCCTCGACTTTGTTTCTACGGACATTTACGTGCCGCACAAGCATCATAGGATTTACACCATTTTTCCACGTCCGCCCTTGCCTTGTACCAGTAAAAGCGTTCTCGAACTTTCTGTAAAGTCTTCGTCACTCCAAAATGGCCTCCAGTAGAGTAGAACTACTATGCAGCTGCTCTAAAGCGTCCGGAATCTTCGATCTTGGAGCAAAATCTGCCATCTGAAGTTCCGTCCATCGTCGGATTCCCATTTTCGGTAAAATATGCCATTTCTCACATGCAGTTGCAGAGAGTCCCAGAGTGCCCAATAACTCTTCGTAATAGGGCTAAATGCGGAGATGTCCTGTCGGTTAGGTCTGTTGCCGGTCGTTTCCTTCAGTTGTAATATTGGCTTTACGTCAGGATCTTCCAACTGGGCTTTTCTAATTTCCTCGTCACTCCATGGATCTTTTTTTGACGATGTTGAAACTGTAACTTGGAGAGCAACTGGCTTTATGTGCTGGTGTTTATCTTCGGTTCTAGAGCAGTACTTGTGATCTTCAGAGAGAGACTTCCGCAAGAAGGCATCTGGATTTTCCTGTAGAGCTCCTTCTTGATGGCGTAATTCAGAGACCTTCTTGGTTATTTCTCTAGGTGTTCTTACTGGGCAGCTTCGTTTAAAGTGCCCGTCTCTTCCACAGACGCAGCATTTAGTTGTTGGTGTCTTCACTTCTTTCTTACTCTCAAGAATGCGTAGTCTGCTATTAAGATCTGCCATAATTTTCTTAATCTCTTTAAGGACATTTTGAAAGTCATTCACTTGGACTGCTGTGCTATTCTGGCGGTCTTTACGGGAGGCTTGTTGGGCTGCCTCGATCTTCAGGTCATATACTAAAGCTGATTCCACATTCTTGATGTTGGAGAGTCTGAGTGCTTTTTGAATTTCTGGATCTCCGACAGCATCGATGAAATAGTCTAGGGCCAAATCATTGCGTGTTTCAGAATGACAGTCCGAGAAAGCTAAATGTGATAGTCTCTGGATATTTGATGCCAGGTTCTTGTAAGCTTTCCCCTGGTCTCTGATGACGGGACCTGCAGTCGACTATATTCTTTGGACTATTTTACTCCAAAACGCAGCTCTAGTGCTCAAGTCAAAGCCTCGAAGTCATTTCGCTGTTCCTTCAAAATGGTCTCCATGATATCTGCGGCGTCGCCCCGCAACGATGCTCTGTCTTTGCAGTAGAGTCCCAGCCATTAGCTTCAGCTACGATGGAAAACTGCGTCTTATATACCTGCCAGGAGGAACTGCCGTCGTAGGTGGATATAGCTAAATAAACTCTCGATTCTGGGTTCTTCTAGCTCTTTTCGTCTCCCTCGGGCATGGGTGTTAATTTTTCTTCCACTTTTCTCTCTAGATCTTCTTCCATTCTCTTCAGTTTACTTTCTATCTCTGTAAATCTTCCTTTCAACTCGTGATCGACATTTTCTTTAACTTTTTCTCCAAAACTGTTCTATCCTCGTAATACTTTCTTCTACCTTCATAACTTTCTCTTCAAAATTCTCTTCTATCTTTATAACTTTCTCTTCAAAATTCTCTTCTATCTTTATAACTTTCTCTTCTATTCCATCCATTCTATTTTCCACAACTGATAATTTACTTTCAATCACTTCTTTTGCTGTCGAAAGTTCTCTCTTAATCTCATCTTGATTGCATTCAACTTTTTCTTGAATGGACTTAATTTCTTCGGTCAAACATTTCGACTCTCTTTGTCCTTCTTTCATTCTTTCGATCAATCCGGTTTACATATTTTCCTGTGCTGCCTTCAGTTCTTTCATTTCTTGACTCAGACTGTCTTTCATTCCACTCACTTGGGCAGCTAACCCTTCTAGAAGGTTCTTCATTTCTTGTTGCATAGCTCTAGTTATCACCATTCACAGACAACCCCACTCCTGACACCAGAAATGTTCTGTACTTGGGGGTTCGTAAGTTGTCCGAGAATGAGAGGCGAAACTTGCAAAAAATTCAGGAGTTTTATTTACAGAAAGTTCCATAAAAATACAGGCTAATAAACTAGGTATCAACTTCAATTCCACCAATAAACACAGCTTAAATAACAGCTGTCAATGGCAAATCCACAGTACAAACTGTATAGCAATAACACATGAAACAAGGTTCATTCAAACGGGCTCAAAGCTCTCAATAGCAATGCAACATTGGCGGAAGCTAATCTCAGACTGACTGGTTTGGCGCACTGGACTTCCTTTTATACTTCTCCGTCGAACCCAGAATGTTCGAGAAATTTCCCGTATCTCATGCAGCCAATCATATTTTAGCTTTCATATTTGGTATATCGATAATAAGGATTTTCTCGCCAAAAAACGCCAAAAAAGTCGCCAATGGCAAAAACTTGCCGAATTTGTCGCCAAATCCATTACCTGCCTTATTGAAGCTTTTAATGCGTTTTAAAGGGAAAATTGAGCTATTTTAACGGGAAAACAGCTGGAAATGCAGAAGATTGACATTTTATCATCTTACAAAGCCTCTTTGAAGGAATTTATGCAAAAATAAATACAATTATTTACAATTTCGCAACAATAATATACACCATATAGTTTACACTTCACTAAAAGTTGGACAGCAATTTTCCCAAACCAACACACATGAGAGAAAAAATTCCAACTCAAAATTCATAGAACATCCGACATTTTTTTTCCTTCTTATATTTCATAGAAGAAAGTATTGGATTCGTAAAAATTTTCTACTTCTGGTTTTCGACGGATTTACACGTTTTGAGAGGTCTAGAACACAATTTGACCATTTTTAGAAAAGCTTTGTCTGTGTGTGTGAGAGAGAGACAAAATTTTGTGGCGACTGTATCTCCGGAACTACTGATCAGAATTGTATATAACTTTATATGTGACCTTGACCTAAATTAGGGCCTATCAACTTTTGGTGTCAATTGCTTAACAGGGGGCACTGCTATTCAGCGATTTCCGCATTTTAAGAGGAGGCAATAGCTCAGGTTCTATTGCGTATAATAAAACAAAACTTGATATTTGAGAAGACCGTTATGAGACATCATTCTGATTCACTTTGAATGCTTATTGGCCAAAAGATGGCGCTGCTATACAGCGATTTCCGTAAATTAAGAGAAGGCTATATCTCAGGAACTACTACACAGAAATGCATACAAATTTATATGTAGATGAACATTGACATAAATAAGTGCTTACCAACTTTTGGTGTCAACTGCTCAAAAGGTGGCGCTGCTAAAAAGTAATTTCCACTGTTTAATTGAAGGCCATATCTCAGGTTCTATTGCGTATCATTAAACAAAACATGATATGTGAGATGGCTATTATGAGACATTATCCTGATTCAATTTGGATGCTTATCGGCCAGTAGGTGGCGCTGCTATATTGCAAATTTCCTCGATAATGGGAAGGCAGTATCTCAACTTGTATGGCATATAATTGTACGAAACGATACGTGAGATAACCATTATGAAATCGCATTTTTCAATATATTATTCATAGCCAATAAAACTGTCTTCCTTTGGATATATAGTGTTAATTTTTCTAAGATGAAAATCGTTTGCATTCATCAGGTTAGATAATTTTAATAAATAATAATTTTAATAAATTATTTGCACTTATTGAATTTGTATAGGAAAATATAGATGAAAGTCTTGTGGTGGCCTCAACATACTAGTTTTTGTGTTTGTTTGTTTGTTTGTTTCCCCAAATTCTTATGTACTTACTGTCATTCACTACGGTATGTTTGTGAAGTGAATCTCAACGATCTCAACATAATTTAATTGTTGCCAATTCCTCTCCCCCCCCCCCCGACAGAATTTAAAAAAAAAAAAAAAAAAAAAAAAAAAAAAAAAGGACATTTATTTAAAATGAGGAAAATAAATTAGAAATATCAGTCGTATCGTTACAAATAAGATCGGGCAATTAAATTTTTTAAAATTAACTAAAGTATGAATTTTAGGTGACAACAGCAGAAGATTGTATGGAAACCATAGAATAATAATGGAAACCGTCTGGAGAGGGAAAAAAAAAAAAAAAATCTGCTTCACATTAAGTCACATGTTTTTGAAGTGAGATTAAAAATTGCAGTTTTCAGTTTTTTTTTTTTTTTTTTAATTTTCTCTCACGAACACCAAAATATAATATATAGCCTGTACCCCACAATACCAACTTGCATTTCAAATTTCATCGATTTTTTTGGTTAATAAACAGTGATTTCCGCTGTTTAATTGAATGCCATATACCCCACAAGACCAACTTTCATTTCAAATTTCATCGATTTTTTTGGTTAATAAACAAAAAAGTTACTTTTTACTTCCTTATACAAAGTATAAGGAAGTATAGTAAATTCTTTTTGGTACTCATCTAGTTCTGATCACATTCAATACCTTCTTTTAATGTTACAGGTTTGAATGCGTGTCAAAAAGCAACCATAGTGTTAATTACCTTTACCGGATTTGTACAATATCATCAAGAGTGCAGGACATAACAGGTCGCACAGCATACAAATCCCGGCAACTTAGTCTTTTTGGTACTCAACTAGTTCTGACACGCACTTCTTTTCTCAATTGTAGGGGTAATACTTTCCTTGTTAAGCCTAGAACTATTTCCTGTCACATTTCTTTTTGGTACTCATCAAGTTTTGACCCGCACCAATTTTAATTTAATTACTTACTTACTTAAATTTATTTATTTATTTATTCTATATTATTTTTTTTTATTCTATATTATTTTTTTTATTCTTATTTATTTTATTTTATTTATTTTATTCTATTATTTTTTCTTATTTTTTCATTTTTTCTTTTTTTTTTTTACGAGGGTGTGGCGGTGTCTGGCCCTCGTTAATCTGTGCTGCACCGTCAAGTGCTCGATGGGGTCGTTTAGCAGTCATCGGGCTACCAACGCGGGGTACCATCCCCCGTGGTGGATCAAAATTGCGATGGTCCCTCTTTCTCTTCTCCATTCGGCCTCCCTGCGCATATTAATTTCCTTCCCAATTAGGATTATTTAGGCCTTGCCACTTCAAAAACTTCAAAATTTTCGCTATGCGCCCAAAACTATCTTCCATCCCCCAGTGGCTTCACGTAATATTTTTTTCTTTTTTTTTTTAATAATCTCATTGTTCCTTCCTCGTTCAGCTTGTCTTTCTCAATTCTTAAGTCCCTTCCCCTTTTCAAATGGCCCCCTCTTTCGGCTTTAATTATTGTGTGCACTACTAACTTTAGCGGCTCCCCCAGCGAATTTTTTTTTTTTTTTCTATCCCTTCCTGCCTAAAGTCAAAATTGTTTTAATTTGTATAATTCAGGTTATTTCGACTCTCAGCTAGAAAGCGCACTTATTCCAAATTCCTTAACATCCTGGAGCGTGTCTGTGCGTTTCCACCGTAGCTATCTTGGAGGGTGTGGTGTACAAATCGAGCTGTGTGTCCAAAGCAGAAGTCGATACCCTGCAATTCCTGAGCTTTGGCGTTCTAGTTACATTGCTGCCCAGCAGCTTCCATGCGGTGATCTGGCGATTTATTCGCTCTGGCGGACGGCATCCAACCCGTTAAGCTTGGCGGAGCCCAGGCAGGCAGGGTCCGTCCAAAGGTTTCAAAGGAAGTATAGTAATCCCGATTTGCGAAATGGATTTTGTATTTCACATTGCTCGAAAACGAATGATCGCTGAATGTTACCAATTTATACGTGTGACTGTCATGATGTCTAGTTGTACACCTGCAAGTGTCGTCTTAACACGAGCTCTCGTTTTAGAGATATAAGCGACTTTACACGATTTTTCGTGACGTCTGTATGTATGTGTGTGTGTGTGTGTGTGTGTGTGTGTGTGTGTGTGTTTGCGTATGTCACATAACTCAAAAACGGTTGGACGTAGAAAGTTGCGAATTGGTACATAGGTTTGTTATAACATCTAGTTGTGGACCTCCCTTTTCGGATTTTGTATGATTTTCCGTTTTGGAGATATTTAGGAAAATTAGGTTCATAATGACCAAAAATACATAGGTTTTGGCCATAATGTATCAAAAAACGGTAATAACTCAAAAACGGTTTAGACAGATCTTGCAATTTAACTGACTTTCCGACTAGCTAGACATTTGAAACTTTCAGAAAAGCTCAGAACACGTTGACAATGCATTTTTTAAATATTTTTAGCCAACTCTTTCCGATACCTACTGCCTTCAGCAGCGTTTATGTGATTGAACAGAAAATTTATTTGTTCAGAAAATTTTGGAGTGGAAGGCTGATTTTTTATACCAACTATGTGAAAAATACCAGAGCCGGGAATCGAACCCGGGCCTTCCGCTTTACGTGCGGATGCTCAAACCATTGAGCTACCCTGGCTGATTGCCAGCTAGGCATTTCTCACATAACATTCGTTGTCAAAGTCACTGAGTCTGTAAACACAGCTATATCATGTGACATTAATATTCATGGTACAAATGCAATAGACCACGAAATTTTAATTTTTAATTTAGAAATTTATTTATCAGCATTGAAAGTTTATTCAGAAAATTTTGGAGTGGAAGGCTGATTTTTTATACCAACTATGTGAAAAATACCAGAGCCGGGAATCGAACCCGGGCCTTCCGCATTCAGAAAATTTTGGAGTGGAAGGCTGATTTTTTATACCAACTAATATATCACTTGATATATCAACTATATCACTTGATATAGCTGTGTTTACAGACTCAGTGACTTTGCCAACGAATGTTATGTGAGAAATGCCTACCTGGCAATCAGCCAGGGTAGCTCAATGCTTTGAGCATCCGCACGTAAAGCGGAAGGCCCGGGTTCGATTCCCGGCTCTGGTATTTTTCACATAGTTGGTATAAAAAATCAGCCTTCCACTACAAAATTTTCTGAATAAACTTTCAAGGTTGATAAATAAATTTCTAAATAAAAAAAAAAAAAAAAAAAAAAAGAAAATTTATTTAACTAACTTTCCGACTAGCTAGGCATTTGAAACTTTCAGAATAGATCAGAACACGGTGAAAATGCATTTTTTAAATACTTTTAGCCAACTGTTTAGGGTCCCTGCTGCCTTCGGCAGCGTTACTATTACAAATCTTGCAATCGATTTTTAACTAACTTCCCGACTAGCTAGACATTTAAAACTTCCGGAAAAGCTCAAAACACGGGGACAATGCATTTTTTAAATATTTTTAGCCAATTGTTTCGGGTCACTGATGCCTTCGGCAGCGTTTACATGGTTCAACAGAAAAATTATTTAACTAATTTCCCGACTAGCTAGACATTTGAAACTTCCAGAATAGTTCAGAACACGGTGAAAATGCATCTTTTTAATACCTTTAGCCAACTGTTTCGGGTCCCTGCTGCCCTCGGCAGCGTTTATATGGTTCAATAGAAAAATTATTTAACTAACTTCCCGACTAGCTAGACATTTGAAACTTTCAGAAAAGTTCATAACACGGTGAAAATGCATCTTTTTAATACCTTTAGCTAACTGTTTCGGGTCCCTGCTGCCTTCGTCAGTGTTACCAGGCCCACCAGCGGCCGAGCGGTTCTGCGCTCAAAGCTGGTAGACGTGAGGTGCCGGGTTCGATCCCAGGTCGCGCTCGTCGGCCTAGCCGTTCGGAGTTTTCCGTGGTTTTCTCCGAAACTTGCGTAAATACGGGCTAGGACCCCTTAGAAAGACCTCCACGGAAGGCACTCCCCCTCAGGCCCAGGACCTACAGCAGTCAATCGGCCTTAATCCTAAACACCAAACACCATCGTCAGTGTTACCAGTACAAATCTTGCAATCGATTTTTAACTAACTTTCAGAAAAGCTCAGAACACGGTGATAATTCATTTTTTAAAATATTTTTAGCCAACTGTTTCGGATCCAATGTCAATAGCAATACTTCACTGTAGCCAAAGGCAGCATTCTTTCAACATTAGCCAACCTGACAGACTCATTTTTTGAAAGTAGCCCAGTCGAATTCTGATATCACATCAAAATTCAGAAATACTAAATTCCCCTAACGGCACTATTTCTGCTATAAGAATGTAGAAAAATTTAATGAACGTGCAAAAGAAATTACCCTCACCTCCTTCACTTAGAATATCCCAGCACAGAGGGAATTCCCCAAGACCTAAGTAGACATCTGGCCTTATTATTCTATATGTTACCGCTAAAGTGCAGAGAAAAGTTAATCTGCAGATTAGCTAGGTAATCTGCACATTAACTAGGGTGATCCATTAAAGTGAGGAAAATTGTTTCATTTCTCAAATTACCTAGGTAATCTGCGAATTACCTAGATAATCTGCACATTACCTACTAGGCACTCGTTAAAGTGAAAATAAGATCTCTGCTGTTGTAATTTTACTGCACGCTGTGTTGTATTTGTTTTTTGCATTCGGGGAAAAAAAAAAGATTAGTTTTCTTTTCTTTTCTTTCTTTCTTTACTTATTTTAATCTGTATGTGTTTTATTTTTTATGTGTTTTAAAGTTATATTTGTTTTAATTTTTTTATTTATTTCATCTTTTTTATTCTGTCAATATAAGTTTGAAGATGTTATGCATTTTTAGAAATATGATAACTTTAATAGCTTTCAATAAATTCCATTTTATAAATGAATGTTAGAATTGTAATACAGTAACGATTTCTTTTCAAAATAAAAATATTTAACCATTTAAATTAAAAAAATATATATATTTTATTAACAACTTAATATTTTGCTATTACTATTTTATTAAAAAAAGTTACGCACCAATTTTTAATTCACTAAAGAAATATTAGATTAGACAAATAAGAAGCATTATTTAAGAAGTACTTCAAATAATTAAAACTAACGCATGAAAATTAAAATGACAGTTTTCCAGTGCTTTATTAAACTATATTTTGCAGCATACATATTACAAAAAAAAAAAAAAAAAAAAAAAAAACCTTATTAACACATTTTATGTGATAAACTACAACGAAATTATCTGAAAAAGCGAACAAAATAAATAATAATAATAATAATAATAAAATCAAACTCAAAACATGATCATGATACATAAAATATATAAAAGAAACTTGAAATTGAAAGAAACAGGGGGGAAAATGTAATGAAATGCTAAAAAAGGCATAAAAATTTCGTATTAAGTATTTATTAAATAATGCCGTAATATTGAATGCCATATTTTTCAGAGTTAAAAATTAATACATCTTTTTTTTTTTTTTCAGTAAGTAATAGTAACTTAAATCAATTTTAAAATAAATTAGTTTTAAAAAGTTGTGGATTAACAGTTTTATTTCGGGAGGAAATAATTACTGTGTTGTAAATTTAATATTCATAATTCAAAATGAAGTTTCACGAGAGAGAGCTTTTAATTAAGATTAGATTTCATTAATAACATGCAGACCCTTATCAAACTTATATTGACAAAATTAAAAAAGAGAAGAAATAAAATCAAAATTAAAACAATTATAACTTACTTGTTACTTTAAATTTTGCGTTGGTCATAATAAGAAACCTAATCCTGGCTTCGATGCTTCACGTTTTGCGTTTACTCAGCGGAGCAGAAGCAGTGTTGCCAACTCAAAATTTTTTTCCCCGCTAAAAGAACACATGAAAATCCGCTAAAAATTCAATTGCCCATAGTGTAGCAACAGTGCAATGTAATATCGAATCCACTAAACCTTTATTTTCCCCCATAAATCGTGTCAAAAATCCGCTAATTGGCAACGCTGAGCAGAAGCGATAAAAGTTTTAGTTTGTGTTTGAAGATCATTCGCGTATCTGTATCACATGACTGTTTGACGCCATAGTGAATGTAAAAAAACTAAGGCTCGAAACAAATATTTGAACTTTAACGACACAGAAGCCGCTAATGTGCAGATTACCTAGTTAAAATGCGGAAAACTCTTGATTCCGCACTTTAAATGGTTATTTCAGTTAATCTGCAGATTAGTTAGGTAATCTGCGCATTAACGGATTTCGAGCTTTAACGGTAACATATACACTATCAACCATAAGGCATGTATATTTCCTAAAAGCAAGATAAAATAAATTTAACCCTGAGAAATATCAAACAGACACATGCACATGGCTACGCCAAGTCACCTACTCACGTGTTATATGAAGCAGATGTTCTTTTTCGAATGAAAATGAACTGTAAAATGACTGACGGTTCATAAAATAGGACTCTGCGGGATAAAGGCTTTTCAAAAGAATTGGAAAAATACTACTTCGAAAGTTTGTGTTTTCTTTAGAAAAGCTTCCTTCTTTCAAGGCCAATAAAGTAATAATACTTAAAGCATCTGCAAAAAATAGTAAAGTGATAAGCCTAATTTATGCGTAAGTTCACACTTTTTGTTTAAATTATTTAAATGTGATAACAGTTTTGCTTAAATGCATTAAATTTGAATTAGCATGAGCGATTTAAATATATAGAAGCTAAATCGAAAAAAAAAAAGAAAAACTGGAGTGACTCTACTCGACTTTCCTAAAATTGAGTAATTAACGGTTTTGTAGATAAAGTAAAGGAAGAGGAGTTGTTAAATAAACAAAAGAGAAAATTATAATAGTGTGTTTGAGTATTTTTCTCCATATGCCCGTATGACACAATGATAGAGAAATTTGCATTGCGTCTGTGTAAAAAGAACCATAGTGCTAGATTCTCTAAAGTCCATAAAGTTCGTGTGACGGAAGCCTATAACATGTATATAATTTTTCAGTTCATTTGAATAAGGCGTTTAGTCACTGTCGTACTTTAAATAATTTGAGCCTACAGGCCATAATGATAAACAACTTTATTTGTGTTCCTGTAAAACTCTGTATGTGCTAGAGTCACCAAAATCTATAGTTTGTGTGATGGTGACCTAAAACATCTATATAAATTTTCAACTCAAACGGATAAAGTATTTAGATGCTATCGCACTTTAAATAATTTCGACCTTTAGGCCATAATGATACAGAATTATTTGTTGTGTCCTTGTAAAAAAAACTATAAGTGCTAGATTCTCCAAAACATATACAGATCGTGAAACTTTGACCTATAATATGTGTATAAATTTTTTTGCTCAATTGAATAAGGCGTTTAGACTTTAGACGCTATCGTACTTTTAAAAATTTGGTCCCATAGGCTATAATGATAAAGAATTTTTCTTTGTGTCCCTGTAAAAAAACTATAAGTGCTAGATTCACCAAAATCTACACAATTCGTACAACTGTGACCTATAACATATGAATAAATTTTTTGCTCAGTTTAATAAGGCGTTTAGACGCTATCGCACTTTTAAAAATTTGGTCCCATAGGCTATAATGATAAAAAAAATTTCTTGGTGTCCCTGTAAAAAGACTGTAAGTGCTAGATTCACCAAAATCAATAAGGTTCGTGCTACTTTGACTTACAATGAACTTACCAACTTTCAGCTCATTCGAGCAAAGCATTTAGACGCTAGCGTGTTCACTCACACACATACACACACACAGGCAACATTTTCTGAAGTCATTTTAGACTTTCATGGTGTGTGAAACGTGAATATATCACAGATTTTTTTGATTCTGACAAATTTAAAGCCGCTTCGCTGGACACAATACTTAAATGAGTTGTCAAAATCCCATATCATTATTAATTAATCTGAATTAAAGTTCCCGTTGTGTTCGGTGAAGATTTTTCTCGCTCGCAACGAGAGGATTCCCACTGCCTTCGGCAGCAATTTACCCGATTCTTTCTTCTCTTTCCACAGTGGCTAAGTTCGAAGTTTTGCGAAATT
This sequence comes from Salticus scenicus, assembly GCA_963930645.1. Taxonomy (NCBI): domain Eukaryota; kingdom Metazoa; phylum Arthropoda; class Arachnida; order Araneae; family Salticidae; genus Salticus; species Salticus scenicus. Next base: position 306,540,173 of record OZ005648.1, read on the forward strand.
TCCCCAAAGTGCATAATGCGTACACATAATCAACATCCACACACCAAAGTTCGCCATTCTAAGATAATTTAAGGCGAATTCAAACGGGAAAACGTGTTTTTACACGTATTTAAAGCCCCTCGACCTCAAGGGGGTAAGGGGGAGAAATTCGTAATATCCCGTTACAATAAGTGTTGGGTAAATATAAACATTTTGCGCACCAAATTTCGTGAAAGCAGATCGCATAGATTTCCCAAGACAAATTTAACGCTAAAAAAGGGTGCCCCCCCCCCCCAAAAAAAACAAAAAAAAAACATAAATATTTGATACTAGCAGGCTTTGCCCGCTTCGCTGGACGTTAAACTTAAATGAGTTGTCAAAATGCCATATCTTTATTAATAACCTAAGTTCTCGCTGTGATTGGTAGAGGTTTTCTCGCTCCCAACGTGAGGAGTCTGGGTCTCCACTGTCTTCGGCACAACTTACCCACTTCTTACTTCCCCACCCTCAGCGGGTGAGCTCGAAGTTTTGCAAAATCCCACTAATGTGCATAATGCGTACACTTAATCAATATCCACACACGAAAATTCGCCATTCTAAGATAATTCAAAGCGAATTCAAACGGAAAAACATGTTTTTACACATGTTTATTGCCCTCCGACTCCGAGAAGGGGGGGGGGATTTCGAATTTCGTGAAATGCAGTTACAATAAGTGCCCGATGCATACAAACAATTTACACGCCAAATTTCGTGACCACAGAAGTCTTTAATAGACAGTATTATAAATAAATAAATACAAAAAGCACAGCTTAAGTATCGGAACCCTTTGGTGACTTTAAATATTTTAAGCCATTTTTGCCATGAACTGAATTGGCTATCTCAATTGTGCAATTAAAGATCTTGGCGAGAAACGTCCGAGCTATTTCGGTGCCGAATTTCAAATTTTGCCAAAGGGATCCAATACTAAAGCTGTTCCATATCGAATCTGGGTTGAAAACGGAAAAAGGGTAAAATAAATTAGAAATATCATACCTATATTTATAAATTTGATACCGAATGAAAGGGGCGATTTTGCTGAATTCAGGGGTTGAAACAGTTTTTCGATGCGACAATTAGATTTTTAAAAAATAACTAAAGTATGAAATTTAAGTGGCAACGGAAAAACGGATAGAGGGAAAAATAAATTAGAAATATCAGACCTATCATTACAAATTCAGTACCAAATGAAAGAGGTGATTTTTCTGAATCCTGGGGTGTAAACAGTTTTTCGATACGACAATTAGATTTTTTAAAATTAACTAAAGTATGAAACTTAGATGGCAACACTTCATTTCAATCTTTTCATAATTTGTAGTGCGAATCACGCGAATACAAAAGTCTTTAACTTAAAAAATTATTTTTATATTTTATTTTTCCATTCAAAGCATTTTATTGAAAAAATATTTATGGCGCATGCGCAGGCGTTTTTTACCCACAATTTAAACACTAATCATAATTTTGAAAATTTCTATAGATATAATTTCAAGTTGGGTGAAGACCTAAAATTCTGCCAAGCGCCGTTGAATTCCGTCCAGCCGTTCTCGAGTGATGCTCGGACAAACGTGTTTTAGTCTTTTACCCCCTAGGGGGGGAACGGGGGGGGGAATTTCTGAAAAGTTGATAAATATAATTTTAAGTTGGGTGAAGACCTAAATTCCTGCCAAGCGTCGTTGAATTCCGTCCAGCCGTTCTCAAGTGATGCCCGGACAAAAAAAGCGACATTCGGACACGATGACACACACACACAGACACACACACACACACACACACACAGGCAAAATTTTCTGAAGTCATTTTCGGCTTTCATGGGGTGTAAAACGTGAAGATATCGCAAAATTTTTCGATTCCGACAAATTTACAGACAAAACTCTGATTTTATTAATATAGATTGTGAGCTAAGAATTTATAGTTATTTTACAGGGGCGAACAAAGGGGATTTCCATCCATTAAACGACACAAAACTTGCAGAGAAATACTCAAACACCTATTATAATTTTCACTTTTGCTTATTTATCGTTTCGCAATTAAATTTATTTAAATAACCGCTTATTACTAAACTAGCAGGCATTGCCCGCATTATATGGAAATGATTTCTCAAAATACCATATCAAAATAATAATAATAAAAAAAAAAAAATCATGAAATCAGTCAAAATCTAAGTTAAATTTCTCGCTACCTTCAGTAGCGGTTTTCCCACACGCCACACTTCGAGTATGCAGAAATAATGCCTTCGGTCCTGCATTTTACTCCCCCTTCCTCGCGGGTAAAATGAGAAGATTTGCAAAATCACATCAAAGTGCATATTAAGTACATTTAATCAAAACCCACACACCAAAATTTGCCATTCAAAGGTGATTTGGAGCACATTTAAGCTTGAAAACGTGTTTTTTACCCCGCTACACCCCTAAGGAAGGGGGGGGGAGGAGTAATTTCACAAAATCCCTTTATAGTTCATATTGCATAAACGTACATAACCAACACATTAAAAATTGAGATCCTGAGATTATTTGAGGCCGAATTATGTTTTAAAACATGTTTTTTAGCCCCACCCCCTGTGTTTTTGTTAGCCTCATTCTTAAAGGAAAGAAGGGGGAGGAAATTTTGCAAAATCACTTTATATTATCATTTAGGTAACTGACCCACACATCAAAAAGGTCCTTCCTAAGATAATTTACTGCAGAGTTACGCATGAATACATGTTTGTTCCACCTCGCACCTTAAGGGGCGGAAAGGTGTAATTTCACAAAATCACTTTGTAGTGTGTGTTCAATACGTATAAGCACATCAAAAATTGCCACTCTGTGATAATTTTGAACAAAGTTACGTGTCGAAACATGTTTTTTATCCACCAACCCTAAAAAAAAGGGGGGGGGGGTGATAACACGGAATTTCAAATAATCCCTTTGTAGTTTGTGAGTACGCATAACCAATCGACATATCAAAAAATCGCTTTCCTGAGATAATTTGGAGCAAAGTTACTTTTAAAACGTGTTTTTGCCCTGCTCCCCGACTTTGAAGGGAGGAAAGAGGAAATTTCACGAAATCGCTTCATAATGCGTGTTGAGAAAACATAACCAGCTCACGCATAAAAAATCACCTAAGATAGTTCAGAGCGAAGTTGCGCATGGAAAAATGATTTCCCACCCCCAAGTGGGATAGGGTGGAACTTCACAAAATCCCTTTGTAGTGTGTGTTTTGAGTACGCATAACCAATCTACAGATAAAAAAAATCGCTATCCTGAGATAATTTGGAGCACAGTAACTTTTATAAGCGTGTTTTTCCCCCTCCCCGTACTTGAAGGGGGAGAGAGAGAAATTTCGTAAAATCCCTTTAATGTGTGTGTTAGGAACGCATAAAAAACCCACACATAAAATTTAATCTTACTGAGATAATTTGAAGCAAAGTTAAGCTTGAAAACGTGTTTATCCCCCCCCCTTACCCGCAAGGGGCGAAAGGGAGGGGTTCGCAAAATCCCGTTACAATGGGTGTTGGACACACGTAAATAAGCCACACACTAAAAGTCAGCTCCTACACATTTCCACGGACGAATTTAGCGCTAAAAGGGGGGGGGGAGTCGAATCCCCCCCCTTGAACTCCCCCCTCCCCTCCCCCCCCCCAAATCGGAAAAATAAAAAATGAGTTTTTGCAAATACCTTCAAGAAGACGTTTGGTGGGGTTTTTTTTTATATTTTTGAGCTATTACTGCTAGAATTTTACTCGAAAATCCATACATTGCTAAATTTCCCCCCGAAAATCCTTTTTACCCCCCCCCTTAAAAATCCCAAATTCCAAAATCGCAGAAATTGATTTTTTTTGTACTTAAGTCTAGTCTCCCCATCTGCAATTTTTTCATCGTGAAGTAATTTGGAGCCGAGTTATATTTATAAAGGTGTTTTTGCCTCCTCGCCTCCGAAAATCATTTTCACCCCTTTCCCCCCTTAAAAATCAAAAATTCCAAAATCGCAGAAAATGATTTTTTCGTATTCAAGTTTTGTTTCCCCATCTGCAATTTCTTCACCGTGAAGTAATTTGGAGCCGAGTTATGCTTATAAAGGTGTTTTTGCCTTCTGCACCTCCAAAAATCATTTTCACCCCCTTCCCCCCTTAAAATTCCAAAATGGCAGAAAATGATTTTTTCGTATTCAAGTCTAGTCTCCCCATCTGCAATTTCTTCCCTGTGAAGTAATTGGAGCCGAGTTATACTTATAAATGTGTTTTTGCCTTATGCGCCTCCGAAAATCTCATTTTTACCCCCTAACCCCCCCCCTTAAAAATCCAAAATTCCAAAATCGCAGAAAATGATTTTTTTGTATTCAAATCTAATCTCCCTATCTGAAACTTCTTCACCGTGAAGTAATTTGGAGCCGAGTTATGCTTATAAAGGAGGTTTTGCCTTCTGTCCCCCCGGGGAGGAACGGGGGGTATTTCGCAAAATCCCGTCTTAGTGAGCGTCAGGGTCCTAAAATCAATCTGCTCACAAAAAATTGTGACTCTATCTTTCATAGGATCGCCACAGCCGTGTTGAGTCAGTGAATCAGTGAATGAGTGAATTAGTGAGTTTATAGATGCTCGGAAAGTGGAATGGAGTCCCCCCAGACTTTTTTTAAAAAGTAGTGTGATATAAGTATGAAATATGGGTATAATATACGATATGACATGAGTATGATATATAAGTATGAAAAATCACACTTTATTTAATAATAATAATAAAAGAAGATTTGTGTTTTAAAGAATGAAGGTTGTGATTGTAAAAAGTGTATGCATTGTTAAAAAGTTTGTCCTAGGTTGAACCAAAACATCGTACACGGTAGCTGTAACCGTAAGATGGTAAAACTGTTTATCATCATTTTGTTACACCAAAACCTGGTTCTAAGCAAAAATTCCTATTTTAAAAAAGTACACTTAATACAGTTTTGTTAAATAAATCCTTGTCGAATCCTGTTTTTAGACTGACTAAGAACAGGATTCGGCAAGGATTTATTTAACAAAACTGTATTAAGTGTACTTTTTTTATATAGGAATTTTTGCTAGAGTTCGGAGACTTTTGTTACCGACTGTACAATCAACTTTCTTTCGACATTTCGTGTTACGCTCTATGAGGGGAAAAAAAAAAAAAAAAAAAGAAGAAGAAAAAACCTTCTTTAATCAGCATGGAAGATAATTTAATAAATTATTTGTACTGAGTGAATTTTTGTATAGGAAAATATAGAAGAATATTTTGTGATGACCACAACGTATCAGAACAACTGGCCACTGTTTCTTGATTTGTCGAATAGGGCAAATTCGGAAATAGTTTCATCAGGAAATATCAAGTGAAGTTGTAGTAAAGTTGACGGTAGTTGAAAACTGACTAATTTCTTAAATAGTTGCTGTTTCGTTTTAACTAGCGGAAATTAAAAAAAATAAAATAAAAATTCGTTTTTTGTAAGACATTAAGCATTGATTTATATCTTTGTTATTCTTCTATGCATATGCACATGGACTGTTATCCTGATTAGATGATTAATTAACGAAAAAATAAAATTAAATAAATGAAAAGTTTAAACAATTTATAATTGGAGATTCGTAAAGTAAAATGGTAAAGATGTTGATCAATATTCAGCCAACATCTTTCATTGCGCCGAACACACGTGAACCAACGAATTATCCACTTGGTATTATATCAGGTGCGGATCAGATTAACATGCTGTTATTAGTAACAATAATATTTTTGATTAAAAAATAGTATATCGTAACTGTGATAAAACTTCCTTCTGTAATAATCTATGTAACAGCGCGATCTACCGGTTAACATGCACAAAAAATTGAATCATCATAGTTTCTCACAATAAAAGTTGTATATAATTTGGTGGGATTTCAACAAATAGAGGCTGATATATAGGCATCTGTAAATTCATAGAAAGCAAGGTATATCAGCGCCACCTATTGGTTGATATAAATTCATGTGAAACGAAATAGAATTTTTACTTCCATTATCCTACTATCGTAGGTAATGGAAGTATTGTATTCGGTCCAAAAATTCGATATCAAGTTTTCACGTGATTTGCATGTTTTAAGGTCCCCTGCGTCCAAAAAAAAATGTTTTTTTCAATTGGTCAGTGTGTGTGTGGGGGGGGGGGGGGTGGAGGAATACTCTGACTATTATATCTCCGAAACTAATAAAGATAGAACCAAAAAACTTCAGAATTGAGACAGGTCTGGTGTACAGATGAATTGTTTAAATTTTGGTAAAATTGGAAAACTGGAAGTGGGATATCTGAAACCGGAAGTGGGTCCATAAGTCCGTATCTCAAAAACGGCTCAAACGATTTTCTTCAAAATTACTGTATAAACACACTCTATTAGATGTTCATTCGAATGATATAGTTGGTTAGTTCAGGAAAATGGATAGGCGTCCTGTATAAATAGTTCAATTTCAGGTACTGCAAATGCGTTCATTTCAAAATGGCTCTATGGATTTTTTAAAAACTTGCAATTTTAACCCTCTTTTAAATATCCTTTTGTATGTAATTGTTGTTTTCCGGTCAGCAATTGAATATGCCAAGTTTTGGCAAAAGTTGGTATCTCAAAAACGGCTCTAATAGTTTTCTTTAAAATTGTTACATAAACCCATTTTAGATATCCTTTCTCATTATTTACGTGGTTATTACAGGGAAATTAATAGTCATCTTGATCAGATAGATTAGTTTTAGATCTTGAAAATTGGTGTTAAAAAAAAAAAAAAAAAAACTCTACCTTTTTTTTTCTTTCTTTCTTTAACTCGCTGTGTAAACTCTGTTTTATATGTCCTTACACGTGTATCAAGTTTCTCTTACTGGAAAATTAAAAATACTGCATATAATACGCGTAATAGTGGGTATTGGAAGTCGTGTGGTTGTTTCACACCAGATTTTTTTTTTTTTTTCTTTTTATCTCACATACAAATTTTGGCATATTTACATACTATAAAACCTGTGCATAATAGCCCTGTAAATAAATAAATAATGGTATTAACTCAAGATAGTTTTCTTTTCTTTTTTTTAACGATTTCATATAAAATATTTGTTACACTTACGTTACAGGCTTATACTATTAGTACAAATATCATAGTTACAACTATCATTCTGTTAATACAAATCATATTAAAATAAATATTCGGTTTCGAGCTACAAATTTTTCAAAAGTTTCTATCATAGAAATGTATTTTAACCCTAAGAAAGAAGGTTGTTATAAACTTTAAAGCCTTTATCTGCATGTCTGTATAAAATACTACAACTTGCAAATGAAATGATTGATTTCAATGTTTTTTTTTTTTTTAATAAAAACCTTCTTATAACCAGGATAATTCTTAGTTAGGTTTAATGTAAATCTGTTTGACAGGTAATATTTCAGGTGAAATTTTCTGTGATATTTTGTAATGATTGCCAGATTTTCAATTAAACTTATAGTTCGCAAGCTTCCAATTTAACTTACACAATTGTTAAAAAAGTTAGGTATTCCAGAGGAGTCGTGTGTTTTAATAGATTTGAGTATTAAAACTGTATTTTCTTCTTTTTTAATACGGAGGACTATTAGTTTCAATCTGCGGATTTTTACGATACCAGTTTTGCGATATTTGAGCATTTATCAAAATCGAAAATAAATTGAATAATTTGAAAAAAAAAAAAAAAAAAAAAAAAAAAGAAAAAATAATAGTCCTTCATACTAAACTAAATTCTGCTTTACCAGAATTTTTTTTTTTTTTTTTTTTTAGGACTGAGGACTATTAGTCTCAATCTGTGGATTTTTACGATACCAATTTTACAATAGCTGGAGATTTATCGAAAATATAATTGAATAATTTGAAAGCGATGTTATAATTTGAAAAATAAATAAATAAATAAATAAAACATGAAAATCTGACATTGACAGATTTTAATTTAGTGCCAGAGGCCTACTGCTAAACGTGTTAATATCGACAAATTCTTCTTTAGTTAATTCGTGACGATCTAAATTCCATGATAAAGTTTTCATTAAATCAAACCAATGTGTTTCAGCTGCAGATATTGTAACAAATAACGTTGGAAGTCCAAACTGTCTTATAGCCGCAAAACAACGTTTTTTCTCTTTTTCCCAATGAGGGGGAGGTGTGCCTTGGGGGGGACTCATGTCAAAGGTGTGCCTTGGGGGGGGACTCATGTCAAAGTTGTACCTTGGGGGGGACTCATGTCAAAGTTGGGCCTTGGGGGGGACTCATGTCAAAGTTGGGCCTGGAGGGGGACTCATGTCAAAGTTGTACCTTGGGGGGACTCATGTCAAAGTTGGGGCTGGGGGGGGGGACTCATGTCAAAGTTGGGCCTTGGGGGGACTTCATTCAATAAATCCCCATTCAATAAACCGACTGAAATAGGCCTCTAGCACTAATTAAGAGTGACGTATGTTATTATGACGTATGTATTCGACAACTGTACCGACATGAAATAGGCCTTTAGCACTAATAAAATAAAAAACTAATAGTCCTCCTCCACACCAAACTGAATTCTGCTTTTGTCAGAATTTCATAAAAATCTTGTTTATTTATTTATTTATTTTATTTTTATTTATTTATTTATTTTTATTTCCTTATACAAAGTATAAGGAAGTATAGTAATCCCGATTTGCGAAATGGATTTTGTATTTCACATTGCTCGAAAACGAATGATCGCTGAATGTTGCCAATTTATACGTGTGACTGTCATGATGTCTAGTTGCACACCTGCAAGTGTCGTCTTAACTCGAGCTCTCGTTTTAGAGATATAAGGGATTTTACACGATTTTTCGTGATGTCTGTATGTGTGTGTGTGTGTGTGTGTGTGTGTGTGTGTGTGTGTGTGTGTAGGTCGCATAATTCAAAAACGGTTGGACGTAGAAAGTTGCGAACTGGTACATAGGTTTGTTATAACATCTAGTTGTGCACCTCCCTTTTTGGACTTTGTATGATTTTCCGTTTTGGAGATATTTAGGAAAATTGGGTTCATAATGACAAAAATACATAGGTTTTGGCCATAATGTATCAAAAAACGGTAATAACTCAAAAACGGTTTAGAAAAATCTTGCAAATTTAACTGACTTTCCGACTAGCTAGACATTTGAAACTTTCAGAAAAGCTCAGAACACGTTGACAATGCTTTTTTTAAATATTTTTAGCCAACTGTTTCCGATACCTGCTGCCTTCAGCAGCGTCTATGCGATTCAACAGAAAATTTATTTAACTAACTTCCCGACTAGATAGACATTTGAAACTTTCAGACTAGATCAGAACACGGTGAAAATGCATTTTTTTAATACTTTTAGCCAACTTTGTAGGGTCCTTGCTGCCTTCGGCAGCGTTACCAGTTCAAATCTTGGAATCGATTTTTAACTATCTTCCCGACTAGCTAGACATTGAAAACTTCCGGAAAAGCTCAGAACACGGTGACAATGCATTTTTTAAATATTTTTGGCCAATTGTTTCGGGTCACTGCTGTTAAAGCTACTTAAGAAAAAATCACCGTTTTCTTCTGCTTTCTAAAAACTAGTGTTATCTACGGACGCCAGTAAATGAAATATTCACACTTTTATCTTCAAAGCGGCTACTCAATTGAATAACACGTACTGCGTTTCTTCTTAAAATTCAAATATCAGTAAAAAAGAACACAGCTACGTTGAATATTATTTACAAAAAGAAATCATTTAAAAAATACAAAAAAAAAACTTTATTCCCAATGGAAAAACCTACTGCTAAAAAACAGTAAATTACTTATTCTAAAAATTTTAATACACACGAGCTCTCGATTAAACGAGACCAAGTATCATATTTTTTTTTAACTAACGTTGCCATCCAATAATAATCATATTCATAAAATAAATAATAGATATAATAATACATTTTCAACATCCTCCCACCTTTTGATTATAAATAATAATCAAAACATAAAAACTATTAGTCAAACAACTTTGGTACAAAGATGGCAACATTACATTTAAAAAATATAAAAATGAAAAAGTAAAATAAATAGAAGAATGATCAACAATATCTAATATAATCTACAAGTTCAGTCTTTCCGGCACCTTAATTCTTCGGCCAACTCTACTAAACTTCATTTGCTCATTAGTAGTACTGTCTGAAACTTTGGAGATGTTATCTGATTCTTTAACTTTACTGAGAGTCATCGGTGTGGGAAGATCTTCAGACGATGTTATCTCTAGGGGATAAACTCTTTGAATCGGGCGTAAGAGCTCCTTTTGGGAAGTTTGCACTTTAACAAGTCGTACTTGTCCGTCTTTACCTGGTATAATCTCAGTGATACGACCTAAAGGCCAGTAGATTCTCTTTTTATTATCGGCTCCCACCATAACAATTTCGCCAACAGTAACGGTATGTTTGTCTGACTTTTTGCTTTTACTTTTACGTAGAATAAGAGCACCAAGATATTCAGATCTAAAACGGCTTCGTAAATCTTTGAGAACGGTTTGTCTGTATTTGAGCCTTTTACACAAAAAATTTTGCTCAACAGCATCCAAATCAGGAAGACTGCATTCATGCATATCTTGGATAAACATCGATGGCGAAATTAGTTTTACAGCTTCCTCTTCACAGATGTAAGTAAGAGGTCTTGAGTTGACTACCTTCTCACACTCAGCTAAAACCGTCATCATTTCTTCGTAATCGAGACGTGCCAGCCCTAATACTCTTTTCAAGAGATCTTTTAGAATTCGAATTAATCTCTCCCACCAACCGCCCCACCAAGCAGCAGTTGGGGGATTGAACTTCCAATCAATAGAGTTGACAGCTCCATGTTTTCGTATGCGTTCCCAGTCTAGTTTCTTGAAATAGTTGGCTGCTCCTACAAAATTTGAACCATTGTCACAGTATACAGTAGAGCATCTTCCTCTGCGAGCTGTAAATCTTCTAAAAGCCATTAAGAACGCATCTGTTGAAGCAGAAGTAACAAGCTCCAAATGGACTGCTCTGTATACTGCGCAAGTAGAAATTAAAACCCAGCTTTTCTTGTTATCCTTGAGAAATAATGGCCCAGCCATATCAACACCAGTTATCTGAAAAACTGCAGCATCTTTAACTCTGTTTTCAGGAAGTGGAGGACTGATTACTTCCAAGTTCTTTGACCGAAATCTTTTGCATGCAGTGCAGCTGGCTACAACATTTTTCACTGCCTTTCTGCCGTTTAGAATCCAATACTTTTCTCGAAGTATATTTAATAGTATCTGGACACCAGCATGGCAGTTCTCAACATGTGCTTTATAAATTAGCCGTTTTACCACTTCATGTTTTGATGGAAGAACAATAGGTTTAAGAAAATCTTCACTGTCCTTTCGATAAATAATTTTGGTCTTCAAACGAATGACACCAAGCTCGTCTTTAAACGTTTGCAAAGTTTTCAATCTCTTTTCGTCTTCTTGAGAAAAAGACTCATTCTGAATTAGAAGTAAAACCTTCATTTCTGCTTCATGAATTTCTGGGGCTGTCAATTCCACCATGCTTCCTCCAATTTAAATTCTTGCAGTTGTGCTTGAAACGAAGGATCCATGCAACAAGACGAATAATTCTATCATAACTAGAAAAGTATCTATAGTACCAATCTACATCAACAATAGCTTCAGTATTTGTCAGTATACAAGTTTTCCTAGGTTTTTCCTTTTCAATTTCTTCCTCATTCCAATCGCGATTAGAGAAATCCATCATTGCTCGAAATTCAGAAACGTCTTTCATCCATTGTGGACCCTCCCACCATTTTGATGAGACTAGATGCTTTGCTTTGCATCCTCTGGAGGGCAAGTCTGCAGCATTCTTCTCCCCCGTTATATGTCTCCATGATGAAGGATCACTCAGTTTTCTGATCTCCTGCACTCTATTTCTTACAAAAACGGACTAATTTTCTTCTCGTTGTATCCATGCAAGGACCGTTGTAGAATCACTCCAGTAATGAGTCATAACATTTCTCCATCCAAGAGCTTCAATAACCGAATTCGTCAGTCTCGCTCCAATTACAGCAGCTAGAAGTTCCATTCTAGGTATAGTTACACCTCTTAACGGAGCCACTCGAGACTTTGCTGCAAGCAAAAATAAATTAACTTGATTAGCATTCTCTACTCTAAGGAATGTAACTGCACCATAGGCATCTTTGCTTCCGTCAACAAATGTGTGAATAGTGCAGTTGCTTAAATCTTCGGAAGATACTCGAATAAACCTAGGTATCTGTATATCAAACAAATACTTCAGTTCTTGAAACCACTGCATAAACTCTTTATGAAGCTCACCAGTTATCTCTTCATCCCAACTCGTTCCTAGTTTCCATGCTTTTTGTAACATTATTTTTGGACAAAGCATGACTGGTGAGGTGAAGCCAAAAAGATCAAAAACTTTGTGGACGACAGACAACATAGTTCTTTTTGTTAATTTTTCCATGTTAATGTTGTCTAACCATTTCATGTTAATCTTCAATGTATCAAGCTCTTTATTCCAAATAAGACCTAATACTTGAGTCTCTTTCTTAGGACTAGTCTCATTACAGTCGCCAGACCATTCCCATTCTCTAAGGTCAAAACAACCTTTGGCCATTAAAGCTTTAGAATTAACGATAAACTTATCTAATTCTTCTTTGTTATTAACACTGGTAACAACATTATCTACGTAGAAACTCTCTAAAAGCCTTTTCTTTAAAGATTCTTCAAATCCGTTACAACGCCGAATATGATACTCAATTACCGCAGCCAAAAGGAAAGGACTGCATTTAACACCAAAAACAACTCTTGTATGGCGAAAAACTTTTAGTTTCCTTCCTTCTAAGTTTTCCCACCATAAAAAACGCAGGAAATCTCTGTCCTCTTTACGAATGCTTATTTGCAGAAAAACTTTCCTAATGTCAGCGATAACGCCAAATTCTTTTTCTCTGAATCGAAGTAAAATATCTGGGATAAGCTCCATTTGATTAGGACCACATTCCAAGCATTGGTTTAAAGAAGGATAATTTGCTAATCTAGCTGAAGCATCAAACACTGGGCGGATTGGAGTAGTGCTACTACTAGGTTTTATTACAGCACGATGAGGTAAGTAATTGCCATAAGTGTTTACTTCGTTCTTGGGAACTTCCTCAATTATGCCTTCATTAATCCAGCTCAGAAAAACATCTTCATATTTATCATACATTTTCATCGCTTTTAGCTTTGCTGTTGTGTATTCGAGCCGTTTCTTCGCCAAACTCAAGTTGTCGGGTAAAGGCGACTTATCATCAGCCCATGGCAAACAAACTTCATAGCGGCCCTCTCTATTAATTGCCACTGTTTCTAAAAAATGCTCTTTAGTCTGAATATCAGTCTCGTATTTGGACTTCTTCTCAACAGGATCATAGATTCCAATTAAATCCAACTTCCATAGATTTGAGATTTCAGCTTCATTTACATATAGCGATAACACTGACATCGCCAAGTTTTCTTCCGAGGCTTTTCCAGGCGGTACTTTTCCCATTAAGGTCCAACCTAAGTATGTTTCTAAAGCCACGAAACCCGATGATAAGACCTTTCTTTCTCCAGTCAACATTTTTCCCATAACGTCAGCTTCGACGAGAATATCAATTGCTTCACATTTGACGCCAATGTCCGTTAAATTAATCTCATTTTCTTCTAACTCCTTTATCCAAGGGCCTTGAAAAACCGGTCTGATATTTTCACATATTGTAGACTGATCCAAAACTTCGAAATTGCAGCCAAAATTTTCTTTCAAATGTTTCAATGTCACTTTATAGCAGTTATGCTTGACCTCGTTAGTGATAACGCCGCCAAAAAGGGAATGAACCATTTTCTCTTGGCGAATAGGTATATAATTCATTTCTTTGGCTACACTTTCCAGAATATACGACTTATGGGATGCAGAATCAAAGAGCAATCTCACAGTTTTCTGTTTATTGCCAGAGACCAATTTGGCTTTCACGGTTTGAAGAAATATCTTTGGACTTCGTTTGTTGAAATTGGACATACTAACATCATTTTCTGCAGATTTTTCTTCCTTCTTTTCCACAGCCCTTTTTTGTGAATCAAGTACATCACACATTAGAGGAAAATGCTTTTTAGAACAGATCACACACTTTAGAACTGTTCGGCATTTCTTAACAGTGTGAGTTGGCGATAAACAGGCAAAGCAACAACGCTTATCTTTAATTATTTTTTGTTTTTCTGCTAAACTCATTTTCTGAGCTGAAAAACAATCTGAACTTGAATGTTTGCCATCACAAAAAACGCAAGATTTCTTCACCTCTCTATTTGAAGTGGCCGTTAATAAACCCGCAGCAGTAGGTACTTTACTTTTCAAATTTTCAAAATTGCATTGCTTCCTTTTTAAAGGTTTGTTCTCTTGGCTCTTTCCTAAACCGAAACCAGCTACTGCCAAAGATATCCTTTCTTCGCCTTCAACTTCTTTTTTGAGAAATTCCATTAAATTATTCAACTTCTCTTTAGCATCAGTGTTTGAATGAGAAATGTTACTACGATTCCAAGCCTTTAAAAAATCAGCTGGGAAACAAGATTCAACCATGGGATACAATATAGATGCACATTTATCCGTGGTTACACCTAATGTTTCCAATGCACGTAGATACAATTCAAGTTTGTCATACAGAGAAGTTAATGAAAACATTTCCTTAATTTGAACAGAAATAATTAATTTTAGTAACTGTCTAACGTATACTTCGACTAAGAGGTCCTCTCTTCCAAAGCGAGATTTCAGGCTTTCGATCGCTTTTTCATAATTGGCGCCAGTTGGCGGAAAACTTTCAACTACTTCTCTTGCACGGGAACCAGCAACCGTGGCTTGCACTAAATACTGAAATTTATCTTCCGGTGCGATATCTTCATCTTTATGCACCTGCTCAAATTGACTCCAAAAAGGAAGCCAATCTTTTAAGTCATCGCCAAATTGTCTAAATTCCAATCTTGGCAACGTAAATTTCCTTTTTGAATTGCTTAAATCAGGTACATAATTTAGTGTTCACCTCGACTTTGAGCTTGAATTCTAGCGAGCTCGATTTCCTTTTCAGCTTCAACTTTCATTTTTTCAGATTCAAATTTCATTTTTTCAAATTCAAATTCTTTATCTTGTTTCATTTTTTCAAATTCATTATCTTGTTTCATTTTTTCTTCTTGCTCTTGTAATTTTCGCTCGGCAACAGCATTTCCTAATAGTACTTGAACAAATTCAGCATCTTTCTTGTATTCTTCACTGTTCAATATAATATTTTTTAAACCTGAAATAGTAACATTGGCTGGTACTTCTTCGCCAATTTCAGACGCCACATATATCAAATCATCTTTCTTAAATCCTTTTATTGCTTGAAACATGTTGCTACTTCCTGTCGCTCAGACGCCACAAATGTTAAAGCTACTTAAGAAAAAATCACCGTTTTCTTCTGCTTTCTAAAAACTAGTGTTATTTACGGACGCCAGTAAATGAAATATTCACACTTTTATCTTCAAAGCGGCTACTCAATTGAATAACACGTACTGCGTTTCTTCTTAAAATTCAAATATCAGTAAAAAAGAACACAGCTACGTTGAATATTATTTACAAAAAGAAATCATTTAAAAAATACAAAAAAAAAAAAACTTTATTCCCAATGGAAAAACCTACTGCTCAAAAACAGTAAATTACTTATTCTAAAAATTTTAATACACACGAGCCCTCGATTAAACGAGACCAAGTATCATATTTTATTTTTAACTAACGTTGCCATCCAATAATAATAATATTCATAAAATAAATAATAGATATATTAATACATTTTCAACAACTGCTGCCTTCGGCAGCGTTTACATGGTTCAACAGAAAATTTATTTAACTAACTTCCCGACTAGCTAGACATTTGAAAATTTCAGAATAGTTCAGAACACGGTGAATATGCATCTTTTTAATACTTTTAGCCAACTGTTTCAGGTCCTTGCTGCCTTCGGCAGCGTTTGCATGGTTCAACAGAAAATTTATTTAACTAACTTCCCGACTAGTTAGACATTTCAAACTTTCAGAATAGTTCAGAACATGGTGAAAATGCCTTTTTTAAATACTTTTAGCCAATTTTTTCGGGTCCCTGCTGCCTTCATCAGCGTTACCAGTACAAATCTTGCAATCGATTTTTAACTAACTTTCAGAAAAGCTCAGAACACGGTGATAATTCATTTTTTAAAATATTTTTAGCCAACTGTTTCGGGTCCAATGTCAACGTTTTTTAACATTATGTATATTTCTAAAAGTGTATAAGGAAGTCATGGGGCGCCCACATCAGATTTTTTGAAAGAAATTGAAAAGAAAATTAATAATAATCAGAAACACAAAAACAGTATCAAAACGGACAGAATCGAAAAATTTTTACTTTTCTTTCTTTCTTTTTTTTTTTTTTTTTTTTTTTCCTTGGGAGGGGGAAGAGTGATAAGGTCGAAATGTTCACATTTTACAATTATCACTAGCGGGTCAGTGTTTTCAAATGAATCACTATAATTAATGAATCACTAACAGTAACTTTTAGTCTTAAGAAAAGAAAAAAAAAAAAAAATCATTTCTCAACGGGTACAAAGTCGGACCGGGTCCCCACTGCCTTCGGCAGCGCAGTCGCGTGCGCGCTGCGCCTGCACAAGTTAACGGATGCACGCGCTGAGCGCGCATATTCCTTCCCTGACTCTTCGTGCTTCCTAAAAAAATCATTTCTGATCGGGTAAAAACTCACACCGGGTCCTCACTGCTTTGGGCAGCGCAGACCCGTGCGCGCGCACGTGTGAAGGTATACGTGCGCTGCGCGCACATATTCCTTCTCAAATCAAATTTTTATTCTTAAAAAAAGAAAATTTAAAAAATCATTTCTCATCGGGTACAAAGACGGACCGGGTCCCCACTGCCTTCGGCAGCGCAGTCCCGTGCACGCTGCGCGCGCACAAGTTAACGGCCTTCCCTGACCCTTTGTGCCCCCTAAAAAAAAATCATTTCTGATCGGGTAAAAACTCACACCGGGTCCCAACTGCCTTCGGCTGCGCAGACCGAAGGCGCTGCGTCCGCACGTGTGAAGGTATACGCGCGCTGCGCGCATATATTCCTTCTCAAATCAAATTTTTATTCTTAAGAAAAGAAAATCAAAAAAATCATTTCTCATCGGTTAAAAAGTCGGACCAGATCTCCACTGACTTCGGCAGCGGGGTCCCGTGCGTCGTGCGTGCTGCGCGCGCACAAGTTAGGGGATACGCGCGCTGTGCATGCCTATTTCTTCCCCACCCTTTCATCCCCTCCTAATTAAAAACCTAATCAAGACACCTCAAAACGTGTAAATCTGGTGAAAACTTTCGATAATATAAAAGAACTTTAAAATATCTTTCAAATGATCTATTAAAAATAATTTAATCATAATTAGAAATTGAAAGATTGAAATTTTAAAATATTACAGCGCCATCTGGCGGTAGAAATTTCTGTAATCTGCTGTTCGATTCCAAATCAACAAAGCTTTCTAATGATGTATTACTTATGAAATTACTTTAATTAGTAGCTGAGATACAAAAGAAAACCGATTCAGGACACCTCAAAACGTGTAAATCAGGTGAAATCTCGAATTCCACTTTCGATAATATAAAAGAACTTTAAAATATCTTTCGAATGATGTATTAAAAATAATTTAATCAGAATTTAAAATACGCGTATTAGAATAAAATTTAATTTCTAATTAAAATGTAAATTTTTTTCAAAATCAATGAAATTTGAGCTGCAAGGCTGTCTTGTGATGTTAGGGCTGTATACCAAGTTTTGTGTGCGACATTGAAAAACTGAAGACTTTTCAAAATTGCAATTTTTAATCTCAGTACCAAAACACGTGACCTCATTAAATACCAGATGTTTTTATTTCCGTTCAAGACTGTAGACGATCGTCTGCGATATTAAAATTCTTTTTCTTTGTTGCCACCATTTTTTTTAGTTTAGTTAATTAAAAAAAATCTAATTGTCCGATCGATAAGCTGTTTAAACCATCGGATTTAGAAAAATCGGCCCTTTCATTTGATATCTTATTTGTAACGATACGACTGATATTTCTAATTTATTTTCCACTTTTTCCGTAAGAATGTCTCTTTTTAAGCAAATAGCCGTGAATTCTCAGTCATTTTTCGATCGACATAGCTTCACGTTTTAATTAATATCTCCGCTAATTAGGGTCGCATCGCTTAGGGAATTATCGCGATGTCGAGATGAAGAAATTCTGCGTCTGTTGACACCGGTTTCGAGGCGCTGCGACCATTAGCGCCGGAGCTTTAGCTCGCACAAGGCATTTCTCACAGACAGAAAGACAGATGCGCACAGATTTTAATAATATAAGTAGGGTTGTGCCGATTAATCCATTAATCGGTTCGGTTAATCGATCAGTGCTTAGTCCCGATCAATTTTTTTAATCGAGTTAATCGGATCGATTAATTCGATTAAAAATTTTCAAAATCCGATTAAAATTTTCAAACTACGAATTAAAGTAAAAATGCTGTTCTGCCTAAAAAATATTTTTTCACATATTTTTCCAACAAACATTCTAAGAAACATGCATCAAATAATGAAAAAGCAAAATAAAATAAATAAATAAATAAATAAAATCACAAAATATGTTGCACTTTTGTTGATAGAAAAAAAAGGGGGGGGGGAAACAGTTATTAAACAAAATGCTGCTTCATGTGCATGCTGGAGCAACACCACCTGTCTGTAGCCTTCTACAGAAAGTGTTGGATAGGGCAATAGTATTCTCAGAAACAAGAAGCTTTCAAAAATGGAAATGCTAAAGATAAAAAAGAAAAGAAAAGAAGGGATTGAGATTTCCACTATCCCTCTGATGGGGAAAATATCAACATAGTTTTACAATATCTTCAAGCGTTTATTGTCTGGTCAGAATTGCTGATCGTAACTATCGGAGTAGAAATAGAAAATAACATTCTGTGTTCTAGTCCGAAGTGATAAAGAAGAACTAACGTGTGAAATAAATCTTTGTCGAATCATGTTCTTAGACTGACTAAGAAAATGATTCGACAAGGATTTCTTTAACAAAACAGTATTAACTCTACTTTTTTTATATAGGAATTTTTGCTAGTATTCGGATACTTTTGTTACCGACTGTACACAATATGAGAGCTTTATTCATCATTGAAATAATATTATGTATAAAAAAAAATGAAAACCGATTAAAAATCCGATTAATCGACCGATTAATCGATTAATGAACTACGATTAACCCAGTTAAAACTCTTAATCGATTCCCACCCCTAAATATAAGGAGACTAGCTTCTAGCTTCATCTAGCCAATTCAATTTTTTGAAACAATATGCTTTATAACAAATGTAAATTTTTTTAATCCAACAGAGGATGGAATCAAGGTTGTAGAAAACATACTCACTCCTGAGGAGCTAATATCTTAGTCATACAAAGTTTCATATAAATAGGTAGCATAATGATATAAAAACAACTATTTTTTTTCGAATAAGTTACTTCTCAAAAATGTGAATGTTTTCATAACTATATATATTGAGTTGTTCCATAATTATTGGCAGCATCCAATACAGGCAAATTTTACTAATCGTTCCGATCAGTACAGTAGTGATACACCACCAACCACCCTACAACGTGAAGTGGAAGAGTCCACACACTATATAAATGCCAGTCGAGGCACTGGAAACATTTACGGACGTGATGCAGCAACGCGACGTGCAAATCCTGATTCAACACGAGTTCCGGCTTGGACAGTCGGCGGCTGCAACAGTGGCCAACGTCCACAAAGCATGGGGCGCGGGCACGACAAGTGAGCGGACAGTCCGTAGACTGTTTGCCAAAATTTCGTAGCGGCGATACGGAGATTGACCGTAAACGTGGAGCCGGTCGACCAGTGCGGTGTGATGTGGACCATTTACGGCAAAAAGTCGACGCCCAACCAACGTCAACGGTACGACAGCTAGGAGCAGAACACCCTGTATCACCTCAGATAATCGCCCAATATTTCGCGGCAATGGACATGGCGAAAAAGCTCGAAACATGGTTACCACATGACCTAACGGAGGAGCAACGTCTACGGCACCTGGAGACCTGTAAATCTCTACAGGAGCGCGAGGTTAGAGAGCCATTCTTGCATCGTATCCTGACTGTGGATGAAACATAGGTGTTCTATGACAATCGCAAACGTAAAGCACAGTGGCTGTATAAAAACGAACCTTTGAAACAGATCCCAAAACCAAACCTCCATCCACAGAAAATTCTCGTCTCCGTTTGGTGGACCGCGAAGAACGTGGTCCATTATGGATCCCTCCCGAGAGACCAGAGCATTAATACGGACGTGTACTGTCAGTTGGATGAATGCCACAGGAAACTTCGAATCAAACAACCAGCATTTGTCAATAGATCAAGTCCCATACTCTTGGAGGATGGAGCTGGACCCTATGTCTCAGCTGGTAGTCGGCAAAAGATCCAGGAGTTGGGGTATGAGCTTCTGCCGCACCCAATTTTTTCTCCAGACCTGGATCCGACTGATTATCACATGTTTCGCCGTTTGGACAGGTTTGTGAGGGACAAAGAATTCCCGAACCAGGATGCTTTAATTCAGGGGGTTCGTGATTTCTTTGACCAATGTGAAGCCAAATTCTGCGACGGTGGCATTTTTTCGTTCAAAACTCGTTGGGTGAAGTGTATTTTTGCCAATGATGGCTACTTTGCTGAATAAAATCCATTTCTCTCTTTGTGACTCATGTTTTCTTTCGCGTTTCATTTTTTGCCAATAATTATGGAACGACCCAATATATATTCCAATGGATGCATAAGAAAGTCATGTGGTGCCCACATCAAGTTTTTTATTTAAACTTAAGCCTTTTCTATTTATTTTATTATTATTTTTTTAAATAGTTTTTTTAAAGCCACTAGCGTACATATATTATTTTAATTACACACACACTTACAGTGGTGGCCAAAAGTGTGGACATTTTTTGGAAGTTTCATGTTTTTGAAATTTGTGTGCTTGTAGAATATATTAATTTTCACTTAAATACAAATGTTTATATATCAAATTGAAGGTAATTTAATGTAGAATTTAATAACAAAAACATAATTAAAATATCTGAATTACAAAAAAAGTTATGCTCATTTAAGTAGAACAAACAAACACAAATCGTTTTTAATAAAGACGTCTTTTGTAATAAAAGCGTACTGGCCAATCACAAACACTGTTCTGAATACCAATCAAATGTCTGTAACTATAGTTTAGGTTATTTGGGTGGTAAAAGAGTTATTGTTGTGGAAATATTTTGCGGAATAATGCATACTAGTACAATTAAATAGAGTATTGCTGTTTATGAATATTTTAAGTCCTTTTTTTTTAATTAAACTAATTTTAAACAATGTCACCAACAAGAAGAACTGATTGAACATCTAAAAAAAGAAGCCGAATAGTCATATTGAGAGAAAATGGCCTCTCTTATGCTGAAATTGCAAGACAAGTTGGTGGTTCAGTGACTTGTTCTGGTGTACGAAAATTTTGTTTACGTTATGAAAAAACGAAATCAGTGGAAAATAAGGCCAAATCACGCCGAAAAAAATGCACAAGTGCTACTGCCGATAGAAGAATTAAACGGCTATGCCTTCAAGATAGAAAAATATCATCAGATGCCATTATATGTGAAATGAATGCAGCGGGTATTGCAGTAAGTTCAAGAACAATAAGAAGAAGGTTAGCAGGATTTGGACTACAAGCTAGAATTCCAAGGAAAAAAACATATTTAAATTAAAATCAACGCGAAGAACGAGTTAAGTGCGCAAAAGAATACATTAAATGGTCAGAAAATCAATGGAAGCAAGTAATCTGGAGCGATGAGGGTAAAATATCGTTCTTTGGTAGTGATGGTAGAAAATACGTGAGACATAGAGTAGGTGAAGCACTTCATCCTGATTGCATTGAAGCAACTACAAAAACTCCAACAAATGTCATGATTTGGGCATGTATGTCTGTACATGGTGTGGGCCGAATTCAAGTGATCGATGGCATCTTGAATGCCAAAAAATACATCGAAACTCTCCTGGAACCAAAATTGATACCTTCCATCAGGGATCTCTTCCCCAACAACGCACCATTTATTTTTCAGCAGGATTCAGCTCCATGCCACAGATCAAAAGTATGCAATGCATGGTTTCAAAATAAAGGTATAGATATATTACCATGGCCAGGAAACAGCCCTGATCTCAACCCAATTGAAAATTTGTGGCGACGTTTGAAAATTCTTGTACGAAAAAAACGTCAATCCAATAAAAGACAACTTATTGAATCTATAACTGATTCTTGGCACCATGTGATTACGAAAGATGAACTACAAACACTCGTTTACTCGATGAAAAGACGTTGTGAAGCTGTCTTAAAAAATAAGGGTTATCCTACTAAGTATTGATTGTGTAAGTAACACTTTAAAAAAATGCAAATGTAAGATAGCTCTTACTATTAGTTGCATAACATTTTTTGGAATACTGATATTCTAATACTGTTTTTGTTATTAAATTCTACATTAAATTACCTTCAATTTGATATATAAACATTTATATTTAAGTGAAAATTAATATATTCTACAAACACACAAATTTGAAAAACATGTAACTTTCAAAAAATGCCCACACTTTTGGCCACCACTGTATATATATATATAGCTTTTCAGTTAAGTAAAAAAAAAAAAAAAGTCTCTCATACACACATAAAGAGACACACAGACATACATTTTCTGAAAATGGTAGAATCGTGTTTTGTACCTCTCGAAAGGTGTATTTTCATTGAAAACTTTGATTCATATATTTATACGAATCCAGTATTTTCTTCTATTGAATATAGAATAAAGTAAAAATCAGACTACAATATTGCAACATTTCCATTGCGCAATAAATTTTCGAAAAGTAAAAACTATTTTTTTTTTCGAAAAGTATCAACTCGTTCATTTATAGATCTGAGAAAAGGGGTAGGTAGGTAAAACCCTGTTTTGTGATATAAACCAGTTTCCTGTAAGAAGTATTCCCCCTTTTTGAAAGAACCCCTCACACAAATATCATTAATCAATAGTAATTACTTCCTCTAGTGTGAGAATCCTTCTAGGGCGGAGTTTAATGAAAAATTTCGAAATTTTTAGCGAAAATTCATACTTTGCCTCTTTGTTATTAATACGCATTTAAAATTAAACTATTTCTTGTGAATTAATAGTAAGCCTGATTATTTAGAAGATTTTTTAGCTTTTCAGCCTTTCGATATCATAATTTCTTAATTTCTTAATTTCTAAGCTACGAAAAAAATCAAGGCAAATTTCGCATTTTTTAGCTTAAAAATAAAATATTAAAATTAAAAAAAAAATACTTTTTTGAAAGCGAAAAAAATTTTACTCGTTGTGTATTTTCTGAATGTTAAAAACAGAATATAAAAATATGTAATAGTTAACAAGTTATAAAGGGGCAAATTTTCCTATAGAAATATACGGGCTTCGGTTTCCGGCCACAATAAGTGGAGAATCCTTTTAAGAGTAATGTTAATGAGTGATAATATGCAATTTTGAGAATTCATTCATTATAGTGATTCATTTAAAAATACCGACCCGCTAGCGGGCGAAACTCACTAGTCTCCTTATATTATTAAAATCTATACGTATCTGTACATCTGTGTTTCTGCAAAGACGTTGTAACGGGTTTGCCTCCGGCTCAAATGGTCGAAGCGGCTCGAAACCGGTGCCGTAAGACGCAGAATTTCTTTATCTCGACTGATCAACAAATTTCTAAGCGATGCGACCCTAATTCCAGGAGATATTAATTAAAACGTCCACCTATGTCTAACTAAAAAACGATTCAAACAGCCAGGCGAGCGTAATTTTCATCCTGAATCCCGTTCCTCAAAAGGAAAACCAGAGAGAGAAAATTTCGCGGGTTTTTGTAAAGCCATCGCAACTCAACGGTTAGAGATATTGAAAATACGCCTGTACCACGAGAAAGAGCATTTATTACCAATTCTTACGATAAAATTTTTTTTGGAAAAATACGGATTTTTTATACTTTTAAAAAGAGTTTTAAAAAGCGTTCAAAATTTCCCTTTTTCTCGATCGTCTTTTTTGAATCGCCCTTTACGACCGAGTAACTGTTCCATTTCTTAACAACCGGTATATTTTAAAAGCTCATTTAATCCTCTTTCGAATCATATAAACATTTTAACAAAATACGGATTAGCGATCCATATTTTTGGATTTTACGAAACATCGATTTTTTCGGGACAGCGCTGCCGAAGGCACTGGGGACCCGGTCCGACTTTTTACCCGTTGAGAAATGATTTTTTTAATTTTCTTTTCTTAAGAATAAAAGCATGAGTTGAGAAGGAATATGTGTGCACAGCGCACGTATATCCTCACACGTGCGCGCGCAGCACGCATGCGTCTGCGCTGCCGAAGTCAGTAAGGACCCTGTGTGAATTTTTACCCGATCATAAATAGTTTTTTTTTTAATTTATTTTCTTAAGAATGAAAGTTTATGACTAATAACATGTAATTTTGAGAAATCATAAGGATGGTGAAGGAATACGCGCACGCAGCGTGGTCTACAATTACCGAAGGCAGTGGAGTACCGAAGGCAGTGAGTTTTTACCCTTTCAGAAATGATTTTTTAAAATTTATTTCCTTAAGAATAAGGTTAATGAGTGATAATATGCAATTTTTAGAATTCATTCATTATAGTGATTCATTTAAAAATACTGACCCGCTAACGTGCGAAGCTCGCTAGTCTCCTTATATTATTAAAATCTGTGCGTATCTGTGTGTCTGCAAAGACGTTGTAACGGGTTTGTCACCGGCTCAAATGGTAGCAGCGGCTCCAAACCGGGGCCATTAGACGCAGAATTTCTTTATCTCGACTGATCAACAAATTTCTAAGCGATGCGACCCTAACTCCCGGGGATATTAATTAAAACGTCCACCTATGTCTAACTAAAAAACGATTCAAACAGCCAGGCGGCCGTAATTTTCATCCTGAATCCCGATCCTCAAAAGAAAAAGCAGAGAGTGAAAATTTCGCGGGTTTTTGTAAAGCCATCGCTCCTCAGCGGTTGGAGATATTGAAAATACGCCTATTCCACGAGAAAGAGCGCTTATTACCGATTCTTACGGTACTTTTTTTTTTTTTTTTTTTTGAAAAATACGGATTTTTTATATTTTTAAAAAGGGTCCAAAATTTCTCTTTTTCTCGATCGTCTTTTTTGAATCATCCTTTCGACCGAGTAACTGTTCCATTTCTTAACAACCGGTATATTTTGAAAGCTCATTTAATCCTCTTTTTAACCATATAAACATTTTAACAAAATACGGATTAGCAATCCACATTTTCAAATTTTACGAAACATCGATTTTTTCACAAAACATTTTAAAACTCAAAATCTTTTAGAATTTTTTTTTTTTTTTTTTTTTTTTTTTTTTTTTTATAGATGATTTACATCTCAAAAGATTGAAAGATTTTTTCAAAAACTGAATGAGTTATAATTTTTTTTATTTTATGCATAAAACTATTCCATACCGCATTCTGGATGCCTTCGAATCGTAGGACTTCGTGCATTAGGGTGAAATTCTCAATGCGTTGGGTTACCATGGCAACTCCCATTCACAGAGAAAACGATATCTGGAAAGTCAGGCGAAAGAAAAAAATCTTTTACTTACTGGGATCACATGTTTTGTTTGAACTGGGAATAAAAATTGCAAATTTCAATATTCTTCAATTTTCCTTTGTCGCACAAAAGACTTACTATGAAGAGTTTTCATCACAAGAGGAAGTTGCTGTTCAAATTTCATTGATTTCGGAGAATAAACAAAAATATACATTTTAGTTGCAAATTAAATTTTATTTTAATATGCGTATTTCAAATTCTAATTTGGATTAAATTATTTTCAATACATCATTCGAAAGATATTTTAAAGTACTTTCATTCTGTCGAAAGTGGGATTTGGGATATCACCTGATTTACACGTTTTGACGTGTTCTGAATCGGTTTTCTTTTGTATCTCAGCAACTAATTAAAATAACTTTATTAGTAATACATCATTTGAAAGCGTTGTTGATTTGGATTCGAACAGTAGTTTACAGAAATTTCTACCGATAGATGGCGCTGTAATATTTTAAAATTTCAATATTTAAAATTCTAATTATGATAAAATAATTTTTAATACATCATTCGAAAGATATTTTAAATTGCTTTTATATTATCGAAAGTGCGATTAGAGATTTCACCCGATTTACATGATTTGAGGTGTCCTGATTAGGTTTGCTTTTGTATCTCAGCTACTAATTAAAATAATTTCATAAGTAATACATCATTTGAAAGCTTTGTTGATTTGGAATTGAACAGTAGATTACAGAAATTTCTACCGCCAGATGGCGCTGTCGTATTTTAAAATTTCAACATTTAAAATTCTGATTATGACTAAATTATTTTTAATACATTATTCGAAAGATATTTGAAAGTACTTTTATATTATCGAATAACCTACATTAAATTTAACCAATGTGGGCGCTACAGGGGAGCAAAAAATTAGAAATTGTGTTAGACCGTTCAAAATTAGTGTATATAAGTTTTGGTGGCCTACGAGTCGAATGACGATACTTTCGAAAATGTAAAATTATTAGGGGGGGGAGCACAAACGTAGAAATTGAGTTAGATCTTTCAAAATTGGTATATATAGGTTAATTAGGAGGGACAGGAAGTGTGGGGAAGAAATACGCGCGCGCAACGCGCTTATCTTCGTTGTCAAAATTTGGGAAATTTATTTAATTTATTTTTTTTGCTTCCATGTTGTTTTCTCTGTAAACTATAAAAAGAATTGAATCGATTTTTATTAGATCGTTTAGGTGAAAAGGCATTCAGTTGGATAGTTGATAAGTTTTAAAAGGTTTACAGATAAGTTTTGTTTACATTATAGAAAAACGTTTTTATCTTGAATAAAGTTAATGTAATTTTTACATGGAAGTAATTAGTTATAAATTAAAGTAAATGTAAATAGTGCCACTTACTGTTTATTCTGAAAGGTATGCTTTTTTTTTTTTTTTTCTTTTTTGTATAACACCTGGAAATTTAAACGATGTTTATCATCGGCATGTTTTGTTCACGCGTTCTTTCAGCGATCGCTAAATTAAACTAATATGTTTAGTTAAATTTCGATAGATGGCGTCGTAATTATTTCCGAAAGGAAAAATACAAATTAAGCGTGACGTTACTTGATATCGCTAGTCACTAGATGCATGTTAGAATCCTTTGGATAATATATAAGAGCTAACTTCATTGCATTCGGCGGTCAGTTTTTAGTTTGTTGCATTAGCTATAGCTCTGTTTGCTGTCCGTAATGAAGGTGTTACACGTTTTAAACATGAAAGTTTATTTATTAAGTTGTTTTTCCTTCATTTAAAATCCATTTTTCAGATATAAGTAATTGAAATACGATGTGGCTTTAGTTTTTCAAGTTTGTTTACCTTTTCTCCCGTTTTCCTTCCGTGTGGTGTTGCCATAGAATAATAATAAAGGAAGAAGGAGCATGCCAATACTCTAATGCTTACAAACCCCTTCTAGTGAAATGCCAGCGAAAGCAACTTTTGCTCCTCTCAACCTTGAAGTAGGGCACCCATCCTCAGCGCATTTATCGCTGTTTGTTGTGGGTGCTGCCTCGCAGACTGATTCAGAGAGAGACGAGACGATTCAAAAATATCGCCAACAAGTCGCCAGCCAATCAGATGGAAGCACTGTTACAACCCTATACCCGGCATTCCTGGATTTTACAAACCGAAACCAAAACATGTATGCTCCTTCTTCCTTTATTATTATTCTATGGGTGTTGCCGTTCATTATAAAAGTTTCAACCATGGAGTCAGGTATTTGAAGTCTGTTGTTCGTTGGCCTTTAGGGTTAACGTCGTATGCCTGCCATGTTTTTCAAAATGTTGTTTGTTAACTTTAAGAGTTGACATCGTTTTTTTACTTCCTTATACAAAGTATAAGGAAGTATAGTAATCCCGATTTGCGAAATGGATTTTGTATTTCACATTGCTCGAAAACGAATGATC
This sequence comes from Salticus scenicus, assembly GCA_963930645.1. NCBI lineage: Eukaryota > Metazoa > Arthropoda > Arachnida > Araneae > Salticidae > Salticus > Salticus scenicus. The sequence goes on from OZ005648.1 coordinate 306,568,266, forward strand.
GCTGAATGTTGCCAATTTATACGTGTGACTGTCATGATGTATAGTTGTACACCTGCAAGTGTCGTCTGAACACGAGCTCTCGTTTTAGAGATATAAGCGATTTTACACGATTTTTCGTGACGTCTGTATGTGTGTGTGTGTGTCTGTGTGTGTGTGTGTATGTCGCATAACTCAAAAACGGTTGGACGTAGAAAGTTGCGAATTGGTACATAGGTTTGTTATAACATCTAGTTGTGCACCTCCCGTTTTGGACTTTGTATGATTTTCCGTTTTGGAGATATTTAGGAAAATTAGGTTCATAATGACAAAAATACATAGGTTTTGGCCATAATGTATCAAAAAACGGTAATAACTCAAAAACGGTTGAACGTAGAAAGTTGCGAATTGGTACATAGGTTTGTTATAACATATAGTTCTGCACCTCCCTTTTTGGACTTTGTATGATTTTCCATTTTGGAGATATTTAGGAAAATTAGGTTCATAATGACCAAAAATACATTGGTTTTGGCCATAATGTATCAAAAAACGGTAATAACTCAAAAACGGTTTGAAGAAATTTTGCAATTTAACTGACTTCCCGACTAGCTAGACATTTGAAACTTTCAGAAAAGCTCAGAACACGTTTACAATGCGTTTTTTAAATATTTTTGGCCAACTGTTTCAGATACCTGCTGCCTTCGGCAGCGTTACCAGTACAAATCTTGCAATCGATTTTTAACTAACTTCCCGACTAGCTAGACATTTAAAACTTCCAGAAAAGCTCAGAACACGGTGACAATGCATTTTTTAAATATTTTTAGCCAATTGCTTCGTGTCACTGCTGCCTTTAGCAGCGTTTATATGATTCAACAGAAAATCTATTTAACTAACTTCCCGACTAGTTAGAGATTTGAAACTTCCGGAATAGTTCAGAAACACGGTGAAAATGCATTTTTTAACATTTTTATCCAATTGTTTCGGATCCGAAGTCCCCCCCCCAAGGCACAACTTTGACATGAGTCCCCCCAAGGCACAACTTTGACATGAGTCCCCCCCCAAGGCACATGAGTCCCCCCAAGGCACATGAGTCCCCCCCAAGGTACAACTTTGACATGAGTCCCCCCCAAGGCATAACTTTGACATGAGTCCCCCCAAGGTGCAACTTTGAAATAAGGCCCCCCAAGGCCCAACTTTGACATGAGTCCCCCCAAGGCACAACTTTGACATGAGTCCCCCCCCCCCCCAAGGATTTTAAAATGAGTACCCTCAAGGCACAATTTTATTTATTTATTTTATTTTTTATTTTATTTTTTTTACGTATGCATGCATTTTTTTTTAAATATTTTTAGCCAACTGTTTCGGGTCCAGTGACAATATTTTTTAACATTATGTATATTTCTAAAAGTGTATAAGGAAGTCATGTGGTGCCCACATCAGATATTTACATTTATATAAAGTTTAAGATTAATTATTTTTTAGTGTAATGTTTAAAATTGAGTTAGTGCTGGACGCTAATTTCTATCACTTGCCTGAGAAGAATTTAAATGATTGTTTCAACTTTTATTAATATTCAATTGTTACGTTTTTAATTTTCTTGTTAAGTTTATTCAATAAAATTGTTAGTTTGTTTTACAATGACTTTGTCATCTTTTAGAACTGCCTTATACACATTAACTTAAAAATCTTTTGAGGTAACTAATGGAGTTGCTTCCACAGCTTAATATTATGCTTTGCTATATTTTAAATTAAGCCATATTGGCGATAACATAGGTTATGGGCTACTTGGTATAGTATTACAGTCCATTTGTTGGTGTGTGTGTGTTTTTTTTTAAAGCTAATTTTTTGGCAGTACTAATTTTTTTTTGAAAATTTTTGAGGATGGCAGTCAATATATTGCCAAGTATTGAAAAATTGGGAACAAAGAACTATCATACTTGGAAAAAGGATATTCGTTTTGTGTTAATCGAGAAAAGTTGTTGGAATATAGTGAATGGGAGTGAGACAATACCGGAGGAGAAAGACGGAGCGGTAACAGGGAAAGGTCACATAAATGACTTTAAGCAAAGAGCTAGGATAGCACTTTCCACGATATACCTAAATGTGTCTCCACAGTACAGATGTCTTATAGACAGTTGCGAGTGTCCTGTTGCAGCCTGGAAAATTTTGAAAAAAAATTTCATTAGTGATTCAAGAGCGCAACATATGCAGCTCGTAAATGAACTGTTTCATTGTGTGATGAAGCCTGGTGAGGGTATAAATATATACGCATCACGAAATTCTAAAATTGCTGATGAATTAAAAGAATCTGGACATGAGATGGAAGATATATACCTTTGTTTCCAACTGCTGAGGAATGTCCCAGACAAATTTGAATCTGCGACCCAGTACATCCTGCGATGGACTGAAAATTTTGTGTTCAAGAAAATAGTCGTGGAACTAGTAGCCGAAGAAACAAGGTTGAAACTCAGGGATACAGATAGAGGAGCCAACAGAGTTGAAGTCCAGAATGTTCATCATCAGCAAAATGGTAAGAAATCATTTCCTAAATCTATCATCTGCCATCGCTGTGGTCGTCGAGGACACATTAAAAGAAACTGTTTAGTTAACTTAAATAAACAGGACAATAATACTTCTGATAACTCTAAATTTAATAATAGTAAATCTAATGTTAAAAGAGCTAACTCTGTCGCCCGTAACAAATCTAAACAAAATTCTCCCATGTCTTATATTGCTCAATCTTGCATAAGTAATTCTGATGATGAGTGCTGTTGGGCTTTTGATACCGCAGCCTCTCATCACTTTTGCAAGAATTTAGACTATTTTTCTGAATATAATCCCACTGAAGGTGAAAGTTTATTTGTTGCCGTTGACGGAGTTAGTTTTCCTATTATTGGTAAAGGTTCTGTTCATCTAATTTTTGATAATAATTCTTGTATTTTGCAAAATGTTTTATATTCCCCCAGACTAAGAAAAAATTTAATCTCTGGTCCAAAAATGGTCATTAATGGGGCCAGTTTCTCTTGTAGAGGAGGAAAAATTGATGTTATTAACTGAGACAACGTAAAAATCTTTTCTGCTGTGCTTGACAATGGTATTTACAATGTTTACCCCAAAGTCTATAAAAATGTTGATTTTAAAGATAATGGGGGGCACGTTTCAACTATTACTTCAACTGTTAATGTACCCAGTAATAAAAGTATTGAATTTTGGCATGGCCGTTTTGGACATGTTAGTCCAGAACTTATAGTTCATACTAGCAAGTGTAATGGGGTAAAAGGTTTACCAAAGTTGAAACGTGGAAATTTTTTTTGTGAACCTTGTCGTCTAAGCAAGCAGAAAAGGATTTCTTTTAAATTAAATGAGAACTTTCAATGTAAATCTCCTTTAGAGAGAGTTTTTATGGATGTCTGGGGACCGATAAAATTACTGGTAACAATGGTGAGAGGTTTTTTCTATCTATTATAGACATGTTCTCAAGAAAAATTGTTTTATATCCTATGCCTGAAAAATCGCAAGTGTTTTCAATTTTTGAGAAACACATAGCTAGAGCCGAAAGACAGTTAGGAAAGAAGCTTAAGTTTTTGAGAACAGACAATGGTTCTGAGTTTGTTAATGACAGTTTTCGAAATTTTTGTGAAAAGAATGGTGTCACACATGAATTAACCAATTAGTTCTCTCCTGAGCAGAATGGTTTGTGTGAACGCATAAATCAAACTGCCTTAAATTGTGCCAGAGCCATGTTAATAGATAGTGGACTGCCCCTCACTTTTTGGCCAGAAGCTATACTTTATTTTGCATATACATGGAACAGAGTAATTCACAAGGGTCAAAGTAAAACCCCCCTTGAATTGTACAGTAGACACAAACCATCAGTTAGGCACCTTAAGCCATTTGGGTTGATTACATATGTAGGTATCCCTAAACAGAAGCGGTCTCATAAGCTTGACCCTAAAGCTCAAAAGGGTGTTCTTGTAGGTTATGCGTTGCGAACCAAAGGTTACGGTGTCTGGTTGGAGTAGGAAAATAGAATTATAGAAACTTTGAATGTTACGTTTGGTAATTCTCTCTTTAGCAAAAACAGTGGAGCAGTGCTGGGCACCTCTTCAATTGATTTGGATTTGTTCGGGGATAATCCAGTAGATCGTTCTGGATCCGATCCTGTTGATGTAATCCTCTAGGACAGATCTGATGAGGTTGTTGAGGATGACCCAATAGCAAGTCCTGTTGATCCTGAACCAGACGTTGTATGGGTTCGTAAACCTGTCCCAAGGCCCACAGGAAAACGTGTCGATATTTACTATTATCCTGAGGGGTCAAGTACAAGGCTGAGGTCAATGAATGATGTCCAAAAGTATTGTTCAAAATCATAATTTAAATTTTGTGCCAGAACTTTTTGATTTTTCTGGTAATAATCTTTTTGAAGGAGTGGTAAAACAAAAACCTGTTACTTCTGTTTCTCAGACTGAATGTGCGAAACTTATCTGACTAGATTTAACTGTTCCAAAAACTTTTAATCAAGCTTTAAAATCTGAACAATATGTAAACTGTAAAACAGCTATGGATGAAGAAATAGACAGCATGCGTAGTCGCAAAGTCTAGCATCTGGTTGAGTTACCAAAAGGCAAAACCCCGCTGGGAAACAGATGGGTTTTTGCAGTAAAACGAGATGAGCATGGAAACATTGCTCGTTTCAAGGCAAGGTTGGTTGCACAAGGGTTTTATCAGGTGAAAGGCGAGACGTTTGATGAAACATTTTCTCCAGTTGAATAAAGAAGCATCACAAAACTGGCGTTGTAAAAATTATTACTTACAAACTTTGAATAAACACCATAAAATGCAATAAACTCGCAACAATTGTTTCGGGTCGAAAAAACACACGACCCTTCATCAGGCGAATAAAGTAAGCACGAGTGCTGCAGTCAAAGCGGCAAAGTTGCCGCTTTGACTGCAGCACGAGTGCTTACTTTATTCGCCTGATGAAGGGTCGTGTGTTTTTTCGACCCGAAACAATTGTTGCGAGTTTATTGCATTTTATGGTGTTTATTCAAAGTTTGTAAGTAATAATTTTCTCCAGTTGTTAATTTTTCAGTTGTTCGATTTTTCTTTTCTCTTTTGGTGTCCCATTTAAATTGGTTTAATTTCCAGTGTGATGTGAAATGCGCTTATTTGTATGCTCCCTTAGATGAGCAGATATACGTGTATCAACCACCTGGGTATGTTGTAAAGGGCAAGAAACATCTTGTATGTAAACTTGACCGAGCTTTATATATGGGTTACATCAAAGTGGACGTTTATGGTTTTATGAGTTAAATCGTGTTCTTTTGGATTTGGGTTTTGAAAAATTTAATTGGTGCAATTGCACATATAGGTTTAAAGATTTTATCGTTCTACTTGTTTATGTAGACGATATTGTAGTTCTTGATAAAACTCAATCACAAATAGACAATGTGATTAGTTTATTGGGACAGAAATTTGATTTGAAAGTTTTAGGAAAGACTAAGAAACTATTGGGAGCGGAATTTGAGTACAATAATGGAGACGTCCAATTGTCCCAGTGTACCTATATAGAAGAGGTTTGCGAAAGATTCAAATCTTTTCGTATCCCCATTTCTTCTCTTCCAATTGTCAAAGGTTTGAAATATTCAAAAAAGGACTGTCCGACAAATCAACTTGAAATTGATGAAGCATCCAGGTACCCATATAGTTTGCTAGGTTGCTTATCTTTCGTTGCTAGTCGTACACGTCCTGATATTGCTTATGCCACAAATATTTTTAGCCAATTTCAGAGCTGTCCTGGTCTAACTCATTGGAATGGTTTGGTCAGATTATTAGGATATGTTTCTTATACTAAATATTATAAACTTAATTTAAAATGTAATAAACCAGATTTAATAGCCTTTTCAGATGCAGATTTTGCAATGAACCGTGATGATTTTGTGTCAATGGGAGGACAAATAGTTTTTTTGGATGATAGTCCTATTTCATGGAGGACGTTTAAGGAGAGGGGTGTAAGTTTATCCACCATGGAGAGTGAATTTATCTCCATGTGTGAGGGTGTAAAGGAATTAAAGTGGTTTGACCATATACTGGAAGGTAGCTACAAATTTAATTTAATTTCTGGTAATCATAACTCTCCTGTTCTATATGCTGACAACCAATCCGCTATATATTTTACAAAATCTCCCATTGAAAATAACAGGTCAAAACATATCAATGTAAAATTGTTTTTCATTAGGGAATGGCTTTACGAGGGGCAGTTCAGTCTTAAATATATTCGTAGTAAATTAAATTTGGCAGACCCTTTTACAAAACCGTTAACTAAATCTGATTCATCAAAATTTATTAATAAAGTTTTCTTAAAGTAAATATAAATTTTTGGGAACTATGTTTCTCTATGAAGTTTTTTTGGAGCTATGTCTCCTATAAAGTTTAAATATAATTTTTTTTTTTTTTTTATGGAATTGTGTTTTCCATAAGTTTGTTTGAAAAACTGTTTTGCACATGATTCAGGGTTTTCATGTTCCTATTGAGATTGTGATGGATAATATAAGTTAAATTAGTTTTTGTTCCTCAGTTGGAATATGTGAGACACTGCGCCGTGCGAATAATCTTTGTATTATGTGAATGTTGAATTTTTCATGTTTTTCATATTTATGATTTGATATCATCCTAATGTACTTTTATGTTATATTTTTACAATGGGGATATGGAAATTTTGTATATAAATTGTGTTTAATGTTTTTCTATTTTTTTTTATATTATAGTAGATTGATTAATGAAGAACTGTTAGCGGAAAAAATGCCTTGTATTTGGAAGATGCAATATATGGACTGAAGCTGACCAACAAAATGTTTCTAAAAAAAAAAAAAATATTTTTCAGTAGAAGTTTTACTGTTTGTAGTTTTCTTTATTGTTATATGTAAAATTTCAGGCAACTGATATTTTTTTTAAGAACATGGTGGGGGGCTTTGTTGTCAAAATTTGGGAAATTTATTTAATTTATTTTTTTTGCTTCCATGTTGTTTTCTCTGTAAACTATGAAAAGAATTGAATTGAATCGATTTTTATTAGATCGTTTAGGTGAAATGGCATTCAGTTAGATAGTTGATAAGTTTTAAAAGGTTTACAGGTAAGTTTTGTTTACATTATAGAAAAACGTTTTTATCTTGAATAAAGTTAATGTAATTTTTACACGGAAGTAATTATAGTTATAAATTAAAGTAAATGTAAATAGTGCCACTTACTGTTTATTCTGAAAGGTATGCTTTTTTTTTTTTTTTTTTTTTGTATAACACCTGGAAATTTAAACGATGTTTATCATCGGCATGTTTTGTTCACGCGTTCTTTCAGCGATCGCTAAATTAAACTAATATGTTTAGTTAAATTTCGATAGATGGCGTCGTAATTATTTCCGAAAGGAAAAATGCAAATTAAGTGTGACGTTACTTGATATCGCTAGTCACTAGATGCATGTTAGAATCCTTTGGATAATATATAAGAGCTAACTTCATTGCATTCGGCGGTCAGTTTTTAGTTTGTTGCATTAGCTATAGCTCTGTTTGCTGTCCGTAATGAAGGTGTTACACGTTTTAAACATGAAAGTTTATTTATTAAGTTGTTTTTCCTTCATTTAAAATCAATTTTTCAGATATAAGTAATTGAAATACGATGTGGCTTTAGTTTTTCAAGTTTGTTTACATTTTCTTCCGTTTTCCTTCCGTGTGGTGTTGCCGTTCATTATAAAAGTTTCAACCATGGAGTCAGGTATTTTAAGTCTGTTGTTCGTTGGCCTTTGGGGTTAACGTCGTATGCCTGCCATGTTTTTCGAAATGTTGTTTGTTAACTTTAAGAGTTGACATCGTTTTTTTTACATTTATATAAAGTTTAAGATTAATTATTTTTTAGTGTAATGTTTAAAATTGAGTTAGTGCTGGACGCTAATTTCTATCACTTGCCTGAGAAGAATTTAAATGATTGTTTCAACTTTTATTAATATTCAATTGTTACGTTTTTAATTTTCTTGTTAAGTTTATTCAATAAAATTGTTAGTTTGTTTTACAATGACTTTGTCATCTTTTAGAACTGCGTTATACACATTAACTTAAAAATCTTTTGAGCTAACTAATGGAGTTGCTTCCACAGCTTAATATTATGCTTTGCTATATTTTAAATTAAGGCATATTGGCGATAACAATCTTCTAATCTGTGCGCGCACGGGACTGCGCTGCCGGAGGCTGTGGGCACCCGGCCCGACTTTTTACCCGATGAGAAATATTTTTTTTTTTCTTTTCTTAGGAATAAAGTTTGAGTTGAGAAGGAATATGTGTGCACAGCGCACGCATATCCTCACATGTGAGCGCGCAGCGCGCATGCGTTCGCGATGCCGAGGGCAGTGGGGACCCGGTAAGAGTTGGGTGATGGTAAGAGGATGGTGAAGGTATACGCGCACGCAGCGTACAGGTGTACGCTGCCGAAGGCAGTGGGGACCCGGTGTGAGTTTTTACCCGGTCAGAAATGATTTTTTAAAATTTATTTTCTTAAGAGTAATGTTAATAAGTGATAATATGCAATTTTTAGAATTCATTCATTATGGTGATTCATTTAAAAATACTGACCCGCTAACGTGCGAAGCTCGCTAGTCTCGTTATATTATTCAAGTCTGTGCGTATCTGTGTGTCTTCAAAAACGTTGTAACGGATTTGTCTCCGACTCTAATGGTGGCAGCAGCTCGAAACCGGTGCCATTAGACGCAGATCTTCTTTTTCTCGACTGATCAAACAAATGTCAAAGCGATGCGACCCTAATTGTCGGAGATATAAATTAAAACGTCCACATATGTCTTACTAAAAAAGATTCAAACAGCCAGGCGACCGTAATTCTCATCCTGAATCCCGTTCCTCAAAAGAAAAAGCAGAGACAGAAAATTTCGCGGGTCTTTGTAAAGCAATCGCGTCTCAACGGTTGGAGATATTGAAAATGCGCCTATACCACGGGAAAGAGCATTTATTACCGATTCTTACGGTAAAATTTTATTTATTTATTTATTTATTTTTAAATACGGATTTTTTATATTTTTAAAAAGGGTCCAAAATTTCTCTTTTTCTCGATCGTCTTTTTTGCATTATCCTATACGACCGAGTAACTGTTCCATTTCTTAACAACCGGTATATTTTGAAAGCTCATTTAATCCTCTTTCGAAACACATAAACATTTTAACAAATTACGGATTAGCAATCCACATTTTCAGATTTTATGAAACATCGATTTTTTCACAAAACATTTTAAAACTCAAAATCTTTTCGAAATAAAACTTCATAAATATATATATAGAGAGAGACCTCCGTTAGACGATTCACTTCTCAAAAGATTGAAAGATTTTTTCAAAAACTGAATGAGCTATACATATATATATTTTTTTTTTTAGTTTATGCATAAAACCATTCCATACCGCGTTCTGGATGCGTTCGAATCGTAAGACTTCATCCATTAGGGTGAAATTCTCAATGCGTTCGGTTACCATGGCAACACGGGGGCCGAGTGGGACGCGCTGACCCTCAGGCAGCGCTCCTATGCTCGTCAGCCGAACTTCACCTCCCAGCGGTGGCCCCTGGATAACCCCTCATTGGGTGAACTAACGAAGTTTGGCATGGACGAGAAAACTGCTGGATGCCCGACGGGGATCCAGCCGAAGTGGGGAGGAGTGTTGAAGGTACCAATCTCAGCCCGAAAGTGGCAGAGAGTTGGACATAGACGATGTGACCTCTGGAAGCCCTCAGTAATTGGGATTTTAGCAGAGATATCGTATAGTTCTTATACAGATGTCTTGAAATCTGAGAACGGCAGAGTGGGCTGTACGTTTCTCGGGCTCTCCGGAGGAAACGTCACCTCAAGGCCAAGTCCGGCTCTATGAGTCAGGAGTTACGGAACTTGGCTCAATTCGGTCCTCACCAGCACCACTTCTTCGAGATTTCACCTTATTTACACGTTTTAAGGTTTCCTGATTAGGTTTTCTCTTGCTTCTCAGCTAATTGAGTTAGTCCGTTCAAAATTGATATATGTAGGTTAATTAGGAGAGGCTGGAAGGGTGGGGAAGAAATTTGCGTGCCCAGCGCGCGTATCCCCTAACCGGTGCGCGCACCGGACTGAGCTGCCATAGGCAGTGGGGACCCGGTGCAACTTTTACCCGATGATAAATGAATTTTTAACTTTCTTTTCTTAACAATAAAAGTTTGAGTTGAGAAGGAACATGTGCGCGCTGCCCACGTATTTCTTAACCCGTGCGCGCGCAGAGCGCATGGTTTTGCGCTGCCGAAGGCAGTGGGGTCCCGGTGTGAGTTTTTACCTGATGAGAAATGATTTTTTTTATGGGGCACGAAGGGTCAGGGAAGGAATACGCGCGCTCAGCGCGCACGGGACTGCGCTGCCGAAGGCAGTGGGGACTCGGTGCGACTTTTTACACGATCAAAGATGATTTTTTTTTTTTTTTAATTTCTTTTCTTAAAAATGATAGCTACTGTTAGTGATTCTTTTAAGAATTTTGACCCGCTAGCGGACGAAGCTCGCTAATCTTCTTTGACCATTTGTTAATCAATGCGACCCTAATTAGCGGAGATATTAATTAAAACGTCTAACTATGTCTAATCGAAAAATGATTCAAAAAACCAGGCGACCGTAATTTTCACCCTGTCCAGCGTTCCTCAAAAGAAAAAGCAGAGAGAGAAAATTTCGTGGGCTTTTGTAAACCCACCGCTGCTCAACTGTTGGAGGTATTGAAAATACACCTGTACCACGAGAAAGAGCATTTATAACCATTCTTACGGTATATATATATTTTTTTTAAATATGGATTTTTTATCTCTATATATTAAAAAAAAGTAACTGTCGCTGGCGTCAATTTTTTTTGTCTGCGACAGCAACTTCTCGCGGAGGGCAGGGTTCTCCGCGTCATGAGATATATCAGTGTATTCCGACTGCTTTAAGGAAGGCATTTCAGCTGCTTAGAAATTTCTATCATTTTAATTAACGAAGTTATTAAGTAAAAACACGGGTTTATAAAGGTACTCTATTTGCCACCGGAGGGAAAAGTTTCTCTTATGACATTTTTACTTCCATTACCCTACTACCGTAGGTAATGGAAGTATTGTATTCGGTCTGAAAATTCGATATCGGGTTTTCACCTGATTTACACGTTTTAAGGTCCCCTGAGTCCAAAAAAGTGGTTTTTGGCAATTGGTCAGTGTGTATGTATGTGTGTATGTATGTATGTATGTATGTATGTATGTATGTGGAGAATCTTCTGGCTATTATAGCTCAGAAACTAATAAAGATAGATCTACGAAACTTTAGAATTGAAATACGTCTGGTGTACAGATGAAATTTCCAAATTTTGGTGAAAATTGAAAAACCGGAAGTGGGACATCGGAAACCGGAAGTGGGACCGTAAGTCCGTATCTCAAAAACGGCTCTAACGATTTTCTTCAAACTTGCTGTATAAACACTCTATTAGATGTCCTTTCGAATGACATAGTTGGTTAGTTCAGGAAAATTGATAGGCGGCCTGTATAAATAGCTCAATTTCAGGCCTCGCAAAGGCGTTCCTTTAAAAACGGTTGTACGGATTTTTTTCAAACTCGCCATTTTAACTCACTTTTAAATATGCTTTTGTATGTAATTATTGTTTTCCTGTTAGTAATTGAGTTTAACCGGAAGTAGGACATCGGAAACCGGAAGTGGGACCGTAAGTCCGTATCTCAAAAACGGCTCTAACGATTTTCTTCAAACTTGCTATATAAACACTCTATTAGATGTCCTTTCGAATGATATAGTTGCTTAGTTCAGGAAAATTGATAGGCGTCCTGTATAAATAGTTCAAGTTCAGGCTTCGCAAGGCGTTCCTTTAAAAACGGTTGTACGGATTTTTTTCAAACTCGCCATTTTAACTCACGTTTAAATATGCTTTTGTATGTAATTATTTTTTTTCCGGTTAGTAATTGATTTTTGTAAAAGTTGGTATCTCAAAAACGGCTCTAACGATTTTCTCTTTAGGTCACTTTTGTGTTTTCTGATCACATTATCTCTCAAAAATGCATATAATTCATGTAATAGCGGATAATGGAAGTCGTGTGGTTGTTTCACACCAGATTTTTTTCTGTGTCTCTGGCGTCACTTTCCTCAGGAAAATTAAAATGTGATCAATGGTGTAAATAAGAAAAATTGAATAATTGACATCTTTGAGATGCTCGAGAGAAGAAAAAAATATTTAGAATAGCAAAACATTTGAAAATAACCGATATTTTTAAAATATTACGTAAAAATTTAATAAAGATGAAACGAAAATTAGTTTATATTTTTATTTTAGTTTATATTATGGTATAACTTCAGTATATCCTCACAGCTGAATTTGGCGATTTTTCTTTGGCGCCGTTTTGAACGGTAACGATGTCGTTCTGGATTGTTTGCGATATAATATGGCAGCCTATATGTTGTTTATTTTGGATTTATGATTTTATGTTTTAGAATTTAGATTATGATTTTATCATTTATGATTTATGATTTAGATTATGATTTTATGATTTATGATTTTTAGATTTATGATTTAACCATAATCGCCAACAAAAAATCGCCAAATATCGTTGTGGGGATATACTGAAGTTGTTCCTTTATTTTAACGTTAGGCGAAAAAGATTTAGTAATGAATACCATGATTATGTTAAACAATTATTGGTATATAGTTAGAGATTAGGCGCAGACATTTTGGAACAACTATAGTATTTCCCCACAGCTGAATTTGGCGATTTATTTTTGGCGATTATGGCTAAATCATAAATCATAAATGATGAAATCCTGAGCTAAATTATAAATCATAAAATCATAAATCCAAAATAAATAGCATGCAGGCTGCCATATTATATCGCAAACAGTCCAGAACGACATCGTTATCGTTCAAATCGGCGCCAAAGAAAAATCGCCAAATTCAGCTGTGGGGAAATGCTATAGTTGTACCCACATTTAATACTTTACTATGACCAGTTTAGCGATTTTTAAAATTTAGAAATGAAGCTCGTACGTTTTCCGCCAAGGAATTCATTTACGCAACCACAATAGCCATTTTAACTCTAGCCAAGCCTTCCTATAGAGATAAATTATAAAATAGTGCAATAATAATGATAATAATAAAATCCGCAACCTATTTTTGTTTTTTAAGCATTGATATAAAACCTTGCAGTAAACAGAATTTAATACAACAGGACATTTTTTTTTAATATATAAAGGAATGTAGGAATATATAAAGGATGTTCTATATAAATGATTTTTTACTTCCATTACCCTACTACCGTAGGTAATGGAAGTATTGTATTCGGTCTGAAAATTCGATATCGGGTTTTCACCTGATTTACACGTTTTAAGGTCCCCTGAGTCCAAAAAAGTGGTTTTTGGCAATTGGTCAGTGTGTGTGTGTGTGTGTGTGTGAGTGTGTGTGTGTGTGTGTGTGTGTGTGTGTGTGTGTGTATGTATGTGGAGAATCTTCTGGCTATTATAGGTCAGAAACTAATAAAGATAGAGCTACGAAACTTTAGAATTGAAATACGTCTGGTGTACAGATGAAATTTCCAAATTTTGGTTAAAATTGAAAAACCGGAAGTGGGATATCAGAAACCGGAAGTGGGACTGGAAGTCCGTATCTCAAAAACGGCTCTAACGATTTTCTTCAAACTTGGTATATAAACACTCTATTAGATGTCCTTTCGAATGATATAGTTGGTTAGTTCAGGAAAATTGATAGGCGTCCTGTATAAATTGCTCAATTTCAGGTCCGCCCATTATTATTTTTCTAATTATTATTTTAAATAACTTATTTGACGGATAGAGCAATTTTGTTACTTATTTAAATAAAAAATGTATATAAAATGTTTATAATGTGTGTAGTACTGGGTAATGGAAGTCGTGTGGCTGTTACACACCAGATTTTTTCCCCCTTAGTATTGATATAACTTTAGTATATCCCTACTTCTGAATTTGGCGATTTTTCTTTGGCATCGTTTTGAACGATAACGATGTCGTTCTGGACTGTTTGCGATATAATATGGCAGCCTATATGTTGTTTATTTTGGATTTATGATTTTATGTTTTATAATTTATGATTTAGATTATGATTGTATCATTTATGATTTAGCCATAATCGCCAACAAAAAATCGCCAAATATCGATGTGGGGATATACTGAAGTTGTTCCTTAGTATTTAATACAGTTTAAGAAATTAAATGGTAAAATCAGATATTGACAGGCATCTTGGCAATTTCATGGTGTAATACAATAAGTGGCGACAATGCAAAATCGCTATCTGACAGAAATTGTCGTGTCGTACTACTACTACTACTAATGGAATTTTTAAAATAATTGCAATAATCGCATAAGATATTTATCTTCAACCTGACTAAATCCTATTCTAGAAAAAATGCACTTTAAAAAGTTGAATCTTTAGTGTTGGAAGCATCATTTTAAACCTTGCTGTACGCTGGAAATAAATGCAGAGTATTACATATTGTCCTAAATTAACTAAAAAAATTCAATAGTAAAAAAAATATAGGCATTAGAAAAAATAAGTTCATAATTTCTTTAATCAAGCAATAACACCCAAAAAATTCATCGTCAAACAGTGACAAAAATTTAACAAGTCGATCATATACTAAAGTTGTAACACTAAATGATTTAGATGTCAAGAATTTCTCTCTGTTCTAAATAATTAGTGCTATGGTTGTTTATTTTATGTTCTCTCTCAAAATAATGGCAAATTGTTATTAAATTATCGAACATTATAACAGATTTTTGACATATTATAAACGATATAATATTAAATATTATGTGTTTCAATGCGATACCAAATATGGTGGATTTCTATAATATTGTTCAACTCTCTTGTGTTATGTATTATTAATATTCCAATTCAATGAAAGGCAAAGTTGCGAATAGTCGGGTAGAATCCCGCAGGGATTAATGAGCGAAGCGAGTCGGGGGGAGGCGAAGCCTTCATCGGGGGTTGGTGAGCGGAGCGAGCAGGTGGCAGAGCCCCCTAGTATTTTAAAAAAAAGTTTTAATAAGTGTCCAAAATTTCTCTTTTTCTCGATCGTCTTTTTTTATTCGCCCTGTACGACCGAGTAACTTCCATTTCTTAACAATCGCCATATTTTGAAAGCTCCTCCCCGCGCTCAGAATAAAACTTTCTAAACGTAATTGAATTTTTTAACGTAGGGTTTATATACATTATCTGTTATCTTATCCTTTAATCTGTAATCTGTCTTTATTGCATTGAAACGCAGAATAAGAAAAAGTCGCGTGTGTACCACACCAGATTATTTTTCAATTGTTTTAACCAAGCTTGGTCTTTATTAGAACGTAGAATACATAAACTTGCCAACAGGTGAAATTAATTAGTTTTGTTTCCAATGTTTCTTTTTTAATCCCCCTGGGAATAATGAATTAAGTAATCTCTAAGTAATACATAGTTATCTATACTAATATTATAAATGCGAAAGTTTGAATGTATGTTTGTTACTCAATCACGTCACAACGGCTAAACGGTTCTGGATGAAATTTGGTACAGATATAGATAGTAGTCTGGAGTAGGACATAGGCTACTATTTATACCGGAAATTTGATTAGATTTTTTAAAATTAATTAAAATATGAAAATAATAAACTGGTTTGACATTTGACATTTATTGAGACCTATAGTTACAATGTCTTTCGTCTCGATTGATCCATATTACAGAAAATCACATAAATATAATATCACACTTAATATAAGCCATTTAAATTTTTAGTTGTTGCCATAAAAGTTTACGAGGTATTTATTTATTTATTTATTTATTTATTTTTTCAACATAAAATGAAATAAAATAACATAACACAACATAACACAACATAAAATAAAAAATTACTAAATGTTAAATTGGTGAATGAGAACCTCAACTTTAGATTTTTTTTTTTTTTTTAGCCTGGATGAGTCACGGCTTCGCATAAAACCTAATTTAGCATGATATGAAAGATACTTATTGATAATTCTGGACATTTTTTTAAATTTTGATGTTGAAGTAGATCGGATATTTTTCGCCAAGGACAGCCACTTAAAGCCAAATAACGCATCAAAAATGTAACTAAATTAGAAAATATTGAAAAAGAAAGAAAAGAAAAGATAGAAAGAAATAGGAACAATAATCGCATAAATTATATTTTGGTCTAAAACGGCGACCAAAAGTCGCCAAGGGAAGCTTAAGCTATATCAAGGTTGTATCATGATCAGGTTTTCTATATACCAACTACTATTAACTAAGCATGAAGTATATATAACCACAAAAAAAAAAAAAAAAAAAAAAAATGAATAAAAATAAAATAAAAATAAAAATAATTGTTTCATGTGATAGACGTAGCCGATCCGAGCGTATTGTAATATTTATATTTGGCATGAAATTGCCGTCATTTTATGGTTGATCGATTAAATCAAATAAATATAGGAAATAACGTGAAAGCAAATATTGTGTACATCACGTATAATGTTGTTCATATGTAACTGGGACTCAAATATAAAAGGGCTACTTCAAAGTTTACGATACTGTCCGTATCGAAATTGTCATATATGATAAGCACCCAAATGGAAGCCCACAAGTAAGCTATTGTCGCAGGCAATAGGGACAGGCACCAGAGACTGCGAGGACGAATAAGGCGCTGCCAAAGGCAGCGGGAACCCAATTCGAGCTTTTGAGCGATTTCAGTAATTTTTTTTTTTTCTTTCTTTTTTTCATAAAGCTATATAGAAAAGAGTTTCCTTTAAATATAGTGACCAGTGAAGCGGGCAAAGCCTGCTAGTAAAACTATAAATTACACATATTCGATTTCACAAATCAAACGATATTAATATGTGAAAATTTTTCCTTTCGTCATTTGTGAGGTCCCCTCCCCTCTTTTTATTATTATTATTATTATCACTGTAGATTCATGCCTACGAGTGAATATGGAGGAAAGAAACTAATCAATATTATTTATCAAATTTATTTTACATCCTTTTGAAAGATTAAAATTCTTGGGACACAGTTTGTGTGGTGACAATGACAACTGTCACAGCGTGATTTTCACAGCTGTTGATGACCGCTAAGAAAAGAGCTTCGAGTTTGAAATACGGTCACGTGTATTTCAAACTTCCCATATCTGTTTCCGAGTATAAATACAGAAGTCGCTTAAAATTTAGAATATATTTCTTTCCATTCATTATTCCTCGCAGCTCCCGAGTTTCAGAAAAAGAGCCTACGATAATCAGTTTTCTGCCAGTCAAGTAAGGATATTTAGATTATGTTGGTTGAATATGCGTATTAGTTACTATTCCCAATTTTTAATCTTTCTATATTTATTTATTTACTAGCAGACTCTGCCCGTCTCTGGTCACTGCATTTAAATGAACAATAATAACTAGCAAACTCGTGCGAAATTTCCGCAATTTCTTTCTTTTTTTATTTATCTTTAAAATTTAAAATTTATAAGTCTTATACCAATTTCACCATCCAATTTAAATTTTAATTCATTAGAAGCCAAATTATTATTAGTTTTTGTGGAATGAAACGCAAATGATAGTCAGGGCCCACTTAGCCCAATTGGGCTCGGGGCAAAAACTTTTTTGGGGGCCCCCTCTTCTTCACTACTTCAGTAATGAAGAAACGAAATTTATGGAGGTATTTAAATTTTTCACCTCATTATAGATATATAACAAAAAATTGACTAGTACCTAAAATAGCTATAAAGTCCCCCCCCCCTCCAATGGTCAGACGAAATATCGTTCTATCCATTTTATTTCTGATTGTTAACTTTGTCATCTAGATCTAGCTGCGAAAAATTCATATTCTTGTTGACATTAGGGCGGAATTCAGCTACATTTTCGCAATTACGATGGCTCAGTTAAGCCGGATTTTACACTGTAGGTACTGATATTTTGTTTAAAAAACGTTCATTAAAGAAGGAAATGTAAAATAAACTTTCTATTCAATTTGGGGGCCCCCCTCTGATGTGGGGGGCCGGGGCAACTGACCCGTATGCTCCTGCCTAAGTCAGGCACTGATTGATAGTTAAATCAAATCATTCAAAAAAAGTTTAAAAATGAAATGCATGTTTGACGGCCCAGTTTTCATACTTATCCAGGCAGGACAGCTTTAGTATAGGACCCCTATGACAACTTTTAAAATTTTCCCGCCATGTTGGCGATGCCTTTTAATTTATTCATTATGGCATAATTTTTTGTTTAAAAAAATTTAGTACCTATTTTGATTATACTTTTTATTACTGCGTTTTTTAGTCAATTTATGACGAAAGTTCATATTTTGTTTATATCTTTAGAATATTGCTCGGTTTAAAATGACGCCTGCAAATAAGATATAGCAATAAGATGCCGCATAAAGATGCAACTTTTAAAAATAGATTTTTCGATAAAATAATCTCATCAGACAAATGTCATAATTTTTTTTTTTATTATTAGATCACTGAACTGAGTCCGCGTGTTTGAATATTGTTCATATGCATTTGCATAGATATAGTAATAAGACATAGATTTATCAGCGAGAGGAAAAAAGTTATTCCATTTTTACTCGGGGAAAAGTCACTCAATGACTGTCTTTCCCCGAGTAAATTACACACAGGGATACACACGAATAATTTAGTAAATAAAATTTATGAATAATTTATTTATTAAAGGTGAATGATAAACTCCAGATGCAATTTCAAATTCATTTTTCTTTTTCTAAATACTTTCTAATGGCTGATTCCAAAACTTTTTTTCATCATCAAAAATTTTAGGAGTGGATCGAGACAGCACATTTCCTCCTTTGAAATAGACATCTAAATTTTTAATTGTTGCCTTTATTTTAATTTTTTCAACCATAATATAAAATATGCTTTTACTTGAAAAAAGTAAAATAAATAAAATAAAAAATAAAATATTAATATTTTCTTTTGACATCCAAATGCTTTAAAATGCTGATTAGATATTTTCTTTTGTAAGAAAGCCTCCTGCTACCTGAAACCCCCGTTATGAATTTAGACCCTTCCACTAAAAGTAAGGAAATAGAAAACGGAAGTTTTAATGAGAAAACACGTAAAATTGTGTTGTATCATGCACGTATATACGCTTCGCGCACATAAAAAAAAAAAAAAAAAAAAAAAACCACTGGACACCCCTGAGAGCGCGTGTAACTCGTTTTCGAAGCCATCTTTATCACGCACATATGTTCGCTTCGCTCACATGAAAACCAAAAAAAAAAAAACATCACTGGACACCCCTGTGTCGTTTTGCATGAATCTGAAAACGCATGTAACTCTTTTTCGCTGCAATCACTATCGCGCACACAACTCCCCCCCCCCCCCAAAAAAAAAAAAAAAAAAAAAAAAACACATTGGATACCCCTACCTTGATGTGTTTGAATCGCAAAAGTGCACGAAATTACGATACTTACGTATTATCCGTAAGTACAGTCGGGGAAAAAAAAACGCAACACCCGCTGTAATTTCGTTATTAATTGACGCAGGAACATATAATAGACATAATTCAACAGGAAATTAAAAGCACTTTCTGAATATGTTGTCAAATTTTGAATTAGGGGTCATCTACATATTGAAATGAGCGCCAACTTTTTTCAATAGCAACACCCAATTTTGACTTCAATTTTGAATTTCTGAGAGTCTGGCAGTGCGGAAAAGTATACTGTTTATATACTTTATCTTTAGTATTTATAAAGTTATAAACGAAAATGTGTTAGGGGGTTATCTGTAAATGTAGAAAAATAAAATTAAGATCCTATAAAAATAGACAAAATTTTAATGTTTCACACCGGAAATCTTTCAGGAAAAAAAGAATTATAAAAATTAATAAAACGTTGCTTCTTTTCCAGTTCTTTAATTAACTTAAATTCAATTTTTAGATTCGTATTCGTATATACTTCAGTACTTTTTTAGATAATTTTAGGTCTATTTAAATGCATTACACTTGCGATTAGTCCATACTGTAGCCTTTGAAAAAAATGTAATATTTTTCAAGTAAAAGTGTCTATTATTGCTGTACTGATCACCAATAAAGCTTAAATTTTCTTTCGTAGGTAGGTAACATAATATACGAAATGAAATAATATAGATATATATATATATACAACAACGCATAAACTAAATCTTTTCGGATAAATTATTGTAAGGGTTCATGAAGTAAATATTAAACAATTTTAATCGCATTTACCAGTTTTGGGTCAGTTGAACTCTTTGGAACTGTACGATTCGTTTTATAATTTCTATGAAAATATAATTTCTTAAATTAACCGTTTCGCGACTGCTGACGTAGATTCACGTCATTTGAAAATCTGTAACTCTGTCAGTGGGCGTTTCTTTCGTAATTTGTGTGTTACATATTTCTTAAGTGTGTACCCAGTGTTCATATTTTTGCAATAAAATATACTATGGATATAAATATATTGATTAGAAAGAATATAATTATAATGTATATCCATTTGTAATATAAATGTGAATACAGAAAATTTGTTCTGAAATATTTTATTTTGAGAATATAACGCCCTTACGCGGGTCTTACTGTCAAAAAGACAAAATCCTGCGGTCGCAAAAAGTGTTAAAATATATAATTATAAAAGTAAAAATATGTTTTTAAAAATGTATAAAGTTAAAATATATTAATAAAATTTTAAAGACTAAAGTGTCCTTAAAATAATAACCCTCCCCTTTACAAAATAAATAAATAAGTAAATAAATAAAATAAAATAATGCAATATATGAAGCAAATGATTAAGCCTTTTTTAACTTTGACGGTAGTTAAGAAACGATTTTACATTCCAATTCCATTCGTTTTTTATATTTGACAATTTCACATTAAACCTATTTTTCTATTTAAAACAGTAAACCCCGCCTAATTAGTTAATTTTTTTTCTTCTAGTGTTCGTTTAAAAGATTCAAAATTTATCGCCAATTAATCGATGAAGTAAATACCACTTGTGCATATTTTTGTCAACATAAAATAAGGGGTTTAACAGGAATACTCAATGTCACATTTACTTTTCTTTTCTATATTGTTTTGTTTTGAAGAACGATGAAGGCGGGGCGGGGCTTGTCTTCTTTAGAAAACAGGAATTCTTGATACTATGACTAAAAATCCTCATTTTTGTTTCATTTCTTTGCGTTTGACGTTGTTGTTATATAATTTGACCCGTAAATAAAAAATAAAAATATTTTGTTTAATTTTCTTTGTTATTTTTTAAGATTTGATTCGTTATCTCATGCAAAACTTTATAAGAGACGGCCCCCTAAACCCTTCCAAAAGAAAGATTTATTTATATCTTGAAAACTAATAACTGGAATGAGCTGCAAATTTGCACACCCATATTTTTCAGCATTAGGATTCATTTTATGTAAAAATTAATATAGGTCATAATTCATAATTTTTATGAATATGAATTTATTAATATTTTTCAGAATTAAAAATATTTTTCAGAATCAAAACTAATGATGGATTATATTTGGGTTTCTTCACTGTATCTCGTTAAAAAAAAATTATACCGATCAAGTTATTTTTTGTGAAGATATTAATAAAAGTTTGAAATATGAATTTAACATTAGCATCTTCAAACTTTGAATGCTTATAACTCTGTGAAAAAATAAGTAAAATATACAACCAATATACTTTTTCGCGTTGTCGCGATCCCAGGAATTCAAATATAAAATAAAAATGGGGCATTACCATTGAAAAAATCAAAGTTGGTGCGCGTTTTAATATGTAGACGACCCCCAATTCAAAATTTCAATTCGTTTTCTGAAACTACTTACAATTCCCCGTCGAATGATACCAATTACATTTTTCTACATCGATTAGCAACGAAGTTACGTTGAGTGTTGCGTTTTTTTTTTTCCCCGACTGTACAACATGCATGAACAAAATTAATATTTTATTTATTTTTTTTTATTTTTTTTTTTTTTTTTTTTTTTTTCACGTGAAAGCATATTTTATTTTATGGTTGAAAAAATTAAAGACAACAATTAAAAATTTTGATGTCTATTTCAAAGGAGGAAATGTGCTGCCTCGATCCACTCCTAAAATTTTTGCTCGATTACATGGGGGTGATAGATCTGTATTACTATATCTATGGTATTATGTTCTATCCTCGTGCGTTTTATTAAATCACTATCGTATCGTTTCTACAAATTTAATCGTAACTGGTCTACGTTAGAGAAATATTATATAGAAAATAAAATAAATAAAAGAATCACTATTTTCACTTTATAAACTAGTTGGCATAGGAGGGACTCTGTTCAGTTTTCCATTACATATTTGTTATCATAAATTTCTACTAAAGGGCGTACATTACATAAAGGGCTACATTTCTCTCATCCATATTCATGATAAGAGACATGAATCTGACCGACCGTTTTACACGGTGACACTTTGAAATGCCTCATTTAATAGGCTACCCACCGTTTAGTTCAATACATTTACGTTATCCAAAGTAGTTAATTAATTTTATTAGAGTCAGTTTCATATTTTAGTTTTCATGCTATTCCACATTATTTCCAATGCAACGATACCCATTATGCAAGATTTTATGAAATATTGTTCTATTCTGCTCTATGAGGAAACTCTTTAATTTCGAATTATTTATGAAATTTTCAAATTAGAATATTCGAAGTTAATGATGTTTGAGCCATTATTATACATGAACATGATATTTTAAAAGAGGTCCGACATCTTTACGACGAAAATATCCCTTAAAATGGACGTTTAGGCGAAATTTTGCCCTATTCTGCCATGTTAAGAGAATTGTGAATTTCGAATTGCTTAAAATTTTTTTGGATAGAAAATTCATAGACAACTATGTTCATGCCTATATCCTAAATGATATTTTAAAAGTTTTCCGACGTCTTTACAATGAAAATATCCCCCAAAATGGACGGTTATGCGAAATTTCGCTCTATTTTGCCATGTTAAGTTTTTAAGAAATTCGTACATTTCAAATAACTTACAAAGTTTTCAAAATTGAATTTTCATAGTTAATGATGTTCATGCCAGCATCATAACTGATATTTTAAAGCTGGTCTGACGTCTTTATAGTAGAAATATTCTTTTTTGTACACATTTAAGCAAAAATTTGCCTTATTCTTATTTCGAATTTATTATTATAGATTACGAAGTTTTCAAATTAGAATGTTACAAATCAATAGGGTTCTTACCAGTGTCACAAGTTTTATTTTAAAGCTGGTCCAATCTCTCTGTGATAAATTATTCTTTTGAGATGTCATGCAAAGACTAACAAACTAAAAGACGCTCTACAGACGGACACCACATCGATTTTGTAATTCTTGGATTCCCCAAACCTCAAAACGTGGGAAAAAAAAAAAATCGAGTTTGAAAAATTTCTTGATTTTATAAGTTTGCCATACTTATAGTATGATAAGGAACTAATAAAAACTAAAAACAATTCCAATAAAATCACTCCAAAACTTGCCTCGGAAACCCGCTGCCTTCGGTACTCTTCCTCACCTACACCTTCAATAGCTCAGGTCCGTGTCCCTGTTGCCTGAGGTTAAACTACGCCTTATTCTTAAAGGCCGGTTTCCACTGGAAGTTCAAGACCAAGGTTCAAAAAGTCATTAATCACGCTTCCGACACAAAGAGCCAAATGTCTTGTCATCAGTTGTAGCCCTTTTTTATCAGATTGCGCAGTTACGTCAAAGGAAAGCATGCAAAATTGACAAAGATATCTGCCTCTGGCCCCCTCAATTATCTCAGCTGGGGGTTAGGGTCAGGCACTTTCCCCTTCGAACCAACCTCGTTGAACCTCGTCGAACCAGGTTCAACCGCTTGACCACATCAAAGGATTCTGAATAGCGCCGCTCGTAGCGACTTCCAACCCAGGGCTTATAGAAAGAGAAGGGCTGGCCCATTCCTTTGAGATAACGCTCGCCGCTCTGAATCCACCCTCTCTCTAAAACAGGAAGTCTCATGACGTCACTTGGTCCACGCTGTGGTGTGGTTCACGTTCACACGCCAAGAAAGATAGAGATAAGCTGGGGATAGACGGTTATTTTCATTATTAGAATATATAGATAAATGATTCTGAAAAGCTTTTTTTTACTTCTGAATTTTGCTTTAATTTTATTTAAAGAATAAGTTATATTTTACGTAAAAGCGCGTAAATAATGTAAAAATGCCTTCTTGCGCTATTGCTACTTGCAGTAATACGCATAGAAATAAGGAGAAGAATGTTTTATTTCATAGATTTCCTCAAGATTTAGAACTGCAAAAAGAATGGATTCGCAGATGTCGAAGAAAAGATTTGGTTAATCCGAAAAACGCACGAATTTGCAGTGATCATTTTCTTGAAAATGATTATGTTGACGATATCCAAAATAGATTATTAGGTTTACCGCTTAAAAGAAAATTGAAGAATTCTTCGGTTCCAAATGCAAAATTACCTTTTAAAAAATCCGAAGAAGAAATAACACCTCGATCTGAAAGACAGAAAAAAAGAAAAATTTTGAAAAATGCACAGGCTAGACTGGATGATTTGGACAATATAAAAATATGCAGCAAAGAAATAATTAATGTTGAAGATATTAATACAAATGTGGATGAAGTCGAAAACTCAGCGAGAGAAAATTGCCAAAAATGTGAGGTGTTATTAAAAAATCAAGAGAGTTTAAATCTTCAGCTAAGATGCGTAAAAAGTGATTTGTCTATATTAAAGAGAGAAAAACGTAATGCATTTAAAATTATTGCACAAAAATTGAGAAGAACTCAACGTAATAAGAGAGAGACTATAGCTGAAGTAAAAAAATTGAAGAAAAAAATTCAACTTCTGGAACAAGAAAACGCAAACTTAAAAAAATTTAAAGAAAATATTAAAGGTGTATTGAGTGAAACTCAAGTAGCTGCAATTGCAGGCAGTAAAAAAGTAAACTGGACTGCTGATGATATTTCAAAATCCATTGTCTTAAAATCCTTATCGTCTAGATCTTATGATTATTGCAGGAATGTAATGAAAATACCACTTCCATGTAACAGCACAATTAAAAGGTGGTGTGCTAAATTTGATTGTACGCCAGGTATTTTGAAAGACGTTCTCCTTTTAATGAAAAAAAATGCTGAAAATTTAACTCAAGCTGAGAAATTAAGTGTATTAAGTTTCGACGAGATACACATTGACTCGAAATTATGCTATGATATAAAACTGGATGAAATACTTGGTCCTTTTAAAAAAGTCCAGTTTGTTCTTCTTAGGGGCCTTACATCTCCATGGAAGCAGCCAGTTTATTTTCAGTTTGAAAAACAAATGAATAAAAATCTTTTATTTCATATCATAGAATGCGTTGAACAAACTGGTGTTCAAGTTACAGCTATTGTTTCGGATTTAGGCGGATGTCAGACACTATGGAAAGAACTTAAAATTTCTGAAACAAATTCATTTTTCTCTAATCCATCAAATCCTCTATCAAAAATATGGGTTTTTGCAGATATGCCACACTATTTAAAATTATTACGTAATCATTTTCTTGATAAAGGACTGCTATTAGGAGATGGAACAAATATTGATTCTGGAATTGTGAAAGACGTTTTAGAGAAAGATAAAGGGGAGATAAAGCTGTGCCATAAATTAAAATTTCAAATGCTGAATGTAAAAGGTAACGAAAGGCAGAAAGTTGCCCCAGCTAAAACGTTGTTTTCAGCCACTACAGCAAATGCAATCAAGCATTTAACGGGTAATGATAAAGCCTTTAATTTTTTTTTAATGATCGATAATTTTTTTGACATAATGAATAGCAAATTTCCCGAACCCCCCAACAGTAAACCAATGAAAGCTGCTTTTGGTTTGGAGAAGTATTACAAAGATCAAATATCAGTTTTAAATTCAATGAAAAAAGAAATTTCAGAGCTGCGAGTGACTGGAAAGAAAAGTATGATGCCTTTTCAGAAGGCAATTCTTGTATCAATAAATTCTCTTGTTGGTCTTAGTGAAACTTTAAAACAACGCAATATAAAATATATCTTAACAACAAGATTGACGCAAGATGCGCTTGAAAGTCTATTCAGCCAGATTAGAGGACTTGGGAGATTCAATGACCATCCTTCACCCTCAGAAGTAATAATTAGGTTAAAAAAATTACTTCTAGCGAATAAACTTCCAACTTTATCACCAAAGATAAATCATATAGATTATACAGAAGAGGCGAATTCATATTTAACTAGTAAAATGATCCAAAATGCTTTTGATTCAAATGAATTATTTGAAGATACCGAAGCTCCCGACGAACACGAAGATTTGATAAATTTTGAAAATATTTTTGATGAACCAATATCTGAAAATACAGACGCAACTTTATCAGAAAATGAAGAAGAAGCACTTGCTTTTATTGCTGGCTACATAGCATGCCGTGAGCGTCAGAAAAACAATGACTTTTCTTTAGGTGTTTTAACAAAAAACTTACCTGATGCCCCTCTGTATGCTAAGTGGATACTAAAATTATCAGCCGGTGGACTTACAATTCCTACTCCTTCGTGGATGGAAACTGTAAAAAAAATGGATGCTGTATTTCGAGTTACTCATGGAGAAAATTTCAAAAAAGGAAGAGGAGTTATAAAAAATATGATAATAGAACTCCAAACTCGCTTTCCACTTGTACAGAAAAGTGCTATTCAATTATTTGCGAGAATTCGAACTTTTATTAGAATTAGACATTTAAATCGAACAGCATCTCTTGTGTCAGCCCGAAAGGCTCAACAGAAAAATAAAAAATGGATTCAATAATTTGATATGTAAATAATGGATTAAATAAAACTAAAACTTGAGGTAAGGCGCTTAATTTTTATAATAAATTCGTATTTTTATGCATTTATAACTTTCCTTCTAGAATTTTGGTTATTACTCTGTATACTGCCCATTTATAATGTAATTAAAAATATTTAATTAGTTTAATAATTACTAATTTATTTATAACTATTTCAATTACTTAATTATTTGGATATGCATTACCTTGTTAAATCAGTTACTGAATATCTATATTCAATAAAAATGGCTAGATTTTTATAACATAAATACTAACACGATTTATTTGACAATATAAGAGAATGAAATTCGCTTTCGTGCAAATTCTTAGAATAGTAAATGTATTGTATTGTAGAATTTGAAAGCCAAATGTCTATACTTGGGGTCTAGGCCTGTGTGAGATGCCCTTCATGGTGGGTCTTTCTAAAGATCTCTATCTTGTATTCACGCGAGTTTCGCAGAAAACCATGGAAAACTCTGATCGGTCAGACCATTAAGCCTTACATTACTTCGAACCAGGCACCTTCTTTGAACTAGCTTTCAGAGCAGAGCTGCTCAGAAACAAAAAAGATAGATTAAAAAAAAATCCAGAATGTTAAATAAAATAAAATATTCATAAATTACGCTATATTTTTTCCCTTTTCTTTCTTTCTTTTCTTTTCTTTATTTGTTTATTATTATTTATTTATTTATTTATCTATATTTATTTTTATTCAAAAACAATATTTAAAAATAAATTATTTTATGATAAATTATCTATTGCAACAGTTATTTTAAAATGTTTACTTATTCCTAATGAAGTTTAAGTTTTCTTCTTAGATTTATATATATATATAATATTTAAATATTTCCGCGTAAGAGAGAAGCATTAACTTTGAAATTTTAATATTAGAACAAATAACGAAATTTCTGTTAAAATCATTATACCGTGCAATTGCGTTTTTTTTTTTTTTTTTTTTTTTTTGAAACATTATAGTAATAACAAATTAAATTATTTCGGATGTCTTTCTATAGTTAAAAATATTACCAATTTATTTATTCATTTATAAAAAAAAATATATTTTATTATATTAAATTTCAAATTCTACAGATGTTATCAAGTACAAATAATTTTGAATGAGAAATTGTGAAAAAAAAAATTAGGGAAACGGTGTTTCTCCTATGTTTTATCTTATCCTTTCGAAGCGTGAACCATACTACGTCATCAGTGACCATTTCCTGTCTTCACTTTTCGGAGACGATTGAGCTAGCCCTTTAGCCCTGCTTCCAACCTGCCTCAGTGGACACTAGCAACGAACAGAGCTTCAAAACTCATAAATTATCCATTGTCCGAAAGCGACCCTTGAAATTTTGCACACATGACGGGACACACACAAAGAAGGACATTACTTTTTATTGCTCTTTTACAAAAGAGACCAGTTCTCATGCGATTATCGTACTAGGGGGTTTGTGAGGGACGACTCGAGCGAGCATCGGTTCTCAAAAACCACATCAAAGAAATATCAATGGAGCCGCACTTGAAGCTTTTTAAGTTGCCAGTCTCTGAAGGCTCCTTTAGACTTCAATTTCGGTGTTTATCGGATGACAGTTTCAAACCAGACGATATCGAAAAAATCGAAGTATCGTTTTCATGTTTAAATCGCGATTACATCGAACAACACTATACGGATTAAACGTAGTATTTATTATCACATTATTTCTATATTTTATTTGATTTACCGTTCGACCAAAGCGTGACAGATATTTCACTCCATACTACCATGTGTTAATGAGCTTAATTTAATGGGGGGGGGGGGATCGATTTACTAGCAAACACATGATTAGAATTTTAAACTATATTTTCCTATGCAAATTCACTCAGTAAAAATGATTTATGAAAATTATTATTTGAAAAATTATCTTCCATGATGATACAGACGATTTCCATATTAAAGAAGCAGTATAACACTAGTAACAAAAAAAAAAAAAGTTAATTTTATTCTCAATACTACAATTAAACTAGTATGTTGTGGCCACCACATGACTTTCTTCTATCTTTTCCTATACAAATTCACTCATCAACAATAATTAAAAAAAAAAAAAAAAAAAAAAAGTGGGACTTTAACAAATTTTCACATTTTACCCAAAATTTTATCAAAGTCCCACATTTTTTTTTTCTTATCCCCTTAATTCTATCAAACTCCCACGGTTTCCGTGTTCTGACAAACTTAAACAAATTTTTGCATTTCCCTCCCAATTTTGTCAAAGTCCCACGGTTTCCGTGTTTTGACAAATTTAGAATAATTTTCACATTTTACCCAAAGTTTGTCAAAACACGGAAACCGTGGGACTTTGACAAAATTAGGGGGGAAATGCAAAAATATGTTAAAGTTTGTCAAGACACGGAAACCGTAGGACTTTGACAAAATTAGGGGAAAAAAGAAAAAATTAGTTCAAGTTTGTCAGAACACGGAAACCGTGGGAGTTTGTTAAAATTAAGGGGAGAGAGGAAAAAAAAAAAAAAAAGATTTTTTTTCTAAGTTTTTTTTCGTAAAAAGTAAAAAAAAATCGATAACTTTGTTTTAAATTATCACAGATTTATAGTTCAACCATTCGTTTTAAAGGTACTGACGAGACCTTTCGAAAGATACCCATCTTGAAAATTTTTGCCTTTATCACCCTGTTGAAAATTTAGAAAAAGCGGGATGGCAACGCAACCTGTAAGACGATTTTTACCAAAAGTTGATAGGCACTAATTTATGTCAAGGTGCAACTACATACCAATTTGTATGAAATTCTGTGCAGTAGTTCCAGAGATACAGTTGCCACAAAATTTTGTCACACACACACACACAGACAGACAGACAGACAGACAGACAGACAGACATTTTCTAAAAATGGTAAAATCGTGTTCTACATCTCTCAAAACGTGTAAATCCATCAAAAACCCGAAATCGAAAATTTTTACGAATCCAATACTTTCTTCTATTGAAGATAGAAGAAAGTAAAAACTAGTATGTTGTGGCCACCACAAGACTTTCTTCTATATTTTCCTATATACATATTCAATCAGTAACAATATTTAAAAAAAAAAAAAAAAAAAATACGATTTTTTTCTTTTTCTTTTTTTTTTTTTTTTTTTTTTTTTTTGTTAAAAGTAATACATATTCAACCAGTAACAATATTTTAAAAAAAAAAAAAAATACGATTTTTTTTTCTAAGTTTTTTTTTGTTAAAAGTAAAAAAAAATCGATAACTTTGTTTTAAATTATCACAGATTTATAGTTCAACCATTCGTTTTAAAGGTATTGATGAGACCTTTCGAAAGATACCCATCTTGAAAATTTACTCCCCTCGAGGGGGGACTTCCCCCCCAGGGGGGGTGGCGTGGCTCCTACACGTACAAAACATTTTTCCCAGTTGACTATCTCTATTATAAATAATTATTGTAAATTTCATAATGATTACTAAAAAATAATTCTCTTTAAGCACATTTATACAAAATTTTGTCCTATATCACCATGTTAAAAATTTAGAAAAAGCGGGATGGCAACGCAACCTGTAAGACAATTTTTACCAAAAGTTGATAGGCACTAATTTATGTCAAGGTGCAACTACATACCAATTTGTATGAAATTCTGTGCAGTAGTTCCTGAGATACAGTTGCCACAAAATTTTGTCACACACACACACACACACACACACAGACAGACAGACAGACAGACAGACAGACAGACAGACATTTTCTAAAAATAGTCAAATCGTATTCTACAGCTCTCAAAACGTGTAAATCCATCAAAAACCCGAGGTCGAAAATTTTTACGAATCCAATACTTTCTCTATATTACATATAGAAGAAAGTAAAAAAAAAAAATGTTAAAAATGAAAAAAATCAATAACTTTATTTTAAATTATCGCAGATCGATGGTTGAACCATTCGTTTTAAAGGTATGGGCGAGCTCTTTTGATAGATACCCATCATGAAAATTTACTCCCCTCGAGGGGGGACTTCCCCCCAAGGGGGAGGTGAGGCTCCTACATACACATTTTTTTTTTCCCAGTTGACTATCTATATTACAAATAATTCTTTTAAATTTCAAAATGATTGGTCAAATCGTGTAAATCCATCAAAAACCCAAGGTCGAAAATTTTTACGAATCCAATACTTTCTTCTATTGAATATAGAAGAAAGTAAAAAGGCATTTTATAGTGCCTTATAAGCGCATTGAATTGAATGAAACATCAGAGTCTGTTTTTCTCTTCGGAAGGTGAAAAGAAAAGTCACGCGGTGAAAAACTTTTAAGAAACTAACAGCAAAATCTTCTATTTTCCCCCTCGGAGGGTGAAAAAGAACGCTCGCGGCAAAAATTTTGCAAAATGTTCGATAATTAATCAGGTGTTAATTATAACTTGCTTCCTAATTAAAAAAAAATTGAAAATTCGGCTTCGATGTGTACGCAAAGACATTCCAGACTATTAGTATGCCAAATTTCACGTCTATAAGTGCGCTAGATTTTTCCGGAGATAGCTGACAGAAGGAAAGAGATGACATTTCCTTTTTATTAATAAAATTTTGAGCAACAAAATAATTTACGGCAAATCATTCTTGTTGTACCTAAAAAATTTTGCCCCTTTTTGAAATATCTTATTTTAAAGAATAAGCTTTTTGCCAGCATAATTTGATTGTTTTTAAGTTACTAATTTAAAAGTATGCATTAATTTATTAATATATATATATACATATATATATTATTAAGTTTAGGTAAATATGTTCCTTTTTTCTCTACATCCGTTCTTTCTGCTGTACTATATTTTATGGTCTATTTTTTTTTTTTTTTTTTTTTTTTTCTTATTTTCATTTAAAAAATAATAATAATAATCTCATGTGGACACCGCATGACTTCCTCATACACTCACTGAAATACATATATTCTTATAAAAAAAAAAATAACATTATCTTGTTTGGATGGTAAGTGGTTTGTAAATAAACAGGCTGGTTCCAGTGCGTGAATATTCCCGAAAACAAGCCAAGACCATTATCACTCGAACCACAAAAATCATAATACACTGGTGTTCAGAATTAAAGGAACAACCTGTTTTCTCTTTTTCTTCTTTTGCACATATCTTTTAAACAAATAAACATAAAATTGGGATGGCATGTTCGTTATCATATCAATAACCGAATTTTATATAACTTTCGCATAAGTAATAATTTTTAAGCTAATAAATATTAATTTTTTTTTTCTCAAAAATGAACTTTGGAAAAAATGAAAAATGTCAACAATTTTAGAAAAGAAAACTTAATAAACTAGTATGTTGTGGCCACCACAAGACTTTCTTATATATTTTCCTATACACATTCAATCAGTAATAATAAAAAAAAAAAAAAAAAAAAAAAATTACAATTTTTTTTCTAAGTTTTTTTTTTTTTTTTTTTTTTTTTTGTAGTTTTTTACTTTCTTCTATATGTAATATAGAGAAAGTATTGGATTCGCGAAAATTTTCGAAGTCCACTTTTTGATGGATTTACATGTTTTGGGATATGGAGAACACGAATTAATAGTTTTTAGAAAATGTCTGTCTGTCTGTCTGTCTGTCTGTCTGTCTGTATCATTTTTTTGTGGACGCTGTATCTCACGAACCAATGAATGAAATTTAACCAAACTTGGTATTTAGTTGCACCCTGACATAAACTGGTGCTGATTAGATTTTGGGATCAATCGCTCAACAGGTGGCGTTGTGATCGCATTTTATGCAAATTTTTAACATGGCAGCATAGGACAAAATTCCGTATAAATGGGCATAAAGAGAGTTATTTTACACTTGTGATTGTAAAATTAATATGAATTATTGATAATAGTAGTAGTTAACTAGGAAAAAAATTTTGTGCATGTGGGGGCATCGGTTCCCCCCCTGGGGGGGAAGTACCCCCCCGGGGAAGTAAATTTTCAAGATGGGTATCTTTTGAAAGGTCTCGTTGATAACAGTAATAGTTAACTGGGAAAAAATTTTTGTGCATGTGGGGGCATCGGTTCCCCCCCCACCCACCGGGGCGGGAAGTTCCCACCCGGGGGGGCAAAGTTTCAAGATGGGTATCTTTCGAAAGATCTCGTCAATACCTTTAAAACGAATGGTTGAACGATAAATCTGTGATAATTTAAACCAAAGTTATCGATTTTTTTTACTTTTAACAAAAAAAAAAAAAAAAAAAAAAAAAACTTAGAAAAAAAAATCGTACTTTTTTTTTTTTTTAAATATTGTTACTGATTGAATATGTATAGGTAGTTTTTTGTTGTTGTTGTTAAAAGTAAAAAAAAATCGATAACTTTGTTTTAAATTATCACAGATAAAAAGTTCAACCATTCGTTTTAAAGGTATTGACGAGATCTTTCGAAAGATACCCATCTTCAAAATTTACCCCCCGGGGGGGGGACTTCCCCCCCAGGAGGGATGGCGAGGCTCTTACACATGCACAAATTTTTTCCCAGTTGACTATCTCTATTATAAATAATTCTTGTAAATTTCATAATGATTACTAAAAAATATTTCTCTTTATGCACATTTATACAAAATTTTGTCCTATACTGCCATGTTAAAAATTTAGAAAACATGAGATCACAGCGCCACCTGTTGAGCGATTGATCCCCAAATGTAATCAGCACCATTTTAGGTCAGTGACCAACTAAATACTAAGTTTGGTTAAATTTCATTCATTGGTTCGTGAGATACAGCGTCCAAAAAAAAAATGATACAGTCAGACAGACAGACATTTTCTAAAAACTATTAATTCGTGTTCTGGACATCCCAAAACATGTAAATCCATCAAAAAACGGAGGTCGAAAATTTTCGCGAATCCAATACTTTCTCTATATTACCTATAGAAGAAAGTAAAAATGGTCATAAGGATGCATTACAGATAGGTGAAGATGCACATGCATCCATGTGTTAGATTTAAACCGGATCTTTTTACCTGTATTCACTTTTCTATTTCTTCTTTTTTACTTTCTTCTATATGTAATATAGAGAAAGTATTGGATTCGCGAAAATTTTCGACCTCCGTTTTTTGATGGATTTACATGTTTTGGGATGTCTAGATTACGAATTAATAGTTTTTAGAAAATGTCTGTCTGTCTGTATCATTTTTTTGTGGACGCTGTATCTCACGAACCAATGAATGAAATTTAACCAAACTTGGTATTTAGTTGCACCCTGACATAAACTGGTGCTGATTAGATTTTGGGATCAATCGTAGTATTACATACTAGAGGTGAGTTCGGGCTCTGTTTTGGCAATCCGAGCCCGCCCGGGCCCGAAACATTTTTGAACTGAGCTCGCCCGAGCCCGATATTGAAAGTGATACGCTATGCAACGCATACACAATAGTAAAAAAATTAAATACCGTTTTCATTTTCAAATTAATTTTCTTATTATCAATCCTCAATTTAAATAACTATAAATGTTATTATAACAATTTATAATGTCTGTGTCTCTGTATACATGTATATATTTATATAATATATATTTATAGGGCAGCCCATTGTTTATAACGCGCCTATCGGGGGACAAAAAATTTATCCGAATGAGTGATATAATGAGGCCCAGTATAACGAAGGAGGAAGGATTACTGTATAAAAGTATGACATAATATGCATCCCGTTGAAAAAAAAGTTCTATTTAGAAAAAGGAAAGTCAAAGCCACTAAAGTTTGCAAGATTATTTTGTGATTTATAACCTGTCATGACTATTATGGCATTACTAAAGGTGCTCTCAAAATGAATAATTTTTTTTTTTTTTTTTACATTTTCCAGTTAGTGAAGAGTAAAATAAAAGGAACTTTTAGCTTGAATCCGAGCCCGCCCGGAGCCCGAAGACTTGCGTAAGATTTGAGCCCGATCGGGCTCGGGCTGAGCCCGTCTCATCTCTATTACATACATCACATAGCATGAATATCGTTTGTTTAGGAAGAGTTTATTATAGAAGCTCTCATTGGCAAATGTACAGCTTAGAATTCAATGAAATTTACTCGAATGCAGATCTCTATGTGCACCCTTTGGCAAAAATTAATGGCGAGAAACGATACATTATAAAAATTATCTAAAAAAATTAGCTTTGTTAACATTGAATATGGGCTTGCTGATTCTGGAAAGCCTAAACTACTATTTTTCAACAAATTTGATCGCTAATCTCACCAAGTCGTCGCAAATGCAGATATCAGTCTTGAACAAACCTGGCGACTTAGGCGAAAATGGCATTGTAGGAATGCCCAAGTTTGGAAGATCTAACTTCAATAGGAACTGCCTTCTGCAATTTTCCAGAATGATCCACTGATTTCTAGCGCAGAACTTACTACCTCGATATTTCTGCGAACCATTATTGATGATTGTCAACTGAAACTTATCTGTTTCTATACATCTATACTTACTACATTCTCGCACGGTATTGCAATTAAAGTGGAGACAATGGCAGTTTTTTCCCTTCTACAACTACACTTCTTACATCTAGATGCATGTTATGTACACTCCTTCTCATATTTATAAGGACACTTTATATTTTGAAATAACTAATGTAAAAATAATTGTAAACAAGGTTATACTAAGTGCACTTAATATATCTAGTATTCTAAAAACCAAAACTGTTATAATTTTTTTTAATACTATAAAACAAAATTAATAAAAAATAATGCAAAATGTGTTTTTCTCCACGTTTTTATATGTTCATAATTATAGGGACAATCCAGATTTTTTTGGTTTTATTTAACTTACTAGCATATAAATTACAGTTGACATGCGAATTTGTTAACTACTGGGCTAGATTAATTCATATATAAGCCTTCAATTTTTCTTGGACGGACATTACTGATAATTTCTCGAAAAAAAGAACGTTCAAGTAGTGAAGTATGATAAATGTGTTTTTTAAGTGGAAGTATAATTTCAATCCGCCGAATTTCTAATGAAATTCGAAGATCTAAAATTGCTGAAGGAAATGGGATCAAACGTTGAACTGCTGGTTCGATAGGAGAGAGGTCTGATGCAAAATCAGAGTTGTTTTACAGAGATCGAAGACTCATAATTCTTCTTACTCTTCTACTCATAATGACTGCTGCTGAATTTACTCGTGATTTTTAACAAAAGGTTGGGGTCCACATTTATGCATATTTAAAATAATTAATAATACGTTAAAATGAATAAAAAACCTGTAATAATCAATCAGCATTTAATGGGGGGAAAGAACATCGTATTAAAGTTGAATAAAGACAATATTAAATGGTAAAATGTTGCATTTTCGGATGAAAAACATTTTGTTCTTGATTAACCAAATGGTTTTAACAGTTACTGGCACGATCTGAAGATAGCGAAAGACAGAGCAGATTTTTTAAAGGTAGATATGAATCGGGCATTTTAAAAGTGGATCTATGGTGCTCTGGAGAGCTGCTTCTACTGAAGGCAGAATGAATTTAGTAATTTTTACTTCCATTACCCTACTACCGTAGGTAATGGAAGTATTGTATTCGGTCTGAAAATTCGATATCGGGTTTTCACCTGATTTACACGTTTTAAGGTCCCCTGAGTCCAAAAAAGTGGTTTTTGGCAATTGGTCAGTGTGTATGTATGTGTGTGTATGTATGTGGAGAATCTTCTGGCTATTATAGCTCAGAAACTAATAAAGATAGAGCTACGAAACTTTAGAATTGACATACGTCTGGTGTACAGATGAAATTTCCAAATTTTGGTAAAAATTGAAAAACCGGAAGTGGGACATCGGAAACCGGAAGTGGGACCGTAAGTCCGTATTTCAAAAACGGCTCTAACGATTTTCTTCAAACTTGCTATATAAACACTCTATTAGATGTCCTTTCGAATGATATAGTTGGTTAGTTCAGGAAAATTGATAGGCGTCCTGTATAAATAGCTCAATTTCAGGCCTCGCAAAGGCGTTCCTTTAAAAACGGTTGTACGGATTTTTTTTCAAACTCGCCATTTTAACTCACTTTTAAATATGCTTTTGTATGTAATTATTGTTTTCCTGTCAATAATTGAGTTTAACCGGAAGTGGGACATCGGAAACCGGAAGTGGGACCGTAAGTCCGTATCTCAAAAACGGCTCTAACGATTTTCTTCAAATTTGCTATATAAACACTCTATTAGATGTCCTTTCTAATGATATAGTTGGTTAGTTCAGGAAAATTGATAGGCGTCCTGTATAAATAGCTCAATTTCAGGTCTCCCAAGGGCGTTCCTTTAAAAACAGCTGTACGGATTTTTTTCAAACTCGCCATATAAACTCACTTTTAAATATCCTTTTGTATGTAATTATTGTTTTCCGGTCAATAATTGATTTTTTTGTAAAAGTTGGTATCTCAAAAACGGCTCTAACGATTTTCTCTTTAGTTCACTTTTATGTTTTCTGATCGCATTATCTCTCAAAAATGTATATAATATATGTAATAGTGGGTAATGGAAGTCGTGTGGTTGTTTCACACCAGATTTTTTCTATTATTATGAACATCAAGAGAATATCCGCAAATTTTAAACGTGGAATTATCAGATTTTTGTTAGATTTTGGGGGGGTAATAACATTTTTTTCAACAAGACTTACATTTTTGCTCTACTTTTAGAGCAATAGGAAATAGTTTGAAGAATGAAACTTCTGTATTATTGCTTTTCCCATGGCCTAAAAGTTGAAAAAACCTTAACTTATGATATTAGAAAAGTGCATGCAAGTGGAGAGCAATTTTAAGTAGTTTAAATGTATTAAGAATATCATATATGCTATATGAAATGGTATTGAAACTAAATATTAAAAAAAAAAAAAAAAAATGTATATATATATATATATATATATATATATATACCAGAGAGAATGTCTGACTGTTTAACCCTAAAAAGAGACCCCATAAAATATTAATTTAAAGAATAACTGAGAAAAAAAATTACTAAAATTCGAGCTGTCCTTATAATTGTGAACACCTGAAAAATATCTTTTTACCATATTTAAAGTTTTTTAAGATAGAAAAACGATAAACCTTTTTATATATAGTCTATTCATGAAATTCAAATTAATTAAAAATATATATAATAGTGTTCAGTGTTTAGTTAATATAGAAAAACGGCCGTCCTTATAATTATGAGAAGGAGTGTATATTGCTCTCTAATTACTAGATTTATGATATATTTTGTAATTGTATCATTGTAAATGTATTCCACCTATTTTGAATATGGATATAAGAAAAAAGTATTAGGCTTTTCGCAGACAATGTTTAAACAGATTTTACTTTAATTAAAAAAAAATTTTTTTAGATATTTAATTTTCACTTGGGAGAGGTGGCTACCTTACCCCCCTCCTTTTCTCACGCTTGACTATACCTTTAATTAATATATATATACTTTTTTAATCTATAATCTATTTTACTTATATTTGCAATTTATTCCCCCACTTTCTAGAAAAAAATTTAGATACTATTAAATAATAAATAGAAAATCTGGAGTGACTCTACTCGACTCTCCGAACACTCAGTAATTAACGGTTATTTAAAAAAAGTAAGAGAAGTCATTTTACTTAGAATAGAGTGTAAGCGGTAGATTTTTTTTTTTTTTTTAAATACCAACAATGTGAAAAATACAAGAGCCAGGTATCGAACCCGGACTCTCCACTTAACGTGCAGCTGTTCTACTACTGATCTAGCCTGTTTCATAACCAGCTCTGCATTTCTCACGTTATATCCATTGGCAAGGTCACCGTGCCAACGGATTACTCCATTATCCACAGTGACTTTGCCAACGGATTACTCCATTATCCACAGTGACAACGCCAACGGATCTAAAGTGAGAAATGCCGAGCTGGTTATCAGCCAGGGTATGATTCCTGGTTCTGGTATTTTTCACATTGTTGGTATAAAAATCAACCGCTTACACTCCACTCTAGCTAAAATGAATTTTCGTGGATGATGAATTGATGATTAAAAAAGTTTCTAAATAGTAAGAGAAAACAATAGAGTGTTTAAGTATTTTTCCCTAAATAATATGTTGTTTAATTTAATACAGTTGCACTTCAAATAATTTGAACTCATACGTCATAATGATAAAGAAATTTTTGTTGTGTCCCTGTAAAAACAATTAAGTGCTAGATTCTCCTACAATCAAACATTTCGTGGGACGATGAACTATAATATATATATATATATATATATATATATATATATATATATATATATATATATATACATATAAATTTTCAGTTCATTCAAATGGGTTTAGATGCTATCACATTTTAAGTAATTTGAATCCTTATGCTTTAATGATAAAGAATTTTTCTTTCTGTCCTTGTAAAAAACCATAAATGCTAGATTCACCAAAATCTACACATCTCATGCGACAAAGATCCATAACATATATATATATATAAATTTTCAGCCCAATCGAATAAAACTTT
Organism: Salticus scenicus; assembly: GCA_963930645.1. Classification (NCBI taxonomy): domain Eukaryota; kingdom Metazoa; phylum Arthropoda; class Arachnida; order Araneae; family Salticidae; genus Salticus; species Salticus scenicus. The sequence continues at coordinate 306,607,498 of OZ005648.1, forward strand.
AGACGCTATCACATTTTAAATAATTTGAGCCCATAGGCCACAATGATAAAAAATATTTCTTTGTGCCCCTTTAAAAAACCTATAAGTGCTAGATTGACCAAAATCAATAGGGTTCATGATACGGTAACCTTTAATATACAGTCGGTAACAAAAGTGCCCGAACACTAAGAAACGCCAAAAGAAAAATATTTGAGACTAGCAGGCTTTGCCCGCTTCGCTGGTCACTAAATTTAAAGGAAACTCTTTTCTATATAGCTTTATAAAAATAAAATAAAATACTAAAATTGCTCAAAAGCTCGCTTCGGATCCCTGCTGCCTTCGGTAGCGATTTGGTCATCCGCTAAAACTCGGGCGCTTGTCCCTATTACCTGAGACAATGGTTTACCAATAGGCTTGCATTAAGTCCTTATTAGATAACAGTTTCGAAATAGATAGTATCGAAAAAAAAAAAAAATGAAGTATCCCCTTTATATTTGAATCCCAGTTACATATGAACAACACTATACGTGGTGCACATAATATTTGCTTTTACGTTATTTCCTATGTTTATTTTGTTTATCCCCGATCAACCATAAAAATGATAACAATTTCACGCTAAATATTATAATATGCTATGACCGGCTACGTCTGTTGCATGAGACAATTAATTTTTTGTGGTTATTAGTATTCATGGTTTGTAAGCATGATCATAGTACCGCCTTAATATAGCTCTCTTTGGCGACTTTTGAATTTTTGTCACCATTTTAGATTTTATCCCTTGTAAAAATAAGACTTAATACCTTGTAACAATATGCTATGAGCGCTATTTCTGACATATTTTAGACAACTAAACTTTTAATGGTTATATATATTTCCCATTAAGCATATTTTTATTTTCATTTATTTATTTAAATATTGATGAAATTTGAACTTCAATTTGGTCTAGTGTTGTACAGGCTGTATACTACACGTTTGTGTTTGTGAAAGAAAATTTATAAAATACATACATTAGTTAATTTAAAAAAATCTAATTGTCCGATCGATAAGCTGTTTAATCCGTTGGATTCACAAAAATTGCATCTTTCATTTGGTATCTTATTTGTAACGATACGACTGATATTTCTAATTTTTTTAATTTACTTTCCTCATTTTAAATACATGTAATTTTTATTGTTCACGTTTTTTTTTTTTTTTTTTTTTTTTTTTTTGTTTGTTTTTTTTCCGTCGAAAAAATAATGATAATTTTTTTGGCAACAATTAAATTAAGGAGTAAAATTAAATATTTTAAATAAATGTAATTTTTATTGTTCACGTTTTTTTTTCTTTTTTTCTGTCCAAAAAAGAATAATTTTTTTTGGCAACAATTAAATTAAGGATTAAAATTAAATGGCCAATTTATCAGTTATTAGAAGGTTTTCATTTTAACATTTTAATTAATTAAAAGAAAACTAAAACAAAATTCGAAAATCCGGCTTCGAGGTGCATCAGGGGAGGTCATTACGAATCAACATGCAAATTTTTGTAGCTCAGCCATCAGCCGTTAGGAACACACCTAAACTTTATTGAATAGCAATAAAGTTCAAATTGACTCTAGAAAACGTTTGTATGGGAAATAGAAAAGGGCTGTTTTTAGGGTTTTCCCGGAAATTATTCGATTTTTTCTCGCCTTTTAAACCTTCCCTAGACCCCCACGAACATTTCAAGACTAAGATAAGATAAATCCGTTCAGCCGTTCTCGAGTTTTAGTGAGACTAACGAACAGCAATTCATTTTTATATATATAGATGCATACAGCTGTTTCGGTAGCCTTAAGCGTACCATCTTCAGTGCAAAAAGAAATCTGAATCTGGAGAAGTGCTGTATATATAGGAGAGGGACCGAATTTAGTTCAACAAATAGGATTACGGGAAAGGTGGAGTGTGTGGCCAATAGTAATTTAGGAATGGTAGCTGTGTAAACAGTAGAAAAATTAAGAAAATGTGGACTGAATGTAAAATTTCCAACAATCAGACAAATAGGGAACAGCAAAATCACAATTTACAAGGTTTTTAAAATTTTTATAAACATGAAAAGCTTCAAAGAAATCGAGTTCATGAATGGATTTAGGTCTGCAAATTATTTTAGCTGAATTAAATTTAAAATTATGATTTTCCTCCCAGCAATGTTTAGAAATAGCCGATTGGTTTCTTGTTTGCGGACGTAATTCATATGTTCTTTTAGACGAAATTTAAGACTGCGTTTAGTTTGGCCAATATATGATAAACCACACTGACAGGAAATACTATAAATGTCCCAAGAATTATGCATATCAATGGGATCTTTTAACTGAGAAAAGGTGAGTTTATTGGAAGGCGAAAATATTAAAATCATATTGTTTGAGAATTTTAGCTATGGTTTGACTGGATTAAGGAAAATAGGGTAAAACAATACTGATATTAGAAGAGACTGATTTAGTAGATGAAATACGAGGGAGCTGTAATTTTTGGATGGCTTTGTCTATAATGGAAGGGTCATAACCTATGTCAATTGCAATGGCTTTCAGGTATTTAATTTCAGATTTTAATAAAATAGGATTTGAACAAATATTAAGGGCACGGTTTACAAAAGTATAGAAAGCAGCCATTTTTTGGTTAAGTGGGTGATATGAAGGAAAGGGGGAAGGGAGGGAGGGAGACTGCAAAATTTTTACGACAGACGGTGGTTGAAAATCCATTTACAGTGCGAGAGACGAGGGTATCAACAAATGGAAGGGTGCCATTATTTTCTATTTCATATGTAAACTGGATATTACTGTCAATTGAATTTAAAGTTTCTAAGACATGGTCAATATTGTGACGAGATATGTCGATAAGCGTGAAGGTGTCGTCAACGTGACGGGTCCAAAAAGGAAAAGATATTTTCTTAAAAAGCTTGCTTTCGAAATAGTGCATGTAAATATCTGCGAGAATTGGGAAGAAAGGGGGACCCATGGCTAAACCTCCAGACGGTGTCTTTTGCACTGAAGAAGGTACGCTTAAGGCTACCGAAACAGCTGTATGCATCGCAAATATTTTTCTTTTGCCGTTTCTGACGTAGTAGTTTATTCGGGTTTTAACATTACAACGCCAAATCTCCTGTTATTATTACGCTTAATACAGTTTTGCTGAATAAATCCTTGTCGAATCCTGTTCTTAGACTGACTAAGAACAGGATTCGACAAGGATTTATTTAACAAAACAGTATTAAGTGTACTTTTTTTACATAGGAATTTTTGCTAGTGTTCGGACACTTTTGTTACCGACTGTATGTACCAACTTTCAGCTCATTTGAATAAAGTTAGTATTTAAAGGTTATCATATTCACTCACACACACATATATCACCGTAAAAATAGCTAAAGTGAACTCAGGAGACCTCAAAATGTATAAATACATCAAAGTCAAAAAATTTCATAATTACAATATTTTCTTTACATATGTATGTTCAGAAAGTGAAAATTGGTAGAACTGTTTGTTGAAACACCAATTTCTGAGATCTAAAACCCACCAACCTAACCAGAATTACAATTTTTCTGTAATAATTACATAATACTTACATGGGAAAGGACATCTAAAAGAAATTTATAGAAATTTTCAAGAAAGAGCCATTTTTGTGATATCGATTTTCACCATAACTTGGCAAACTCATTTGTTGACAGGAAAAGAACAATCTCATACAAGGAATTATAAAAATGAGTCAATACGGCGAGTTTGAGAAAAATCCATACAGCCGTTTTTAAAGGAAAGCACCCGAGATACCTCAAATTGACCTACTTATACAGGATGCCTATCGATTTTCCTGAACTAACCAATTAATAAATATGAAAAGACATCTAATAAGGTGTTTATATAGTAACTTTAAAGAAAATCATTAGAGCTGTTTTTGAGATCTGGATTTGCGGTCCCACTTCCGGTTTTCCAACTTTTACCATAAGTTTGAAAAAATTATCTGTACACCAGACTTGCATTAATTCTTAAGTTTTGTCATTATATCGTTATTAATTTTGGAAATATAATAGTCAGAAATTTCCCAGTTTATATGGAACGCCTATCCATTTTTCTGAACTAACCAACTAATAAGTATGAAAGGTCATCTAATAGGGTTTTTCAGGCCCTGACTAACGGCAGGGCATACGGGGCAAATGCCCTGGGCCCCCCTTCTGGAAGAGGCGTATGCAGAAATTCTGCAACCTAAAGAACTTTTATGCCACTGCAAGGGGACCCCCCAGAATAGGCTTGCCCCGGGGCTTCAGGTAGTCTAAGTCGGGCCCTGGTTTTTACATGACATGTTTTGAAGAAAATTATTAGAGCTGTTTTTGATACACAAACCTATAGTGTTACTTACGATTTTCCAGTTTTTACCAAAAATTAGAAAAATTATCTGTACACTAGACCAGTCTTAATTCTGAAGTTTCATCGATTCATCTTTATAGATACGATATTCAGAATATCCCCCACACACATACTGACCAACTGCTGAAAACCACATTTTGGACTCGGGAGACCTTAAAACGAGTAAATCAGGTGAAAAGAATTTTTCGACTGAATACAATGCTTCCAAGGGTGCAAGAGTTTCCATTTCAAGATGGAACTCTTACACTAGTATTTTTACTTTCTCTTACCCATAGGGTCGAGAAAGTATTGTTTCAGGGTCAAATTTTCGAACGAGAGTATTTGTTATATTTACATGTTCTGAGGTCCCCTGAATACGAAAATTATGTTTTTAACGAATGGTCTGTGTGTTTATCTGTCTGTCTGTTATCAGCATATCTCAAGAACAAATAGTAGCAGAAATTCCAAACTCGGTATTCTAAATGTGTATCATATAGGGATGCTACAGTAAGCTTTTCGTTGAGATGAAGCAAATGGTTCGTGTACAGGGACATTCAAAAGTATTCAAATACATTATGTCTATGGGGGAAATTGCAGGTAAGTTGAGTTTAACATCTATAGACTGCACTAAACCAAATGAAACGAATATATACTTTTTGTAATAGAGATAGTCAACTTGGAATTTTTTTTTTTTTTTTGTGTGTGTATATGTAGGAGCCTTGCCGCCCCCCCCCCCCTGGGGGGAGTCCCCCCTCGAGGGAAGTAAACTTTCATGATGGGCATCTTTCAAAAGAGCTCGCCAATACCTTTAAAACGAATGGTTGAACCATCGATCTGCGATAATTTAAAATAAAGTTATCGATTTTTTTTCATTTTTAACAGAATTTTTTTTTTTTTTACTGTAATATTGAGAATAAATTCAACAATATATATTTTTTTTTTTTTTTTTTTTTTTAAATTTAGTATTATACTACTTCTCTAATATGGAAATCGTCTGTATTATCATAAAAGATAATTTTTTTAAATAATAATTTTAATAAATTATTTTTTAAAAACAGAATTATCAAAAGAGCTCACCAATACCTTTAAAACGAATGGTTGAACCATCGATCTGCGATAATTTAAAATAAAGTTATCGATTTTTTTTCATTTTTAACAGAATTTTTTTTTTTTTTTTTTTTTTTTACTGTAATATTGAGAATAAATTCAACATTTTTTTTTTTTTTTTTTTTTTTTTTTTTTTAATTTAGTATTATACTACTTCTCTAATATGGAAATCGTCTGTATTATCATAAAAGATAATTTTTTTAAATAATAATTTTAATAAATTATTTTTTAAAAACAGAATTATTTTTTAATAACCGAATTAAATTCTATGTAAATGTAGATGCATTAATGAAACGGGGGGGGCCCCCCCTCACACAGAACTAATTATCATACAAAACTCTTCCGAAGCCTAATTTGAATGGTTTAACATAGGTTTACATAACAGTACTCGTTATCTTACCTCTTACCTCCAACCCGTATTTATAGTATTAAATTTCAGGGTAAGAGAAAGTCCTGTGAGTGACACACCAGGTTATTTAATGCATTTATGCAGTAATTTATTGCACTTGAATATTATAGAAATTATTGATAAAGAGTACTGATGTTTCGTCTTGAGACGGAAACTTTTGCAACCCTGAATACAGTCTATAAGTAATGGATGTAATCCATGATGTCCCCTCCTTGGCATCAGCCCTGTATTGTATCACTGCTAGTGATACTGCCATTTAACAAATAATTGAGTATTTTTAACCCTTCTTATATCATCATCATACTTTGCAAAAAAGAAGATAAGTTTGCTTACAATATATAATAAATTTAGTTTTGTTAAAATTTTTAGCATAATTTTTGGTTTGTTTTGGAATTAGTTATTTTGCATTTTTAACTGAATGAGTGAGATGCGACTCTAGTTTTCCTAAATATATGAGAATTTCATCATGTTTTATCGTTTTAAAGAAAAATTCAAACACACAATGTCAATGGTAAACAAAGTGCAGCAGCAACAAATGTGTTTATTCATAGAAGCTACCAACTGAACTTGCATTTTATCTTCTGCAATGAAAAGCAAATTGGTTACTGCTATCCTTTACTAATTGAGCCAAATATAAATAACTTTATATGCATATAAAATATTCTGAAATAAATTTACAAAAACATAACATGTTTTTCAACAGTAAAATTTCCTAAAATTGATGAAAAAATCTTTATTAACTTCATATACTTTTATATTTTGCAACTTCTTAAAAACTGTTGCAATTTGTAATCATTTTGATTAAGGTTTCTCTCTCTACTTTTTGAAATTTCTCCACCTCCAGGGACCAAATGTCATGTTATTCTATGGAGAAACTATCTAACTAATGTTACTCATTATTGATGTATTTTTATAATTTAAAATGGATTTAGAATTCATTTTTCAGTTTTTAGCTACAAAATAAAATTTAAAAAAAAAAATCAATGTTTGAAAAACAGAAATAAATAACTATGAATTTTCTGAAACTTAAAATGGAATTTAAAAATGCATTAGGTAATGAGTAATTCTGATAAAATAAATTTCCCAAAAGAATTACATGGACTTTGACATTTAACATAGTACAAAGATTATTCTGCACTTATTATCTAATTATTTTCTCTGGCAAGGGGGACGGGAAAAACCCAATTTTCTTTCTGCTGTGGAAGTATCTTTCTGCAAAATTCTTCCCTTCCCTACACTGTCAAAAAAAGAGTCCTGTTTGCTGCCAGAAATTTTCTGTAATTCAGAAAAATACGTTCTATCAACGCAATTTTTCCGTTGATAGAACATATTTTTCTGAATTACAGAAAATTTCTGGCAGGAAACAGGACTTTTTCTGACAGTGTATGATATATCTTTCAGTTTATACTTTCTCATTTGTAGGTGTGAATAGATTACCAGCTTCAACAATTCTGAACATATCACCAAAGCCATGTCGTTTCCTCTCTTCAGTTCGAGCTTGAAAACACTCACCCTCTCTTTGATTGTGATTTACATCCTATGGAATACCGTAGGTTGCTGTGAGAATTCAACTGCTGATGCTACATTTGGGAGTTTCCCACATTCGACATTAAGTTCAGTAAGAATAAACTTGTTATATTAATTCAATTTTATATTTACTCTTTTTATGTACAAAGTAACAATTTAGAGGGAATACTTCTTAGTTTGTGTAAAAAATAAAAAGAAGTTTTTTTTTTTATACTATATTTTTCGAGTTTTATAAACAATATCAGACGATGATGAATTGTTGAATTCAGATAGCATTTCTTGAACATAAAATCACATTAAACTGGTCAAGTTTGGCTGTAGGTATTAAGGAGCTGCTTCACTTACAGTCACCAAAAGCCCAAGCGAATGTTATTCTATGGGAAATTTTGTTTACTTATAATTCATTAACTAATACATATTTTTAAATTCTTTTTTCACATTCAGAAAATTCATAACTTGTTAAATTGACGGACGTTTCTACTTTCTTCTATATTCAATAGAAGAAAGTATTGAATTTGTAAAAATTTTCGCCTTCGGGTTTTTGATGGATTTACACTTTCTGAGAGCTGTAGAACACGATTTGACCATTTTTAGAAAATGTCTGTCTGTCTGCGTGTGTGTGAAAAAATTTTGTGGCAGCTGTATCTCAGGAACTACTGAACAGAATTTCATACGAATTGGTATATAGTTACACCTTGTTATAAATTAGTGCCTATCAACTTTTGGTAAAAAATGTCTTACAGGTTGCGTTGCCATCCCTCTTTTTCTAAATTTTTAACATGGTGGTATAGGACAAAATTTTGTATAAATGTGCATAAAGAGAATTATTTTTTAATATTTATTATGAAATTTACAAGAAATATTTATAATAGAGATAGCCAACTGGGAAATGTTTTTTGTATATGTAGGAGCGTCGCCTCCTCTCCTGGGGGGGGGGTGACCCCCTCGCGAGGAGTAAATTTTTATGATGGGTATCTTTCAAAAGAGATCGCCATTACCTTTAAAATGAATCATTGAACCATCGATCTCCATAATTTAAAATAAAGTTATCATTTTTTTTAATGTAATATCAAGAATAAAATGAACTTTTTTTGGATTTAGTGTTATATTACTTCTCTAATATGGAAATCATACTGCATTATAATGGAAGATAAATTTATTAAATAATGATTTTAATAAATTATTTTTACTGAGTGAATTTGCATAGGAAAGTATAGAAGAAAGTCATGTGGTGGCCACAACATTCTAGTTTAAAAAATGATTTTTTATTTTATTTTAAAGGATTTATTTTGAAGCTGTAAAATACAAATCATCATTTTCATACATGAAAATTTGCATTTTACAGCTTCAAAATAAATATTAAAAAAAAAAAAAAAAAAAAAAAAAAATCTGTTTTTAAAAAACGTTTGTTAATTTAACAGTTGTGAATTTTCTGAATGTGAAAACAGAACTTAAAAATATGTATTAGTTGTAAACAAAATTTACGATAGAATAACACTGGAGCTAATTGATTAAGTAAGATCCTAGGCTGGGGGTGAGTTCTTGCTCTCCATTAGAAGAAGGGTCTTTCTGAAGGGTCCTATTCCATATTTACACAAGTTTAAGAAAATTTTAAACAGCTAACTTGACAAGAGTGGTCAAAATTCGAATCTGGCACCTCCTTTATACCAGCTTTGAAACCGGAACATCAAACTAGAGGAGCAAACTGGTCATTTTTGAAACAACCAAATTATTTACTAGTCGTACTGTATCTGTTTTTGCTTTTTCATTAAATGCAGAAAGTATAATTTGTTAGAAATGCTTTTTTCTTTAATTGAATAGTTATTTTTATAGTGAAGTATTTTTTTTTTTTTTTAACTATAAAATTTAATTGTATTTACAATTACTGCATTTGAAATAACGAATGTCAAACAATAAGCAAATTTCTGATATCACATTATTGACACAAGGTACAAAAGAAAGGCAACTTACATATCAATCTATTACAACATGTCAAAAGATTTATCGTATAAATGTAATATGCGTTGCAGTGAAAATTTAAAGAATTGCTACATCAATCTTAAAGTACACCATCCACTAAATTTCTACAACACACAAAAATGCATTTTCTTGGAATAGTTATGTGTTCTGGCATTAACAATGTAAAAATACTAAGTAAATAAATTAAAAATTTATTTGTACTGGAGTAGTTTTTAAAAGTTTTGCAGTTATCACAATTTGCAGTTTATTTTTATGTAAATTTGTGTTTATACATATACAGTCTATAACCCAAAATGTAGCTCAAGAAAGCAACATTCTGTTAATTTTCCACTGCTCCTTTCCCCCTCTTTTTTTCTTTTTCTCTATTGTAGTGTATTACAGAGATGATACGTGCCATTTGTGGGGCTCTGAGGCCTTCCCCCATCAAGAGAAATACAGAACTCATCAACAGCATCTTAGGTCTGCCACGAGTACTTCAAGAAGCCGGCAGATAAATTGGAAAGATGTTCCTGTAGCGAAAGATATAAGTGGCACAATCTTGAAACATATCAGCTCATCTGGTGAAATAATGAAGATTGTGAACTACATACAAAAAGGCTAGTACATGGAGCAATTCCCTCAATAGCTGCTTGTCAACTTTTTGTCAAAGGCTTTTGCTGAGATGATTGTCATGGTGGCTCTAACAAAAAGCTTGGATCTGACGAAGTTTTGGTTAAACTGAGACTCAGATAAATTTTGAGCAAATAAGATTAATAAATTTAGTTACCACACAGCACTTTGTTTTTTTAAGATGTTTCAATTAAAGGCATTTGAATAAAAGTTCACCCATTCATATTAAATTAAAAAAAAAAATAATAAGTAAAAGCACAAATTACGCACACACACACAAGACAAAAAAAAAAAAAAAAAAAGGATGGTTAGATGAAAACACGGGTTGAATACATAAAGCTTATAAAGGAAGGAAGTGAAATTAAATAGAATCCTCTATGCTATCGGTATACATTTAACATGGCCGTGGTTTAACTTCTAAAATCCCTGTCTCTATTAAAACAGTATTCTAACTTCCCAACATTCATAGTCAATAATGTCTTCATATTTATTTAGCTTAAAAAAAAAAAAAAAAAAAAAAAAAAAATAGAGAGAGAAATTTGTTAAATAAAGTCAATTTGTTAATCAAGCTTATTGAACACAAATGCCTGTATTCATAAGAAGAGGGAAATTATGTTGGACCACTTTACACAAATTGATACATCAATTTTTTTTTTTCAACTTTGCTTTGAAGAACTGGCCTAGTATCTAATTATCCAACAAATTTCCTCTCTTTAATGCATGGAATTGTTGGCGAGTTGCTGATGGAATCGCTTCATCTGCTAGCCCTAATTGGCAAATCGATTTTTAAGTTGAAACTCCAGAATTTCTCCATGTTAAAAATCCTCATTTGAGATAAGCTATGTTCATTGATAAAAACATTTTGATTGAATTATTTATTAAGAATTATATATTCTTTTTTAAGTTCATTTGAAAAGTATTGAGTTTTTGATTAATGCTGAGAATTTTAAGTAAAAACTAAATGTAATTGAAAAAAATTTCAGCGTTAAGTGAAATCTTGTAATTCATAAATTTCAAATAAATTACTTCTAGTATAAAAAAAATGTACAAATGTTCGAGTTTATAAATTTGATCACATGCACTTATATGTATATATGTAAAGAACAATTTTATTACATTTTCAATGTATAATAACAGTAGCTCTTTAAAATATTTAGTTAGCTTGTTTTTTCTTTCAGAACTTATGTAAAAACATATTAAATTATTAATTTCTGTTTTTTTTTTTTTTTTTTTTTTTTTTTTTTTAATTTGTTTGTTGTTAGTTTAAAATTCTTTTTAAAAGGTACAATATCGCAATAATCATATTTATTTATTCCAAGTTTCGTTTGCTAAAATTGGCCTTCCCCCCCTCTCCCCTAGTGACTGTTAATGAAAGTTCTTTATTATTAAAACAATTCCTATTTCGTTGATTTAATGTGCAATGTTTAATGATGTAAGAATATAATCATATACAAGTATGTAAATTAAAAGAAAAGAAAAGAAAAAAAAAAAAACAGGGGAGGGGCAGAATAGTGCATATATATATATTTTATTTTTTAATCCCCACCTCATAAAATTGGAAAAATATAATTTGTCTAGAACTTTATTTTTGTAGACATTCATTAGAATATAAAATGTTTCTATTAGAGGAAAGTGGGGCACCTTGGGGCATGGCCCACATTCGTACGTCTTAACTTTAAGTTTTGATTTTGTAAATAGGAATTAGTTTTCTTAGGCCATCATAGTTAGAGCCCCTAAATAAAATAATAGGCCGGCGCATCACCGCCATTTTTTTGCCTCCGAAGAGGCAGCATCCCCGCTTGGCGTCCTCATCGCTTCCCTAATGATTTAAAGAAATCTTGATCTGAAGCTAATCCGGTCAAGATAAGAGCAATAAGCAACCATAATATTCCTAAAAACACATTTTTTTCACAGTACATTCTCAGGATGTCATCTTATTCTGAGGATATCCTATGGATGTACGATGTGTTGTTTGGGCGGTTTCTGTTTCTTTTACAAAATGTCGCCAAAACTCAAATACACAGTAATAGAAAGTCTGTGAACACTTTATATTAACTTCTTGAATCATTATAGCAGTTTATCGTTAAACAAACTTCCATATCATAGTTTACTTAGCTAAAATTATGAAATATAATAAAACAAGTTACTCTAAAATAACGTAAGACGATAAAAAAAAAAAGTTTATCGTTTGTTTATCTGAGAAACGCGCTGGGTACATGTGGCAACCCTAAGGCAACAAAATGCCTGATGCGCCAGCTCATATATATAGGAGCCTTAATCATAGTGGGTAGCATAGTTTACTCATCCGTGTAATTTGAAATTTCTCATATTAGCAGAAAAAGATTAATCCAATTTTCTTTGTTTTGAATTATTTAAAGTTATATTAATGGATGATTTCATAAAAAATTTCTTGTCCAAAAAATGAAATAATTTAAATCTGAGCGTGTGGGTATTAATAAATGGGCTTTCATAATAATTTTAATGTTAACACTGCTAATTTTTTTTACAGTTACATTATGATAATGATGCAAGTGGGGCAGGTTGGGACACTCTCTCAACCTGCCCCACCACTATGCAATGCAAATAAAGCAATATTTACATGTGCTATATAAATTCATTGAGATTTTAAATGTGTTAAAATTGAGAAAAATGTTATTATTAATTAATAAGAAAATTGTTTTTTCTTTAGAATTTAGACGAGAGCAATTTTTGAATGTAAAATACAATATTTGTTAATGAAATATACTAGTATACTATACTACAAGTCCATATATATAGACTCCAAGTCTATAGATAAAGATTTATTAATCAATTAGACTTAGTATTTTTTATGCATTAAAATTTTATTCCCAATGTCCCAAGCTGCCCCACCCAGTGGGGCAGGTTGAAACATTGTAAAGATTTTTAAATATTTTTATTGAAATTAAATTTGATGGAATACTGCATTGGAATAAATTTTAACTGAAACATGAGTGCATAAACTTTATGTCTATCAAACTGAGTTTGATGAAAATTGAACAAAAAAAATAAATTTTCTAAAAATCATTCTCAAGGTGCCCCACCTTCCCCTACATATTAAAAAATATATTAAACTTTTTGTGTTAATGGAATTTACTCAATGGTTTAATTGAAGAATAAAAAATGCCACATTATGAAACTATTTGCATATAATTACAAAATTAAACCAACAAAATTCCTTTATTGGAGAAAGCAACGTACAATGGAAAAAAAAAAAAAGAGTCAAACAATTTTGAAGCACCAGCACCAATGTTTATTATTATTATTTCTTTTTTGTTCTTAATTCAAATGGTTTCACCTTCAGTACAACATATTGTTGGTGTATCTGAGAAACACTTTGAGAACAAAGCCAAATTTTGTCAATGCCTGTAAGGAATACTTTGAATACAAAGGTTAAACACTGCTGTAGATTTCTATTTCATGTTTTATTCTATTAACTAGCAGGCTACGCCCGCTTCGCTGGTCACTATTTTTAAATGAATCACAATAATTAATGAATTCTCAAAATTGCATTAATTTGTATCATGTGATAAAAAAAGAGAAAAAAAAATTCTGATCGGGAAAAATGTCGCACCGGGTCACCACTGCCTTCGGCAGCGTAGACCCGTGCGCTGCGCGCACGTATTCCTTCACCATCCTTATGACTTCTCAAAATTCAATGTTATTACTCATAAACTTTCATTCTCAAGAAAAGGAATTAAAAAATATATCATTTAGCATCGGGTAAAAATTCACACCGGGACGCCACTGCCTTCGGCAGCGCAGACCCATGCGCGCTGTACACGCATATTCCTTCTCAATTCAAACTTTTATTATTAAGAGAATAAAATTAAAAAAAAAAAATCTTTTATCATCGAGTAAAAACTCGCACCGGGTCCCAAACCCATGCGCGCTGCGCGCCTATTCCTTCCCCACCGTTCCAGCCCCTCCTAATTAACTTGCATATACCAATTTTGAACAGTCTTACTCAATTAGCCGAGATGCAAAAAAATACCTGATCAGGACACTTTAAATTGTAAATCAGGTGAAATCTCGAATTCCACTTTCGATAATGTAAAAGAACTTTAAAATATCTTTCGAATGATGTATTAGAAATAATTTAATCATAATTAGAATATGAAATATTGAAATTTAAAAATATTACAGCGCCATCTGTCGGTAGAAATTTCTGTAATCTATTGTTCCATTCCAGTTACTTATTCTTACTCAATTAGCTGAGATGCAAAAGAAAACCTGATCAGGACACTTTAAATTGTAAATCAGGTGAAATCTCGAATTCCACTTTCGATAATGTAAAAAAACTTTAAAATATCTTTCGAATGATGTATTAGAAATAATTTAATCATAATTGAATATTAGATCAATATTACAGCGCCATCTGGCGGTAGAAATTTCTGTAATCTATTGTTCCATTCCAGTTACTTATTCTTACTCAATTAGCTGAGATGCAAAAGAAAACCTGATCAGGACACTTTAAATTGTAAATCAGGTGAAATCTCGAATTCCACTTTCGATAATGTAAAAGAACTTTAAAATATCTTTCGAATGATGTATTAGAAATAATTTAATCATAATTAGAATATGAAATATTGAAATTTAAAAATATTACAGTGCCATCTGGCGGTAGAAATTTCTGTAATATACTGTTCCATTCCACATTAACAAAGCTTTCAAATGATGTATTACTCATGAAATTATTTTAATTAGTAGATGAGATACAAAAGAAAACCTAATCAGGACACCTCAAAACGTGTAAATCGGGTGAAATTTCGAATTCCATTTTTCGATAATGTGAAAGTACTTTAAAATGTGTATCAACTAAAATAAGCTTTCAAATGATGTATTACTTATGAACTTTTTTTAATTAATGACTAAGATACAAAAAAAAAGAAACTGATTCAGGACACCTCAAAACGTGTAAATCTGGTGAAAATTTTCGATAATTTAAAAGAACTTTAAAATATTTTTCGAATGATGTATTACAAATAATTTAATCATAATTAGAAATTGAAATATTGAAATTTTAAAATATTACAGCGCCACCTGGCGGTACAAATTTCTGTATTCCACTGTTCGATTCCAAATCAAAAAAAAATTTCTAATGATGTATTACTTATGAAATTATTTTAATTAGTAGCTGAGATACAAAAGAAAACTGATTCAGGACACCTCAAACCGTGTAAATCTGGTGAAAACTTTCGATAATTTAAAAGAACTTTAAAATATCTTTCGAATGATGTATTAAAAATAATTTAATCATAATTAGAAATTGAAATATTGAAATTTTAAAATATTACAGCGCCATCTGGCGGTACAAATTTCTGTATTCCACTGTTCGATTCCAAATCAAAAAAGCTTTCTAATGATGTATTACTTATAAAATTATTTTAATTAGTAGCTGAGATACAAAAGAAAACCTAATCAGGACACCTCAAAACGTGTAAATCGGGTGAAATCTCGAATTCCATTTTCGATAATGTAAAAGTACTTTAAAATGTGTATCAAGTCAACAAAGCTTTCAAATGGTGTATTACTTATGAAATTTTTTTAATTAATAACTGAGATATAAAAGAAAAGTGATTCAGGACACCTTAAAACGTGTAAATCTGGTGAAAACTTTCGATAATTTAAAAGAACTTTAAAATATCTTTCGAATGATGTATTAAAAATAATTTAATCATAATTAGAAATTGAAATTTTGAAATTTTAAAATATTACAGCGCCATCTGGCGGTACAAATTTCTGTATTCCACAGTTCGATTCCAAATCTAAAAAAGCTTTCTAATGATGCATTACTCATGAAATTATTTTAATTAGTAGCTGAGATACAAAAGAAAACTAATTCAGGAGGCCTCAAAGCGTGTAAATCTGGTGAAAACTTTCGATAATTTAAAAGAACTTTAAAATATCTTTCGTATGATGTATCAAAAATAATTTAATTGGAATTTGAAATATCGAAATTTTAAAATATCTGGCGGTAGAAATTTCTGTAATCTACTGTTCAATTCCAAATCAACAAAGCTTTCAAATAATGTGTTACTTATGAAATTATTTTAATTAGTGGCTGTGATACAAAAGAAAACCTAATCAGAACATTCTAAAACATGTAAATCACGTGAAATCTCTAATTCCATTATCTACGGTAGTTTTATTAATGGAAGTAAAAAGAAAAATAAATATTTTTTATTTCGCCAAAACCTATATATATACCACGGTAGTCAGGTAATGGAAGTAAAAAGAAAAAGAAAAAGTATTTTTTAGTTCATTCAAATGTATTTTGTTGCTATGGAAACTCCTATCGTCTATTGAAAGATAGATTACGTGTTAGAATAAAATTTAATTAGCAATTAAAATGTAACTGCTTTGTTTATTAATGAAATTTGATGAAATTTTAACTGCAGGTTGGTTTTGTGCTGAATAGGTTGTATATTAAGTGTTGTGTACGAAAAAGAAAATTTGAAGCACTTTGAAATTTGCAATTTTTAACCCCAGTTAAAGATCAAGTGACATTAATGACTTGCACATGTTTTTTTTTCCGTTAGAGACAGCCGTTAAAATCGTCTGCTGAATGCTGATAGAATGCCTCTTTTTAAGCAATAAGGATTTTTGGTCATTTTCGCGATCGATATGGGTCAGCATTTTAATTAATATCTCCGAAACTAATTAGGATTTTTAAATTCTGTTTCGAGGAAAACATCGGAAAGGCTCCAGAGCATCCGTATGTCAATTCTTGTACTTCTGCGTTCAATAGGGGCTGAACGTATAAAAGAACAGACAGACAGACAGACAGACAGATAGACAGACAGACAGACAGACAGACAAACCTTTCCATTTATTATTATAGATTGTATATTAATAGTATATATACATATACAAATAGTACATATACATAAAATATTTATTGATTCTATATACTATTGTATTTTATAAAGTACATTTGAGATATTTAAAGGTAAGACATACTTAATTCTGACAAGCTATTTCAATTTAATGGGTTCAGGGGTACAAACATGTTAAATCTATTTTATAACTGCTAGATTAGCAAAAATTCTGTAAATAATTTAAATATTTTAAGCTGACTTGTAGAATTATATTTTATCCTCGATTTTAATAAAATTTAATATTTACAACCATTATGAATGAAAGATCCGATCTGAATAAGAAATGCATTTAGTTTTTGAAACTGAAAGGGCCTACTGAGCATTAACCATTTTGTTTTTACATTAAAATATCAATACTAATAATATTAACAAATGCCTAATGGACATTGTTTGAAAATTGTTGACTAGAAAACATTTTTCTGGATCAAGTGAAAGCACTGGTGTACATTTATAGTGGATAGTGAATTGAGCACACAATATGCTTAATGTTGCACTTTGTTATTCTTCCCATCTATAATAATAAAAGGAAAGGTTTGTCTGTCTGTCTGTCTGTCTGTCTGTCTGTTCTTTTATACGTTCAGCCCCTATTGAACGCAGAAGTACAAAAATTGACATACGGATGCTCTGGAGCCTTTCCGATGTTTTCCTCGAAACAGAATTTAAAAATTTTAATTAGTTGTGGAGATATTAATTAAAATGTCCACTCATGTCTAATCTAAAAGCGATCTCAAAGCAGAAAAAGTGGAAAATAAATTAGAAATATTTGTCCGATCGTTACAATTTCGATACCAAATGAAAGGGGCATTTTTTCTGAATCTAAGTGTGCAAGTGGTTTATCGGTACAACAATTAGATTTTTTAAAATTAACTAAAGTATGAATTTTCTGTGGCAACATCATTTCAAATGCCAGACATGAAGACCCATCGTCTGCCTCGAAAAAGGAAATGATTGCAACCGATCAAGATGTCACGTGTTTTGTAGTGGGGAAAAATATTGCAATTTTCAATTTTTTTCAAATTTTAATTCACGTTACATTTGAATTCATATTCGGCCTAGACAGCATATTATAAAGCTACTGTTAAATTTTCATGAAAGTATGTGGATAAACAAAAAAATTAGATTAAATTTTGTATTATATTTTTTTAAATTGAGATATGCCGTTGAAATTTCGTAATATTTCTTTTTAACGCCCGATATTTCGATTCTGAATATTTTTGAAAGTGTAGAATTATTAGGAAGGGCTTGAGGGGGAGGGGGGGGGGGGAAGCAAACGGCTAGGAAAAAAAAAAAAATAAAATAAAATAAAAAAATAAAAAGAGTTACAGCGTTTGAAATTGTTATTATTAGGTTTCAAGGAAAGATAAATCGATTGCGGATATTTTCAAGTGTAAAATTATTAGAAGGGACGGAAAGGGGGGGAGGGGCAAAAACGTAGAAAAGGAACGGTTGTTTCGGAGAAAACAACGGAAAACCCAGAACGCCTTTACTCTTTTATATTTTGCAGAATTTCGAATTCTGATACTCCTTTCATATTTCATACTATGGATTTTTAACAGTATTCAGCCCGGAATTACGCAAGTTTCAGAGAAAACCACGAAAAAGTCAGACGTAAATCGTTTTATAATAGTGTTTATATCATTTTTGTATCTCAGCTTCTAATTAGCATAATTTCAAAAGTAATATGTCATTTTGAAAATTCTTTTAATTGAATTTTAAGAGCAGACGCCAAAAATTTCTGTCACATTCCAGTAACCGACCATCATAAGTAATGGAATTCGAGATTTCACGTGATTTACACGTTTTAAGGTTTCCTGATTAGGTTTTCTTTTGTATCTCAGCTACTAATTGAAATAATTTTATAAGTAATACATTATTTGAAAGCTTTGTTGATTTAGAATTGAACAGTAGATTACAGAATTTTCTACCGCCAGATGGCGCTGTAATATTTTTAAATTTCAATATTTCGAATTCTGAATATGATTAAATTATTTTTAATACATCATTCGAAAGATATTTTAAATTACTTTTATACTATCGAAAGTGGGATTCGAGATTTCACCTAATTTACACGTTTTGAGGTCTCCTGAATCGGTTTTCTTTTGTATCTCAGCTACTAATTAAAATAATTTCATAAGTAATACATCATTTGAAAGATTTGTTGATTTGGAATCGAACAGAAGATTACAGAAATTTCTACCGCCAGATGGCGGTGTAATATTTTAAAATTTCAATATTTCAAATTCTAATTATTATTAAATTAATGTTAATACATCATTCGAAAGATATTTTAAAGTACTTTTATATTATCGAAAGTGAAATTCGAGATTTCACCCGATTTACATGTTTTGAGGTGTCCTGATTAGGTTTTCTTTTGTATCTCAACTAATAATTAAAATAATTTCATAAGTAATACATCATTTGAAAGCTTTGTTGATTTGGAATTGAACAGTAGATTACAGGAATTTCTAACGCCAGATATTTTAAAATTTCCATATTTCAATTTCTAATTAAATTATTTTTAATACGTCATTCGAAAGATATTTTAAAGTTCTTTTAAATTATCGAAAGTTTTCACCAGATTTACACGTTTTGAGGTCTCCTGAGTCAGTTTTCTTTTGTATCTCAACTAATAATTAAAATAATTTCATAAGTAATACATCATTAGAAAGCTTTGTTGATTTGGAATTGAACAGCAGATTACAGAAATTTCTACCGTCAGATGGCGCTGTAATATTTTAAGATTTCAATATTTCAAATTCTAATTATGATTAAATTATTTTTAATGCATCATTCGAAAGATATTTTAGAGTACTTTTATATTATCGAAAGTGGGATTCGAGATTTCACCTGATTGACACGTTTTGAGGTTTCCTGAATCGGTTATCTTTGGTATCTCAGCTACTAATTAAAATAATTTCTAGGTTTACTTTTGCATCTCAGCTAATCGAGTTAGACCGATAAAAATTGGTATATGTAGGTTAATTAGTAGGGGCTGAAAGAGTGGGGAAGGGATAGTCGCGCGCAGCGAGTACGAGAGTGCGCTGCCGAAGGCAGTGGGGACCCGGTGCGACTTTTTACCTGATGAGAAATGATTTTTAAAATTTTCTTCTCTTAAGAATAAAAGTTTCATTTCAGAATATGTGCGCGCAGCGCACGTTATCTTAACACGTGCGCGCGCATCGCGCATGCGTTTGGGATCCGGTGCGAGTTTTCACCTGATGATAATTTTTTTTTTTAATTTTATTTTCTTAATAATAAAAGTTTGAGTTGAGAAGGAATATACGTGCACATTGCACGTATATCCTCACAAGCGCGCATGGATATGCGCTGCCTAAGGCAGCGGGGTCCAGGTGTGAGTTTTTACACGATGATAAATGATATATTTTTTAAATTCCTTTTTTTAAGAATGAAAGTTTATGAGTAATAACATGGAATTTTGAGAAGTCATAAGGATGGTGAAGGGATACGGGTGCGCAGCGTACGGGTCTACGCTGCCGAAGGCAGTGGGGTCCCGGTGCGACATTTTTCCCGATCAGAATTTTTTTTTCTCTTTTTAACAACATGATAAAAAATTAATACAATTTTGAGAATTCATTAATTATTGTGATTCCTTTAAAAATAGTGACCAGCGAAGCGGGCGTAGCCTGCTAGTTGTAAATATATAAGCATACAAAATGTATCTGCTTTACAGTCTTGTGATTGTACACATTGCTTTTGTAGTTTATTGTTGCCTTTTTTTTTTTTTTTTTTTTTTTTTTTTTAATTGCTCTTCATTTGAATTTATACAGCCTAAAATCATATTTATACTTGAAGAAAATTAACATAATTTTACAGGAATCATTGTAAGCTATTGCGCATTTAAATAAATCAATAAATATTTGTATAGAAGATTAAAATTATTATTCTTTTAATATACGGAATTAAAATTACTTTATACTGTTTTCTTATCACATATTGCAGAAAAAAAACTTTTTTTTTTAATTTTTGTTTATACATACTATTAAATTTTTTTTTAAATGTGGTAACTATATTGCACTGAGAACAACTATTTTAAGGGCACCTACCATAAAACTGATGCAAAATAAGTGAAAAAAATTACCATTTGAAAAAAAAAAAAAAAGTGACCAAAAAAGTGATTAAATAATAATTTATATAATATTTCTCTAACGTGGATCAGTTTCAATTATTTTTTGTCGAAACGATACGATAGTGGTGTAATTAATTAAATACGCGAGGATAAAAAGTAATATTTATACATGGACAATATTTAAGCACGCGGACTTAGCCCAATGAACTAATAAGAAAAAATGACGACATTTGTCTGATGAGATTATTTTACGAGAAAATCTCCTTATATTATTAAAATCTGTACGCGCGCGTGTGTGTGTGTGTCTGTCTGTCTGTGAGAAACGGCTTGACGCAGCAAAAGCTCGGCCGCTAACGGTCGCACGGACTTCGAACAGGTACCGATGGACAGAGAATTTATCGCAGATCTGGGTTATCTAATTTGCTAAACGATGCGACACTAATTAGCGGAGATATTAATTAAAATGTCGACCATTGTCTAACGAAAAATGACCCAGAATTCATGATTAAATGCTTAAAAAGCGACATTTTTACGGAAAAGGTGGAAAATAAATTAGAAATATCAGTCATATCGTTACAAACAAGATACCATTGGAAAGGGCTTTTTTTTTCTTAAACCGATGGTTTAAACGGCTTATCGATCGGACAATTAGATTTTTTTAAATTAACTAAACTATAAAAAAATATTGGCAACAAATCACAAGAATCTTAGCTTTGCAGACTTTTCGTCTACAGCAGTCTTCAATGGAAACACATCTGATATTTAATGAAGTCACGTGTTTCATACTGCGATTAAAAATTGCAAATTTCTATTTTCTTCAATTTTTCAAATTTTACACATTTTATTTAGTATATAATATTTACACCACAAAACAAACTTGCATTTCAAATTTCATCGATTTTCGTCAATAAACAAAAGATTTACATTTTAATTGCAAATTAAATTTTATCTTTACACGCCGGACATTTTTTCAATATTCTAATACGCGTATTTCAATTTCTAATTACGATTTATTTATTTTTTATACATCATACGAAAGATATTTTAAAGTTCTTTTACATAATTCAAAGTTTTCAACAGATTTACACGTTTTGAGGTCTCCTGAATCAGTGTTCTTTCATGGCGCTGTAATATTTTCAAATTTCAATATTTCAATTTCTAATTATGATTAAATTATTTTTAATACATCATTCGAAAGATATTTTAAAGTTCTTTTAAATTATCGAAAGTTTTCACCAGATTTACACGTTTTGAGGTTTTCTGATTCAATTTTCTTTTATGGCGCTGTAATATTTTCAAATTTCAATATTTCAATTTCTAATTATGATTAAATTATTTTTAATACATCATTCGAAAGATATTTTAAAGTTCTTTTATATTATTCAAAGTTTTCAACAGATTTACACGTTTTGAGGTTTCCTGAATTCGTTTTCTTGTGTAACTCAGCTACTAATTAAAATAATTTCATAAGTAATACATCATTGGAAAGCTTTTTTGAATTGGAATCGAACAGTGGAATACAGAAATTTGTACCGCCAGATGGCGCTGTAATATTTTCAAATTTCAATTTTTTATTATGATTAAATTATTTTTAATACATCATTCGAAAGATATTTTAAAGTTCTTTTAAATTATCGAAAGATTTCACCAGATTTACACGTTTTGAGGTGTCCTGAATCAAATTTCTTTTATGGCGCTGTAATATTTTCAAATTTCAATATTTCATTAAGTGGGCCTGAAAGGGTGGAGAAGGAATAGGCGTGGACCGCACGCGGATCCCTTAACTTGTGCGCGCGCAGAGCGCACAGGACTGCGCTGCCGAAGGCAGTGGGGACCCGGTGCGAATTTTTACCCGACCAGAAATGATTTTTTTTTTAGGGGGCACGAAGGGTCAGGGAAGTTATACGCGCGCGCAGCGCGTGTATCCCTGAAGTTGTGCGCGCGCAGCGCGCACGGAACTGCGCTGCCGAAGGCAGTGGGGACCCGGTGCGAGTTTTTACCCGATTAGAAGTGATTTTTTTTTAGGGGTACGAAGGGTCAGGGAAGGAATACGCGCGCGCAGCGCGTGTATCCCTTAAGTTGGGCGCGCGCAGAGCGCACGGGACTGTGATGCCGAAGGCAGTGGGGACCCGGTGCGAGTTTTTACCCGATCAGAAATGATTTTTTTAGGGGGCACGTAGGGTCAGGTAAGGAACACGCGCGCGCAGCGCGTGTATCCCTTAAGTTGTGCGCTTTTTTTTAGGGGGCACAAAGGGCCAGGGAAGGAATACGCGCACGCAGCGCGTGTATCCGGTAAGTTGTGCGCGCGCTGCCGAAGGCAGTGGGGACCCGGGCCGACTTTTTACCCAATCACAAATGATTTTTTTTTTTAATTTCTTTTCTTAACACTAAAAGTTACTTAGTGATTCATTAATTATAGTGATTCATTTGAAAATACTGACCCGCTAGCGGGCGAAGCCTTGCTAGTGTATTTTTAACAGTTGCATCTTCAGAATCTTTGCAAACGTCATTTTAAACCTAGCAATACTTTAAAGATATATACAGAATATGAACTTTTGTGTCATAAACTGACTAAGAAACACAATTACAAAAAATATAATCAAAATAGGAATTACTTTATTTTATTTTATTAAGCAAAAAACATGCCAATGTCCTATATTAAAACTGTACTGCCTGTGGAAGTATGAAAATTGGGTCGTGAACCATGAATTTTATTTGGAAACCTTTCTTTGAATGATTTTGGTTTCACTATTGTACAATATTAATTTGGTTTTATTAATAATTTGGCTTCTGTAAATTAAAATTTTAATTAGGTGGTGAAATTGGTATAACATTTATGAGTTTCAAATTTTAAAGATAAATAAGAAAAGAAAGTTCAAAAATTTTGAACGGGTTTGCTAGTAATAAATACAGTAATACCCTCATGAAAAGTGGAAATGAAAGCTTATTTTTTAGGAAAACATAACGAAAAGTTATGATAAAAGATTTTTCTATTTTTCTCTAGTTATGATGTAGATGTAATAAGCATCTTATATTAGAGGCTTAGTCCCTTTTACAGATGCATTATTGCACAGTGGATGCAGTGGTTTAATTTTGATTGTCTCACATGTGGCAAATATTTTCCTAAAGCTTATGCTTCTCTTTCAAATGTCATTGTTAGGAGTAAAATCAGAGATTTGTAGGGGGCTAAAGTAGCCTGTAAAGGGCTGAGACCAACTTGTTAGTTTCCTTCAATGGTCAAAAATGAGAATTCTTATTATCTCGTAGTAAAATGACATCGGCGTATGCTTCCCCCCCCCCCCCCATTTCAATCACAGTTAAATTGCTTCAATTCACTCAAAGTTTTGTGTTTTGATTAGAAATGTTTTGGCTATGAGTATGCATACTGGCAGCACTAACAACTTGAGGGCCTTCTTGAAAATTGTTTCAAGAGGTCCTCTTCAAAAAGACCAGGCATGATGTTCCTATTCCATTGTGGGCCTCTCTGTACTGCATAGCTTCGCAGGCCCTTTTTCTCAGTTAGTGAATACACTCATACAAGTATTGCACATATGACACATTTAGATATTTTTATGGTCAGAATAAAATTTTATCGAATTATTAGACATTTTTAAAATTAATTTGCTCTGCTCAGCTCCCCATCACTTATTTGTTAGCATTAATTTCTACTATAAGGCACACTATATTCATGTTATGAGAAATGCACCAGACCGATCAATCACTCAGCATCACCTGAACTGAGATGCCGCAACACTAGGCTATTCTACCTGTGATTTGATATGTTTATTTAATTCTAATCTGCTGATTAATTTTATTAGGATTATTTTCATATTTTAGTTTTCATTCAGATTTCATATCATTTCCAGTGCAATAATCCTCATAATACACATTCAAGGAGAAATTTTGAACTATTCTCATACGTTAAAAGAAAGCTTAAATTTAAAATGAATAAGAAGTTTTCAAATTAAATTCATAAGCATCACAAATAGTATTTTAAAACTGATCCGACTTCTTTACAATAGAATTAATTCTCATACTATATATTTATGTGAAATTTCACCTTGTTCACCCATGTAAAAAAAAAAAAAAATTTCGAACATTTGATAAAATTTTCAAAGTAGAATTCATAATTAATAATGTTCATGCCTGCAGCGTAAGCAGCGGCGGCTCGTGGACCAAAAATAGGTTGAAGAGGCACTCCATCTAATATTTTACACTGTATTTATTTATAAAGTGTAAATTTACATTTAAATAAAACAAGTATTTCTAGTTAATTTTCAGTAAACATTATGCTTAATAAAAATTATGCATTAAAATTACTTAAATTTTATTTTTCAGCTTCTTCATCTATTTTCAGTTCACGAGCCACCACTTAGCATAAATGATATTTTAAATCTAATCCAACATCTTTAAAATGAAATTAAGAATGTTAAGAAAAATGTAAATTTTGAATAACTTAAAGTTTTTAAATTAGAATGTGGAAAATAAAAAGGCACTTGGCAGTATCTTAAGTAATCTTTTAAAACTGGTTTGACCCTTTATAATCATTCATTCTTGAGATATTTTATATGCAGGCTAACAAACGACCTAACTGACTGACTAACCTATACACAGACAGTACATTGTGTTTTTGATTTTCAGATTCCTTACACCTCAAATCATGTAAAAACTAAAAAAACATCGAGATGAAAAATTTTCACAAATGTCAAAAGGTCTCCATACATGATGGGGTGCTAAAAGTGACCATTAAGTGATAAAATAGGTATTTTTACTCAAAAAAGTGATCTTATGAGACTATTTACTGAAACAAGCAGCTTTAAGTGAGCAATGAAAATAAAAGTGACTTGGTAGGAACCTTGTATTTTTCTTTAGCTCCAAAATCGTGCCTTCATAAAGTTTCCCCACAACTTAATAAACTGAATGTCATTTTTTTTTTCAATCAGAAAATTAGTTTTTTAAAAACACTAAATGTTTTTTCTTCTCTATCCATAATTATTGATATACTTTTGGCAGGCGAAAAATTATGCAGAAAATTATGTTTATTTTTATTTAAATGTACACACATATAATGCTATCTATATCTATTTAGTTGCAGTATGTGATGTAACTTATTCTGCAACAAAGATATTTATATATTAGCTTTTAAATGCACTGTTGTGGTGTACGGTTGCTTACTGTTACAGTTACAATGCATAATTAGTGTCAAATTATTCATTTTTTATGATGTTCTTGCCTAATTGAAATGTTTATCAAAAGATGATAAACAGAGAATTATGTGTTGTATTTTTTTGGTAAAAATGTTTACAAAACTTTGAAAACTCCCAAATTCAAGGTTTATTTCATGTACATAATATCATTATTCATCTGTTTTGTAATAAACACAATCTATGTCAATAAAACTGCTATATAAAAGCATTAGTGGTTTATTTAGTCATTTGAACTTTCTGTAAGATTGTTTTAATATGCTAAATACCAGCTTACATATTTCTGCAAGAAAGCAGAGATGTCACTAAGCCTCTTATTTAAGAGCAATCGATTCTCAATATTTGTTGTGGTATATTAATGCTTACATTTAATTGAAGGAAAAAATAGCTTTATTTATGTAAAAGATTCTATACTTGTTGTGCAAAGGTAGTAATACTTGCAAATGAGTATGAAATAAAAGAAAAGTATACTTATTTATACAAAATACAGTTGAAAAAAAGCTCAATATTACAAAATATTTTAATAATCACAACATCTTTGTCTTTCACATCGTCTTGGTTAGATTAATTAGCAGCAGTAAACTAAGAAATCTGGATAATGAGTTGACAATAAGTGTGTAGATAATAAACTACAATATAGATGCTATATGACAAATAAAACCCACCACATGAGTTCCAATTTTGCGCTGGCAATACCAGTGTACTACCTCGATAACGATGCAACTGTACTGAATCCATATACATCTTATACTATTGAGTGAGCAATATTTGTATATATATATGTATATTTCACTGTTCTCGAAAACGGTAGCTCAGACAGTCACGTGATTTAACACAAAGGTGCCCTCCGAAGGATCATTGAGCACATCGAAGTCAGATTTTCGATTAGTTTTCTTTTAATTAATAAAAATATGAAAATAAAACTTTCCATTTCTATAATGACGCAGAATGGAGAATCTTAGGAGAGATTTGATTGGTTTATTTGATTTTCATTGATTTGAGTATTTTACATTGAACTACAGCTACGTTATAAGGAATTACGAGAGATTTGATTTTCATTGATTTCAGTGTATTTTACGTTGAACTAGAGCTACGTTATGAGGAATTACGAGAGAGATGTTTTTTGGTTTTAACATGAGTGATAGTGATTGCTGCGGAACCGAGTTTCGTGCGTTTACAGATTCATGCACAGCGAGGTAGGGGTGTTCAGTAATTTTTTTTTGTTTTTAACATGCGTGATAGTGATTGCCGCGGAACTGAGTTTCGTGCGTTTTCAGATTCATGCACAGCGAGGTAGGGGTGTCCAGTGATGTGTTTTGGTTTTAACATGCGTAATGGTAATTGCCGAGGAACCGAGTTTCGTGTGTTCTAAGATTCATGCACAGTGATGTAGGGATTTCCAGTGATTTTTTTTTTTTTGGTTTTCATGTGTGTGAAGCGTACATACATGCGTTATAGTGATTGCTGCGAAAACAACTTACGTGCATTCTCTGATTCAACCATTCATTGAATAGTGACTTTTACTGTACGAGTAACAGCTTCAACTGTTTCCAGAATATTCGAAAAATTAACATTGCTGTTCGACAATATTTGTTTTAACAATAGTTTTGTTGCACAGAATCGAGAAGTTCAAAAAATGTTTGATATTGTCAAGGAGATCTCATACTAAAACTGTGAAGAAAATAGTCGCCAATCGAAATATATTTATTTAAACGTTTCAATTATTCAATTACAGGGTTCATACTCAAATATGGGGAAAAAATTCCCTGAGTTTTCCCTGAGTTCCCAGACAAGTTTCAAAAAAATATTAGCGACATATTACAAGAAACGACAAAATACAGCTACTTCCACTGTATGATGTCATATTACTGCCGATCATGATAGAAATTCAGGTAGAAATCATTATTTACATGCATATTTTCACAATACTTAATCGTTTAAATTTTAATACGAAGCTAAACAAGAAAAACATAACTTGAGAGAAAAAAAACATTTGTTTTTCCAGGTTTTATAACTGATTTTCCTTGACTTTTAATGAAAATTTTTATTTTCCCTGACTTTTTTTTAACAAATTCCAAATTCCCTGAGGAGTATTTGCCCTGAATTAAAAAGAAATCCTTTAAATAAAATGCCCAGCGAAGCCTGCTGATTTTTGATAATATTACACCTTGGCAAGAAAAGTGACTAATCAAACTATGAAATTTTTGGGGTTATATCATTGAAAAATATGTGCCCCAATCTGCATGAAAAAGCATCGTATTTCTTTCAATTTATCCATCTAAGGATAATTGTGTTAGTCACAATATTGCAGGCTAGTTCAATGTTTTAAAATATCCTTTAAGTTGATTTTTCTTAAATATTGCATTTTTGTGTTGTATGACTAATCTTACTGGGATACAATATGTCTTTGAATCAAAACAATCACAATTATATCAGAGTATTCTTGTAGACTATGACCTTTAATACATTGAGTGCCAATATGTTCAGATGTATAATTCTATATTTGCTTCAGTGGATTGATTATCAATTGAATGGTACGCCCCATAGTTAGCCATCTCAGATATTCTATAATTTTCTACTTTCGTACAAGCTTGTTTTTTCCTATTTTGATTCTTATACCTCAAAAAATTTACATTTTCACACAACATTAAAAATCGTCACAGTACTGTTTTGTGCCTGCTATAAAATCAACTAAAACCACAAAATAAATACAAAAAATACTGATTATTATTTATATATTATACATTTTAATGAAAGTAGAGAAGTTTAGCCAATCTTTTTGAAGGCTAGAAAAGAATATGAATTATTAGATAAAATGTAGATTTTATGCTGTATTTTTAAAAATGTTGACATTTAAAAACATATTGCATATATTTTAAATCTTTCCTTTTATTTAAAAAGTTCTTCAGGCCTAAAAAGGGGCTTTATCTACAATATTCCTTTGCAATTCCCTGAGCATCAAAATTGACTAAGTTTTAAATAACAAGCATATTTCACATAATGAAATTCAACGTCACAGAATAAAATATAGTTATGCATAACGTGAAAAGTGTAGAATAGTGCCATCTTCTGCGAGGCAACATGTATCAGAATTAATCAGCAAAGTATCTTATTTTGATAATCTTACATATAAAATTTCCATGCTGCACAAGCTGATATACTATAGTTATCCTAAAAACTATAAAAAGTTGGGCATAGCATAGCAAGATTTACCAGGGGGGTAAAAAAAGAAAGAAAAATTTTTAGAATCAGTTTTCAAGTTAGTGTTCACAAAATTTATGTTAAATCAACATTTTCCAAAGACAGTTTGATGACAAGACATTTAAAAATATACAAATTTATTAAAAAAGAGAAAAAACATTTTTTTTCTTAAATTAATAAATTCCTATGCATGAATGTATAAAATACATAATTACAGTTTGAAAAATATTCTAATGCAATTTGCTTCAAATTTTTTTTTTAATTATGTGCATGCACACGCACACACACAAATAAATAAAATAAAATAAATAAATAAAAATTAAATCCATTACTGTTAGTTTTATATATTAAAACTCAAGCCTATTATTTTAACACCTAAGTGGGAGCATTTGAGCAAGAGTAAAAATATTTTGGGACAATCCGAAACAATCACATTCCTTTTTATTAAATGAATGAATCCTCTACTCTATTAGGCCGAGTGAATTTTAATATTACACTTGAGCTACACTCTGAGTAATTGGGGACGGTCTGGAATTCACCCCTACATGGCTCTATTTAAGGAAATAACATTCTGTGGTGCATATAATACTGTTTTCATAATTTTTGTGTAATGAATAAAATTTTATTATATTGTTTCGAAAATATGAGTCAGATAATATGCATTTATTGTCTAGAACCTGCCTGTTTCTTTACTATCCACTTTTCCATACACAAGAAAGTTGTTTTTGTGACCATATACTAGCAGACCGTCTACAGGGCCTGCTTTACCCTTTTGGCGGCCCTAGGCAATAGAAATTTGGCGGCCCCCTCTACGCCAGGGCAGCTTATATATTTCATGTGACCACAAGCAAATTTTCTGAGACCTCGGTCTTCATCTCCCCCCCCCTTCCCCTCTCTCTACAAAAAAGAAATCACACTAGAAAAAAGTCTTAATTGTGAGTTACTACATAAAGAAGGCTTAACTTATAATAAAAATAAAAATGAACATAAATAGAAAACATTCACAGTTTTTGTAAAAATTCGGTTAGAACATCTTCTACCCACGATTTCTTCGTGATATCTTCAGGATGAAAAGACATCCCAAAAACATCTCGAAGATGTACTGTGGATAAGTGTGCTGTTAGGGAAATTGACTGAAAATTTTCAAAAATACAAACCCACATTCTCTACAAGACATTGCATCACAGGCAGTTTGGCGGAAGTTTTAGCGCAGAGGTGCAGGTGCAGTATATATTCGGACGCACGAATGAAGTTCGGGTGAAATTTTGGCCGATTGGGGAAAATTGAATGTACACTAAGCCACAAAAAAAAAAAAAAAAAAAAAAAAAGCCGCACTTGGATATTTTTCTTTTCGCCTTCTACAACCGTTTGAAAAGCAAATTTTCGAACAGATTTTATTATGTTGTCCTCCACATACACTTTAGCTTTGAGTCCAGTGTTAAAAACAAATTGCAATTGTCAGCAAAATTGTAATTTTAGAAATTATTTCAAAAATGGTAAGAATAAGGCAGTTAATGATGCCACAAAAAGTATTAATTTTTGAAGGAAAATAAAAAAATATTTTAATACGTGAGATCCGCATTTGTAATGATCAATAGATGGCACTTTCTCAACTGCAGTTGTTAGTAAATTATAATAGCCACGTGCATTTATTATTGTTCTTTCCTTTCTTGTTGTTCTATCATTGTTTCAGCGTGAAAGCTATCAGTGGTGTGATAATTTCACCTTAGCCCACCAGAGGGCGAGCATTTCATTACAATCGCGGATGGTAAAATAATTAAATGTTAACGGAATATTGGTAAAAGGGTTTTTAGCAAGATATAAAATTTTTCAGCCGTTTAAACAGGAAATTTGGTTTTAAGCGGCCATATTGCTCATCCAAGCGAGATGACCGTAAGTTAAAATGCCATTGCTTATAAAATTGGTATGTATTACATTTAGAACATAAAAGAGATTCAGAAAAGTGCTTAGTAGCATAATTTCCTTTAACTACAGTACAGCAACTACTAAACGAAGCAGGTTTAAATGGCAGGAAGTTTGAAAAAATTCCATTCTTAGTGAAGAGAATTAGGAAAGCAAGACCTCAGATGGCTAAAAAAAAAATAAATAATGATTAGTTAATTATTGGGCTGAACTAGTTCTCTTTGATGAGTCAAGTTTAATTTATTTCTAGCTAAAGAAAACAAGCAGATCTGACAACGAAAATATGACTGACTTAATGAAAATTGAACTTTTAAAACAGTGACACGTTCTTCGCACATTATGGTACGGAGGTGCAGAACTTTTCAAACAGTCGAAAAACAAAAACAAAATGTTTATGCTCAAGGGATCATTTAACTCGAAATAAAACACAATCTTCATAAAAGTGGTGCCTGACCGGCTATTTTGGAGGTATCTTGGACATTTCCGTTAACAGCATTTCAAGATGATAATGCAACTTACTACACGGCGTTTGTGGTAATAGTTTATTCACTTCAAATTGTCAAAATTTCCTATCCATTCCCATGAGAACATATAATTCTGTAAGTAATCATATCTTTTTTCACTTTAAGTTAAATCCCACAAAGGCTATAGTAGAATTTCATCTTTACCAGACATGGAAAAAGTCCTAATCGGGATCCGCTCGAAAATGTTTCGTCTAAAAAAAGGCGAGGTAGAGGGGAGAGGATTAGAAATTTGCAGCCTATAACTCTGCTGGAACTAGAAAAAAATTTTGTGACATTTGGCACATTGAAATTTCTGAGATTTATATTAAAACACTGTATAAAACTATGCCATTGTGCATTAAAGCAGTAATTCCATATAAAGGCGGAATTAACCCAATGCAGAAATATATTTTTAATAAAAAATTGCTTAGATCTAACAAATAAATAGTTTTATTTCATATATCAAAATATAACTTGTTTATTTCAGAAATAAGTCATAATAGAATACGAAGTGTATGGTTATTACATTATGTTCAAAAAGAAAATTTTATGCAGATTTTTAAAAAGTACTTCGTAGAGTGCAATAAAGCGAATTATTAAATCGAAAATGTACATAGGTATCATTTCATATCTTCGGTATTATGGAAACAAGACAGTTTTATTTGTTTCAACCATTAATTTTAAAGTTATAACAAATAAAAAAGAAAAGGTATATAATAAGTCATTTTTTCTGCAGTGCGAGTTTTTTTTTTTTTTTTTTTGATATTTTCAACGTAAAGATGTCAGAATACATTTGAAATATTATTTAGAATACTGGCATGAATAACATAGACTATGAATTTTGTAATTAAAAAAATCTTAAGTTATTAGTAATTTACGATTCACTTAACATGGTAGAATAGGACAAAATTGAGCATAAACGTCTATTTTGAGGATCATAAATATATCAGGCAATTTCAAAATAACATTTATAATAATAATTTATTTTTCACTTTTTTTACTTTTGGCGCCAATAAAGGATTTTCTTAGCACTGAAAGATTTTTAAATGCATCTGACTGTGTTTTTTATGATCATCATTAAATCGTAATCGAAGGGCGCCATTTGATTATCATGTTGCAATTTCAAATTACTCCCCCCCCTCCCCTCCTCCTCTTTAACACGTAATTTAAAAAAGATCTGGTCTTCAATAATTATCACAATTCAATTCAAAGCGTATATTTATTAAAAGTCAATATTTTAGTACTTTATGGTGTTTTTATGCTATGTTAAAATCATCAAAGAATGCTACTTTTAATTTACAATTTAATATGCATATATGCCTTAAAAAAGAGAAAGCCAAAAATCAGTTTATGATTTACACTTTTTTACTTTCTCTTACCCATAAGGTAGAGAAAGTATTGTTTTAGGCTCAAATTTTCGAACGCGAGATTGTTATATTTACACGTTTTGAGGTCCCCTGAATACGAAAATCATGTTTTTAGCAAATGGTCTGTGTGTCTGTCTGTTATCAGCATATCTCAAAAACAAATTATGGTAGAAAGTTCAAACTTGGTATTCTAAATGTGTATCATATAGGGATGCTACAGTAAGCTTTTCGTTAAGATCAAGCAAATGGTTCGTGTACAGGGACAATCAAGACAGTGGCGTAACTAGCCAAAGTGCTGCCCGGGGCGGATGTTTGTTTTGCCGCCCCTAAAAAAGTCTAAAAATACATAAAAATACCAAAAACTGGATAACACAGGTATATATGCAGGTATTTATACTAATAAAAGAATATGCCTTTGCATTTGTGCATCTGCCTGTGCAACTATAGTGTATGTAAACATCCAGACATCGCAGAACAATAAAATTTGGCAATCGGGGATATCGGAGAATAGTGGGGAATGCAACATAAAAAGAAAAATTATAACTTTATTAAATGTTTAATGCAAACATTGAAATTTTCACATTTCACGCTTTTTTGCTAGACTTCTATACGACAAACGTTTCAAATTTCAGAATCTTCTATTGTATTTAAAATATTTTTTAATACAACTCACTCAGTCACGTATTACAGACATTTTAACGAAATACATTTTAAAATATTTTCATCAAAGCATAGGCAAAATTTTTCAGTGTATTATCAATATATTACATTAGGACTGGTGTTTAATGCAACACGATCAGTTGGGCGCACCAGCAAACGGGTGTCCGTTCTGCCAGCAAACAGATTGCGCCTGTCTGACTCGGGTAAAAAGTTCTGTAGGTTTCTGTAAACGGGAATTTTCCGCATTTTTAAATTTTAGGGGTCACGAATAGCTTGATGATTTTTGCCATGATCAGAACTGTTTAGAGCATTTGAAGCTTTTACTTTTGGTTTTATCATATAGTAAATGATTTTTCTGATACAGCTTTTTTTTTTTTTCTAGCAGTATATAAAGCTGGTGTTAAATGTAATGAGTTACGGACGCCAATAAGTGTTTGTTTGTATGGTGGGTGAATGAATAATTTCTAAATGTTTGCTCACATTGAAGGCACCATAGGGGATTGCAAGTGGGAATTTGCCGCGATCGAAATTTTGAAAGATCGCTAACAAAATGGTAATGTTTACTACAGTCGGAATAGTTAAAGAAAAACTTTGAATTGAAAGTGAAGCAGTCTAAACTGAATAGAGATTTGCTACAGTCAGAATTTTCAGGCGTTGCGAACTAGTTGATTGCCGAAAGCGATTAGTGCAAGAGAAAATAAAATGTGTGAACAATTCATTTGCCCAGATTTATATAAAGAAGATGTGTGTAGAAACTATCTATTTGCGACTGGAACTTACGTGCCTTTCTCTTCGTAAACTCTTAAATCAACAGACCAAAATCATTTTTATCCATAAAGTATAAAATATTGCTCTATAGGTAATATAAATATATTAGTCAATCTTTTTCGGCTAATTCCAGATCTAGACCATAGGTAGATTTTGATGAGCTTTAATTCTGAAAAAGATTGTTGAACCAATCAACACTAATTGCATGAGCTATGAAGACTTTTAAAATCATTGCAATATTTGACAATAAATCAGTAAAACTAAAGTGCTGGATAAACTGAAAAACTTGAAAAGACCCTTTTATATCTTCAGCATCATCAGCAATTAAATAAGTTTGAATTGCTCGCTTTTAATATTTTCATCAGGAGCATCTACATCAACAATTATAGTCTTTATCTGACAAATTGTACGAAATTAGAAAAGTGTATTCTTTTGAGTTGTCATACTGTCTTTAGAATCTATGGTCGATTTCTTCAACCAGTCTATCTGTAACTGAAACCTTTTATCTTCTTAGCTCAACCTCGTAAGTTAAAGCGGTATCAACAAATTCTTCATTGCTCATACCTTTTCTTTTTGCAAACATATAAACTCTGTATTGATTATTATATTAAAACAAATTTTGGTTAAATAAATCAATGCATCACCTGCTGTTTTGTCTTTTTACTGTTGCCTCAGCACATGAATGTTCTAAGAAGTGATGTTCATATCATTTCACTAATATTGCTTATTTATGTTGTACGGCAAAGGAAAATGCAAAGGACTGAATGATAAAGATTTTATGAATTTTTTCATTTCAAAAATTGACGTTAGTGTTGTAACCATGGCATTCCATTAGTCATATAAATAGAAGTTGTATATGTATAGTGCAAAAAATAAATATTAGTAAAATACTTTGTTTGTAATATGCTTAAATCCACGAAGATGGTTTAATTTAATGAATAAATATGCCCGGCCGATTACATCTAATTTTCAATTATCAATTCTTCATAGCTTTTGAATTTCTTCTGTGGGAGCACCATGCACTTATTTATTTTTTATTGAGAGAGACCCAAGATTATTTCTGTCATGCTATCTTAAATTTGATTTTAACAGCAAAATGTATAAAATCTATTATTTCCGCAATCGTAACATGTTTACATATTCGAATTTTAAAACAAAAAATATTAAATATGCTAAAGTTTTAAATTAATAATAAATTTTAAATTTAGGAAAGTTTTGAAACAGGGTGCCGACAATCGAAATTTTTCCCCTGATTCTTCCACCAGGATTTTTCTGTCGGAAAATTTAGTAGTATGTTTGCACGATCAACTAAGTAAAAATTATTATATAAATATACCGCTGGAAAATTCGGCGAAAAATTTGCGATTGTTGACAACCTGTTTAAAAAAAAAAAAAAAAAAAATGTTTTTTAAATTTTTATTTTGCGAAGAATCTTTTACAAATAATAAGAATAACTTTTCAGAATTTAACTTTCAATTATAATGTAATTTCAGAGTGAGAGGGATCGTGAACCTTCCCCTCCTCCTATCCACTTAATGGTACACCAGCAAACGAATATATTTCATTATTTCTTCAAGTTTTTTGTGGATACATGATTATTGATATATTAAGTCAATATAACGATAGAACCGCATTTTCGGAGACAGGAACACTTCAGCTTAGGTCTCAATTTTCAAGACAAAGTTACACTTTGAATCATCTTCTAATAGCATATTTTCAGCTGCAATGTCAACTCATATATAGAAGCGAAAATATTGCGAATGTTAAATATTTTAAGCTTTAGGTGGTCCCTGAAAAGTAACTTAGCTTGCTTATTCGAAAATCATAAAGAATGTTCCTTAATCATTCGATGATCATGAAAAATGCCTCTTCCCCGAGCAAGACATTCTTCAGCGCTCTATTTTTTTTTTTACTACTAGCATATTGTCTATTACTCACAGGAAAAATTAATATTCTCAATCAAGAAAAGGCATCTATTAAACCAGGTTTGTAAAATTATATGTTAGCAAAAGTTACTAATTCTTTAAAAACTAAATTTAAATAAAAAATGTTCCATGTATTATCAAAATACAGATCTGTGTAATCAGAAAACGGCCCAAACCAGAAGCAAACACATTGCAAATGCTCGATGAATATGCATCGCATACGTACATCTGATCGCTTTGTTATTCCAATTAAAAAGTTTATTTTTATAAGGCTACGTGAGAGAAGAATATTTATTATCACTTACAGACCTTATATTTGTGATTATACAGTTAAAAAAAAAAAAAAAAAAAAAATCTTGTTTTCTGGTAGGTTTATCCTTTTTTAACTGATAATTAAAAAGTCAAGGAGCACGTAAACGTCTGAATTACTCCCCTGCTCTCACTCCTGAAAGTCGGCTCCGTGGAGTTTCAGTTGTATCGGATTTACTTTAACGGGCGTCGATCACTTAATACCTCTTTCAATAAGTTTTCTCTAGCAAACTCTGCAAAAACACTTTGAGAAAAGAAAAAAAAAAAAAAAAAAAATTCAAATCAAAGTTTTGTGAAATAATAAGATAATAAAAATATTTTTTATGGAAAATATTTTCTATAAAAATATAAGATAATAAAAATATTTTTTATGGAAAATATTTTCTATAAAAATATATCAAAAATTTTTATAGAATCTTTATAATTTCATAGAAAAATATTTTTCAAATTCAAGTTATATGTTTGAAATAGCGTTGAAGTTGAATTTTCAGGTATACTCTTAATGGAAATTACCAAAATGCCGCCCCCAAAATCGTGGCGCCCGGGGCGGACCGCCCCCTCCGCCCCACCCTCGTCACGCCACTGAATCAAGAGAATTCTAATACATTACGTCTATGGGGGAAATTGCAGGAAAATAGAGTTTAACGTCTATAGACTGCACTAAACCAAATGAAACAAATATATATTTTTTGTAATAGAGACAATTAACTGGGAAAATTTTTTTGTGTATGTAGGAGCCTTGCCTCCCCCCTGGGGGGGGGGAAGTCCCCCCTCGAGGGGAGTAAATTTTCATGATGTGTATCTTTCAAAAGAGCTCGAAAATACCTTTAAAACGAATGGTTGAACCATCGAT